>CM038640.1:402500-1002500 GCA_021554675.1 Leuciscus idus | reverse complement strand
CAAAAAAAATAGTCACTGAAATAAGGCCATGAAACCCATACTGATTATTTCTTCACAAGACTTTTGAAAATTGTATCACGTAGCCTAGAATATTTGCTCCAAAACTATGTGAAAATCACCCTGACTGCTCATTCAGATAAGACAATATATTGATTTAAAATTTCTAAGACGTGTTTTGTGTGAGAAAGCCATATGCGAAGAGGCGTGATCATCTCATGAATATGTAAGCCTTCAACACCTGAGAAAGACAAAGACACTCCCCTAACTGCCCTATTAGGAGCTATCAGGCCCTGTCATTCAGAGCAACCTTGCACAAAGAATGAGGAGATTTAAAAAAGAATGGCTTTTAGATTGTTTGGATTTATTTACAACACAACATAATCCAAAAATACACAACAAATGACAAAAGAGCACATTGAAAACAATGATCCAAAGACAGAGACCTTTGTGCCATTCCTAAAAACATTGTACATACCTTTCATTTCCAAGGTGTTTGATTTTCACTTTACCATGTTCATGTACAGAGACTCATGTGAATGTTGAAGTCAGCAGGACTCAGTTGCATCTGGTCCCTGAAAGAAAAGAAAAAAAAGTGAACATACTGGTATCAAGAGAAACTAGGCCTGCACGATTTTGGGAATAAATTTTAGATTTTTCTGGTTAAAATTGCTTTTTAAAATTCACAGAATACACACACACACACACACACACACACACACACAAATGTTTCCAACAATATATAATATAATGAACACCATGTTTGTTGTGCCTTGTAGGCATAAGCTATGTGCAGTACTGCATAAAATAATTATAACAATAACCTATAGCAGCCTATAAATCTTCCAAAAGATTTCAGTAACAATGCTAGAGAAAAATATATTGATTATCTTATGTTACTTCAAATGTTTCCATTCGTTATGATGATATGAAATGAGATAATAGTAAAAACATAAAGCCTAATGTTTGGTGCATTTTTCCTTTCAAACGCGATCGCGCTCCAAAATATGATACATTCAAACGGGATCGCGCTCCAAAATATGATACATTCAAACGCGATTGCGCTCCAAAATATTAAACATTATGGTTATACATATCTATGTTTGAGCAGATATCCACAAACAGTATTTAACAGGAAACACGGGTCTAAATAGTATAATATTCACCATATATCTAGCAACAGTTCAACTGCAATGTGAAGTTTATGCAACAATACCATAAACTAATAAGTAAGAATTTCTTACCTTACATCTTTCTTGTCTTCAAATCGCGTTCTTCTTCTTCTGAGGTAAATCCAATGTAAGCTCAGACGTGTCTTCCAAACTCGACGAAAAGCAGAGACTTGTGAAGTGTTTTGGTGTTTTGTGTTTGAGGTAACGAGGGCGTTCGCGTTCCATGTGGAGATTTGCATGTGAATCTCTTTTGCGCGAGTGGGCGTGGTCAAATTAAAAGTAATTAGCAAGCGTTTGAGATACTGGACATCCTGTTGGTTTTATACAAATTACTTAAACAGAGAATATTTGTTTTCAGTTTGAATCCGATCATTTAAAAGTACACACTTAAATGTGTATAAAGGTATATGGCTCATAAATGTGTGACAAGTATTCGCTGAGTTTTGTTTCAGTTTATAGACGTGCTCAAGAAAAAAAAAGTTCACCGCGACGGAGAGGCAGAGCGCACACCCTGTTTAGTTTCTTTATTTTACAAAAGCACAATGTTTTGATTTGATTGTAAGTGGACACATACAAAAGTAGAAATATCACAGATTCTTTTTTTTATATTTCTTTTTTCTGTATGACCATAAATGACGGAGTAATTTAAGTTTATTGTGAAGAAAATCCAGCAAAACGCGGGGGCGCGTTTGCCGACCTCAGAGGGTTAATAAGAACATCCAGAGACATTGAGAGATGGACTACTCTACCTATGGAATTCAGCTCGCGAACAGAGGTCGTGAAAATGAATGTTTTCCCGAGATTATTGTGTCTTTTCCAAGCTTTACCAGTAACAATCCCTAAGATTCAGTTCAGGGCTTGGGACAGGATGATTTCAAGATTTATTTGGGAGGGGAAAAAACCTTGAATAAGATACAAAGGTGGACGAGCCCTACCAAATCTACTGGAATATTTTTACACTGCACAAATTAGACCATGTTTATGCCTATGTAACCCTAGCTACATATCGAAATGGAAGGATATAGAGCTCGCAAACCAGAGTGTACCTATACAGTCCCTTTTAGGTGATAAAGAATAAATGTTGGCATCAAAAAAGAATCTAGATCAAATATCATTCACTACACTTGAGATATGGTTTAAACTGGTTGAGCAGTATAACTTAAAAAATAAGATAAAGTGTTAAGATGGGTGGCATTTGATACAAATTTTAAACCAGGGCTCCTCGATGTAGGATTCAGGAGATGGGTAACTAAAGGTTTGACTGCTTTGTGCACCTTTGTTACACATGGAAAATGTAAAAGTTTTGCTGAATTAAAAGAAAATTATGATTTGGAAAAAAATTACTTTTATCGGTATCTACAAATAAGGAATTACTTTGAAAGGGAGTCTAAAAAAATGGATAGTACGGGGCCGAATACACTGGTAGTAGGGCTGGGATAAACGGTTATTTTTTAAACGATTAATCTAGCAATTATTTTTTCGATGCATCGATTAATCTAACGATTCATTTTTCCAGTCCGATTCGATTTCGATTATCGATTATCTCCCCAATCCCCATTAATTGACTAATAGCAATTTATACATGTTAATTTACATATCTGAATGAAAAAAACATTAATTCCTTAACATTGCAATATATGTTTATTGCTCTTAAAATTCCAAAATAAAAGACTATACAAGTGCATAGTAATGCATTCTTAGTCAGAGGTAGCATTCAATAAAACCTTAAAGCCTTGAAAACACATAGCTTACTGAAACAAGCTTACTGAACACATAGGGCCTAGCTTACTGAAGAAAAGTTCTTCTTTCAGAGGAAAATAACAACAACTTGATGTCTAGCATTCAATAAAAAAATAAAAAGGTCACCCAAAATACTTGTTTAGAGCAATTGAAAGAATACAGTAACCAATGTAAACTTGAGGGCTTTAAGCTAATACAGAGAGTGCTTTTCCAACAAAAAATAAATAAAAATTAACAGTGGGAGCCAGCAGCCTGTCATGGCGTCCTTCCTGAACCAACAGAATTGAACATTTATGTTGAAAACACATAGTCCTAGCTTACTGAAAAAAGTGCATCTTTTAATTCTTCATTCACATAAAAATAACAACAACAACGTATAGTAATACACTCTGCCACTCACCTTTTTCTTAAAAAATAAATAAAAATACTAATAAAAAAAAAGTACTTAACTAGAATTTAATAAATGGAACATTATTGTAAAGTGTTACCGATTTGTTATACACCGATTCAGACGTCTCGTTTCAGTTCAGTGTTGGACAGATCAGTTGTTTTAACCATTCATTAAAGTGAATCGGTTCAAATGAGTCATTAGTTCGCGAATCGGACGTGTCATTAGTGGACGTGTAGCCTACGGCAAGCGTTGTGTGATTATCCCGGCAGTTTATTTTTTACCACAATTCACACTCCGCGGTAATTCAAGAGAAAAAAATCTCCGAATGCTCCACGTGAAACTTTGGTCTTCCGCCCTTTTTCTATCGTGTCTAATGATTTTGATTAATATGCACGAGGGAGAGAGAGAGAGCAAGACAGCGCTCGTGTTGTTTGAAGACGGTGAGTGCGCGCGCGCGCGGCCGGGGCTCTCTCTCGTACTTATATGCGCCCTGTCAAGCGCAGTCAGTCATTCTATTCTACATCACTCACCGATCAAATAAGGCTTTGGCAGCCACCAAAAAAATGCAATGCAGGAAAACCCCTGGATTGGTTATATAACGTTGGATAGAATGATGGTCCGGCCATCGCGTATCAGCGCACATAAGGTACACACTGTGAAGTCATTTGCAAACGTTTTTTAGAGAAATGAAAACAGGTCGACGTCATCGATGACCTCGACGCGTTGTTCCAGCCCTAACTGGTAGAGTTGATAGTTGACTCCTATACAAAGAATAATCCCAGAATAATCTCTTCTCTCTATCAGGCCATGATGGAGAATAGAAAAAACACATCTAGTTATATTAAGCAGAAATGGGAAATAGAATTAGGGGAAGAAATTCCAAATGAAGAATGGTATTTTGCTTGCAAGACACTACATACGATTACCTATTTACAGAGATGGAAAGAGTTTGCATTGAAAAATTTTGTGCGTTATTTCATTACCCCCCAAATTAAAAGTAAACAATTATCTACACTACAATTATGCTGGAGGATATGTGGGCATACTGAAGTTGACCATTTTCATGTATTCTGGAGTTGCCCAAAATATTACCTTTCTGGAACATAAGAGATCCAAAAGATTTTAGGTTATAAAATATCAAGAAATTTCAATACATTGTATCTGGGAAACACTACACATTCAGTATTGAAAGGAGATATATATCTTGTTAATATATTGAGTGTAGCATGTAAGAAGAGCATTACAAGGCATTGGTATAAGCCGGACACCCCCTTGCTTGGAGAATGGATAAAAATTGTTAAAGAAATATATTATATGGAAGAAATCACTTTTATTTTGAGACTTAAAAAGGACTTATTTGTAAAATACTGGAAGAAATGGATTGAACAATCATGCAGTGTAAACAATCAATGATTATATGTAAAACTATGCTTGCCCCTGAACAGAATGCATACCCCCTGTTCTATTGTTTGCTTCTTTTTTCTTTTCTTCCTTTCTTTCTTTTCCTCCCCCTGTCTTTCTTATTGTTGAAAGCTTGAAAAATCTTCAATAAAAATACAGTAAAAAAAAAAAGAAAAAGAAAACCAGTAAAAGTGAAATTTTTTCCATATTAATTTGTGAATGTTTTAAATGTTTAATAAAGGGGCAAAAAGACAAACAAAAATCTGAAAATACGTCTATTTATTTTTTTTGCACAGTTTTTTGTGTACAGTTCAAATAAAAATGTTGGTGTTCAACTTTGCATTTTAGAAATACAACAACCGTTCATTTTTCGTTTTTCAATTACAGGTTAAAAAAGGAAAAAGGAATGGACGCAAAAGTACACGGACCCCTATTATACCCCTTTTTACAAGATGTAAAATAAGTCTCTAATGTCCCCAGAGTGTGTATGTGAAGTTTTAGCTAAAAATACCCCACAGATCATTTTTTTTATGTTAAAAATTTTCACTTTTTGAGGGTGAGCGCTTAGTTTTGTGTGTGTATCCCTTTAAATGCAAATGAGCTGCTGCTCCCGGCACAGGGGGCAGAGCTTCAACAGCTTGTGTCCTTTTACCTCTCTCTCTCTTTCTCTCTCTCTCACACACACACACACACACACACACTGAACATTTAAAAAACTTTTGGCCTTTTATTTTCAAACTGGAGTCAGACAATGATGGAGAGACTCAAGAGGAAGTGACAACATGTAGACAACAGGACGTTTCTGAACGGTTAGTTGAAGAATTTATGTTGCTGATGTGGAGTTAACTATCTTCTAGTCATTGATTAGCATATGCTGTCATGATAATCTATAAATCGCTCGTGTGAGAACTGTTGAAAGACGCATACAGAGCCAGAGAATATATGGGACATTCTACCAGAAACGTACATTTCCACTTATAAAAAATCTTGAGGGAAAAAAGATCTTATTCTTAAATATGATCGTTGAATCATATGGAGGACATATTAAACTAAGAGGAACACATTTCATGCCATCTCAGCATGTTTCAATGTCAGGCCTGTCACAGACAAATTTGTATATGTTAGAATGGTTTCCTAATGAATTTCTTTGATACAAATAGCATTTTCTTATTGGTCACATATCCCTGATTGTATCTAACATGGTTTTGTAATTCCTGTAAGAAATATAAGCAACTTTTCGGTCAACTGTAGTACACAAAATCGTAGAAGACCCGACAGGTAGTCATATAGTTTTAAAAGCACTACCTTAGGAGATTTTCACAAAAACGTTGTAGTGGATATATACCCCCACCTTCATCTACTCAGTTAAAGAGATTAAAGGGTTAGTTCACCCAAAAATGTGTAGCCTATATAATGTAATATATTTGTTTTGCATGAGCAATTTGTTATATTTTTGTAATTTTTGTATATTTGTAATTTTGAAATATAACATTAAAGAGTATATTTGATGTGATGAATTGCTCTGTCATTTATCAGATTTACCAATTGTTATAATTTCAATTTGTGCTGGTTAATTATGAACAATGGGTAAAATTGGGGGGGGGGGCTTCAGTATATTAGGCTCCTCCCCTAACCGCATGTGATCTCACTCCAAGCTTTTGATAAAACTTGAGAACCCTGAATTAAATTATGATATAAAAATGTACTGTTCAATTCTGTCAGTAATTTCTCACCCTCATGTTGTTCCAACCCCGTAAGACTTTCGTTCATCTTTGGAACACAAATTAAGATATTTTTGATTAAATCTGATAGCTGTCTCACTCCTCCATAGGCTTCTAAGGCATTATAACTTGCTGGCCCAGAAAAGTTATTAAAGACATCGTTAATATAGTCCAAGTGACTACAGTGGCTCAATCTTAAGTTTATAAAGCGACAAGAATACTTAGTGCGCAAAAAAACCCCACAAAAATAACGACTTTATTCCACTTTTCATTTCCTTCTCTCTTCAGGGTTCTCAAGTTTTATCAAAAGCTTGGAGTGAGATCACATGCGGTTAGGGGAGGAGCCTAATATACTGAAGCCCCGCCCCCCAATTTTACCCAGCACAAATTGAAATTATAACAATTGGTAAATCTGATAAATGACAGAGCAATTCATCACATCAAATATACTCTTTAATGTTATATTTCAAAATTACAAATATACAAAAATGACAAAAATATAACAAATTGCTCCAAACAGTTTGGAAAAACAAATATATTAAAACATATTATATAAACACAAACTTTTATGTTAGATGCGATTAATCGATTTGACAGCACTAGTTTAAACCATAGACAGTATATAAACTGGACACAGCGACCCCATAGGTTTCAACGGAGAAAAGTGAAGCAAATTAGAAGCACTCATTTCCTGATTGCCGAGCGAACTGCGCAGACTCAAACTCAGCTTGACGACGTGAGCAGCCTGTCTGACAGTTGTAAGTCTTCTAGGAGCTGTGCCAAGAGAAATCTGAATCATTCCCTTCCGAATCTTGCAGAGACGGAGAGCGTGAGTAGGAGCTGTCCATGAGCTAGGAGCAGGAGCAACTTTATGACTCTCTATGGCAGGGGTTCTCAAACTTTTTGAGTGTGTGGACCACTATTTGTAATCAAGAATTTTCGCGGACCACCTCATAATACACATAATAAAATATGTCTACACACAGTCCTACCTGAATTAATCTGCACCTCTAAATAGGCTTACTAGCACTAAAACTATAACTGGTCATCACATCACAGGCTTGTTAAAGGAAAGTTTACTGCACACAACGACTGCCACATATTTAAATTATTTATTTAGGCTACTCAAGCGCCCAGGGCATAATCAGGTTCATTTGAACAACAGGCTTATTTCCATAGCAATGTAGTATGAAATCTATACAGTAATAAGAACACTGGAATATAGTCAACATTTCAAAACCTTTGGCGATTTTAGGGGATTATTATTATTAATCTTCAGAGTTTTACAAGTCCTCAAAAAGTTTGTCCACTTAACAGCACATCTGCAAAACATTTCAGAAACGCGAGATCAAGAAACTAACTGGAAATTAAATAATAACAGGCCTTATTCATTCCATTTATAAACATTTCGTTTCATATAAACTGCCTATGCCTAACTGTGCGTTCACACACCGGACGCGAATAGCGCGTCAAATTCAAAAAGGGATTATGTGAAATTCGCGCCTGCCGCGTCTAGTGATACGCTTGACCACTTTGTATCAATTCGCGCGTCAAGAGCTAAATTGACGCGCGTAAAAACAAAAGTTTGAAGCGAAATTTCGTCCGTTGTGAACGCACCATTAAAGGCTATGCGTGTGATGTGATAATGAGAACATATTTGCCTCTGCCCTTTTCTCTTCAGAGAACCTGTTGCTATCCACCGAACCAATGTTGTGGTTCTAACGGCACTGAACTTGAATGTCACGGCCGAACACCACTAGGCTATTTTAGTAATCACACAATAACTTGACAATTTAATTAAAATGTTATATCAATATAGGCCTACATATTCTTTTTACTTTTCTTTTTTTATGGGAATTTCCTGGTAAAATGAAGGTAAAAAAAATATTATTTTATATTTTATTTAGCCTTTCCACGGACCACCTGCAGTACCCTCACGGACCACTAGTGGTCCGCGGACCACAGTTTGAGAATGGCTGCTCTATGGGCTTCTCCCTTGACTTTATCAGACTTTATGCCTCCACGTCCCCCCGATTGCCTGTGAGCTTCTCCTCCTGTCCATACAGTAATTTCCAGAGAGTCGCGTGGTTATGATGCAGTCGTTAGCCTGTTTTTACAAAAACTGCTTCTATGTGGCCATAACGTAAGATACAAGGTAATGGAGCATTTTATACATTGTCGTGTGTCTTTAGAAATAAATAATGGACAAATGGAGTCTTTAAACCCCTCAGATGTAAAGTTATTCGCTGTCAAAGTGACGTGAGTCAATGGGATGCTAACAGCAGGTGAAGGCTTGTTAGCCAATGGCGGCCGCCGGGGGTGGTACGGAAATCGAGAGCTCGATTACCCCCCTGGTTTAAACATACTTTTTTTTTTATGTTTGTTGTAGTATATATTTTATTATAGTGGGTTTTTTTTCTAATATACATTTTTGAGTCATGAATAATATTATAATTTTCTTGAACTTATAAAAACTCTGGTACAATGCTAATTATTATCTCAAATGGTAAAATATCTTTTTGTTTTTTCCCTGACATCTTTGAAAAATACAAATGCAATGGCAATGATTAATGTATGTTTTGACAGGATATACAATATTAATAATAGCACTCTGCTTTAATACATGTAGCCTCAATGTAACTAGAAAGACTATTAATACAGTAGGCTATAATATATAATTTAAAATAAAAATAAAATTAAGAAATACATCTTCATTCCTTCCCATACCCACTAACATTTCCCTTAGTTTCAGATAACGTAAGCTAGCCAAACTGAGCCAAAGCTTCTGGCCTGGTTGCAAAGAAGTTGTAGAGTTTCTGACTGCATCAATAATAATGTATACGATGGGCTTATATTAAATGTTGTAGCCTAAAAATGTTAGACGAGCTTTCCTCCAACTTACCTTCTCCATCACGACGTGTGTTCGCGCGATGTTGTTGGTAACGAACGTCCGGTGGCCGAGAATGTTCGCTCATCTATGTTGCCTAGTAACGAACGCAATCTGGCCGAGATACGTGCTGGCGGCAGGAAACTTAACTTTGGCTGAGTCCCAATTCGCCTACTTATACTACGACCTAAAAGTATGTACTTTTTTTGTGATGAAAAAGTACATACTTTTGAGTGTGTGGCAAAAGAGTATGCACGTTCTGGGACATACTTCGATGACTTCATGCAACGTGGTTGCCTAGTTACGCACACCGCGACTGTTTTTTTTTTAAATTTTATTTCCAGAGTTATACACGAAGTAATACAATGGATACAAATATTTCACATATACTATTCTAAATGATTCCAAAGCATCATTAGATATTAGGAACATTAAAGGTAACATTCATATCAATGAATTTAAAGAACATTGATTCACACATTAATGAAAAGAAAAGATTAAAAAATATATATATAACATAACATAACATAACAGAAAGGGGTTATATGTGTATAATTAAAACGAAGAGGAATTTAATTCTTTGAAGATGTCCATAGTTCTGGTTGCTTTGTATAGGTCCAAATCAATCTCCAATTAATATTTCCAAAGTGTTCATTCCAAAAGTATTTATTTCGAGGTGTAGCCGGGCAGTGAATCAAGCATCTGAAGAATTTATTATTACATTTACTATCTTTTATATCAATACCGTGTAACAAAACCTGTTTTTTTTATCCATTGATTGCTTATGTGGTTCACTGCTACCTCTCAAGAGTCTCAAAAAACCTACTGGAATTGCATCAAAAACAATACTATATTCTCGTGGAGTTATTGGAATCCCAAATATGTTTAAAAACTCTATATATGCAAGTAAGTAACCCTCGTTATTAATCAGTTGTGAGACCATTAGAATATCATTTTTAATCCAATTGTCGTAGAAGATCGATTTATTCTTATATTTAACCATTTTATTATTCCAGATTAACTGCTTGTGGGGGGAGAAGTTATGTTTGTATATAAGAAGCCAACATAAAAGAGCCTGTCTATGAAAATTGGATAGCTGAATGGGGAGCTTGTGAACCTCAAAGTCACATTTTAAAAGGAACTCTATACCACCAACTTTTTCTAAAATAAGATTTGGAATAATATACCATAGTTTATCAGTATGCTTAATATAATGTTTAATCCAGTTCAACTTGAAAATTGTATTAGAAGTACCAAAATCAAGCACATTTAAACCTCCTTGATTATAAGAATTACATAATATATTTTTATTTAAATAGTGTGACTTGTTTTTCCATATAAAGTTGAATAAGGTTGAATCAATTTTTTTAATAAAAGATTTTGGCACATCTAACACTTTAGCAGGATAGACTAAACGAGACAGCCCCTCAGTTTTAGATGAAAGAACTCTACCTTTGAGTGATAAATCCCCCATGAGCCACATATCAAATCTCTGTTTCGTTTTCACCATAAGGGGTTGGAAATTAGACTGCACTCTGACTGATTGATTTTTACAGATATTGATACCAAGGTACGTAACTTCCTCCCTAACTGGAATACCTTCAAATTCAGTTAAGGGAATATCATTGTTTTTTAAGTGGAAAAAGAGTACATTTTTTGACATTTAAAGATAAACCTGAAGCTTTAGAAAATACATTGAGACACTCTATAACTTTTTTAACCTGTGATATGTCTTTTAAAAAAATAGCTGTATCATCAGCTAGCTGACAACATTTAATTTCTTTTTCCATAATTTTGATGCCTTGAAACGAATCGTTATGTATACATAGAGCCATGGTTTGCATGACCAGAAGAAATAGGAACGGAGCCGCTGGATCTCCTTGTTTTATGCCCCGGGAGATGCTAAATCTACCAGTAGTTCCCCATGGAAGTTTAACTGAACTATTGCAGTCACTATATAAAGTTTGTATTGCACTTTTAAAGTATTGACCAAAACCAAAAAAATCTAATACGTCAAATAAAAAATCATGTGTCACAGTATCAAATGCTTTGTATATATCTATAAATAGAATATAACTATTATCAGTTATGTAATCCTTATAGTCAATTAAATCTAAGATTAATCTAATATTGTTACTAATATGCCGTCCTTGCATAAAACCAGACTGACTATCATCTATTATTGTATCTAAGCACAACTTTATTCTTTGCGCAAAAATATGAGCCAACAATTTTGCATCATTATTAATTAAGGTTATCCAATTGTTAAGACGTCAAGCGCTCCTCTCGTCCAGAAATAACAACGGTGGAACCTGTACATTTATTTACGATCACGTCCTTCTTAGTGAGGCACCCTTGGCGGTCAAAAAGGGTTTAAATTCCTTTAAGGTTAGTGTAGCTCATCACTCAGGTGGCATAATTAAGGGTAGAGTCCAGGCATCAATGAAAAAGAAGATTTACGAGGTTGAAGTGAGTTAGCTCGGGACACGGGACACGGGACACAGCACTGCGGCATTGTAAAAACACTCAATAATAACCAAAACACCAGCGAAAGCGGTAGGTAGGTAGAGAGGACCTGGACTTTGGACCCGGAAAGAGTATTGGTTACGTCACGACTTAACAACCGAATAGGCCTCCAGTTGTCAAGAAGCAAGCAATCCTTATTGGGTTTAGGTAACAAGGTGATTAAGCCTTGACACATAGTCGGGGGAAGCCTACAGGTTTCTATAGCCTCCTTAAAAACTAATAATAAGAATTCAGAAATGTAATCTTGAAATGCTTTATAAAATTCACCTGTTAGGCCATCATTCCCTGGGGATTTATTATCTTTTAACTTACTAATGTTCTTTTTAAGTTCTTCTAGGGATATGTCTTGATCACAAATGTCCTTCTGAGTTTCATCAATACCTTGAGCCACACTTTTTATACAGGAGAGGAAATATGAGCTCTGACAACTGTTGTGTTCGGAATATAGTTTTTTATAAAAATCTTCCACAAAATTTGACATTTTTGAGGAGTCTTCAGAGATCTGATCATTAATTTTAAGTTTATAAATACTGTTAACACTAACATTTCTTTTTTCTAAATTATGAAAATACTTCGTATTCCTTTCACCATGCTCTATCCATTTTCGCCTAGAATGAATAAAGGCTCCCTGTGCCAAATTTTGATAGATATTGTCCAATTCAGCTTGTAATTCAAATAAAGTATTGATGTCAGCTTGTGATTGCTCATTTTTTTCATAGATATAAATTATTTATCTTATATAGTATTTTATCTTGTCTCAATCTTTTTTCCTTAGATAATTCTTTTGCCCTTTCAATGGCCATATTACGGATCTGAAATTTTGTATATTCCCAATGTTTGCCATATATATTGTCTTTTTTTGCTTCTATCAAGTTTTCATTTATGTTTTTTTTTTGGCTTTTTCTTTGAAGATTTTATCACTCAAAAGTGTATTATTTAATTTCCAATAATTTGGTTTATATTTTATTGATTGATCCCTTATACATAGCACTAAAGTAATCATATTATGATCAGAAAATACTGAGGGTTCTATTTTGGTTTCTTCCACACTGTCTAGTAACTCATTTGAAATAAGCCAGAAGTCAATCCTGGATCTCTTAGATAAATCTTTGTTATTCCAAGTGAACTGGATTTGCTGTGGATTTTCTCCATATGTCACAACAGTTTAAATGCATACATAGATTATTAAACTCTCCATAATTGCCTCTTAAGGATCTTTGAGGTTGACAGTCTTTGATGGGGTCACTTATGCAGTTCCAGTCACCCCCCAAAATTAATTTAGCGTTGATGAAGGAATTTAATAAGGCATTTATTTGTTCATCAAATTCTACAAAAAGGTCTGTGTTTCTATGACTATTATTATGACCATATATATTACCCAAAATGAAAATATTCTCCATAAATTCAATAACTAAAATAACCCATCTTCCTAAATCATGAACAACATTTTTAAGGATTTTTCCCTGAAAGGAGCCCTTTAATATGGCAACGCCAGCAGAGTTACTGCTTCCATAAGCCATCCAGATATTGTCTCCCCACTGATTTTTCCAGAAATTAAAATCTGAAGCTAAAGCACGTGTTTCTTGTAGAAAATAAAAATCTGCCTTGAAAGTTTTACAAAATGAAAATACAGCTTTCCTCTTAGTCTGTTCTCGTATACCCCTCACATTAACCGAATAAAATGACAAAGACAAATTGAAAAGTAGAACAAGTTAACTAAAACAAACAAAAACAAAAACCCTTGAGTTTTAAGTGTAACAAAGAGGGAAAATGATTTTCTTCACCTTTTGAATACTGATTAGAATGAGCAAACTTGGGATTACAAATCTGACCTTTTAACAGTTAAACATTAAATATAACAGCACATCACTAGATGTATTTTAGAATACAACTGAACTTCTCAACGAAAGTCCATGGGCAACTTCGCTTTTAGATCACATCAGAGGTAGGCTTACATTTTTATTTCTTTACCCTCAATGATGGCTTTAGCTCCGACGAAGAAGGCTCTCTTCCCTTGCTTCCGTGCCTCTTCAATCTGTGGCCACAGTTTAGTGCGAATCTCTTTATCTTTCGTGGTCAAGTCTTCGCCGAATTTTATCTTCTTTATTTTGAGAAATTCCGAATTCTTCGCGCATTTCCATACCTTTTCTTTGGTCGATCTTGATGTAAATCTTGTTATCACCGGTCGAGTTTTACCATCTTCTCTCCTCCCGATCACACGCTGTTTAACATCTTCTCCTTCCTGCTCTGGCAAGCCATACAGCCTCAAGTTCCATCTTCTGTGATAGCGTTCCATTTCATTCAATCTGTCTTCCAGGCCTGTAATTCTCTTCTGATGGTCATCACTTATATTTTTAACCGTTTTTATTTCTGTTTTCATGTCTTGAACTTCGTTGAAGAGAAACTCTGATGATTCCTTTAAAGCTTCGATGGTGTCTGCATTTTTCTTTATCAGGCCTGCAAGATTGTCCGCGTTCTCTTTTATTTTTCCAGCTACAAGCCTCACGATGTTATCTTGCAATTCGGAGAGTGTAGGTTCAACTTTACCTTTTTTTGCGACTGGAGTGCACGGAGCTGACTCAGGAAGAGGGACAACTCCTCCGTCTGAATTAGTGTAGGTATGTATATCACCTGCTTTGACAACTTCCATAACATCCTCATTCACATCTCTGTTCTCGGTGGTGAATGAAAGCGTCTTGTTTGTCTTTTTACCTTGATCTCTTGGCCTTTTGTCTGTCATCTTTTCTTTCTTTCTTTTTTACAACTGTGCTTGATAGTTTGTTTAAATCAAAGCTCACGCTTGAAAAAGGAATCAAAATCGTCCTTGTATTAAGACCACAATATAAATATATATTTCCAGTTGTTTGCACTGATCGAATTTAACGTTTAAGGTGAGAAAATCATTTATCTTTCCTTAGCCTTGTATATTGCCAACTGTCTCGGCCGCCATCTTGTGCGCCACAGTATTACTACAAATAAGTCAGACAGAAACATCAAAAGAAATATATAAAAAAGACACTTGCAATTACAATCAATAAATTCCTCTTGAAACAAACTTTGTTGTATTATTTTAATTTAATACTGTGAAGCTGCTTTGATGCAATCTGTATTGTGAAAAGCGCTATACAAATAAACTTGACTTGACTTGACTTGCATGACACTGTATTAGAGCCTTTTTATTTATTGTTTTGTAGCCTGATAACCCCAATGAGGCGCTCAGTATCTTCATCGGACCCTACAAGATAAACACGGTACTTTTTTGGCACAACATAAACCCATTAATATTACGAGACAATAAAATATAACTTTAATTAGGGTTAAACATTTGAATTCTTACACTTAAAAACTGAGGGCGCATCTCCGCTGCTGCATCCGACGGCCAGGTTTACATCACCACCATCACCACAAAGCTCCTCCCTCCCGCACGCAATGGGTTGTGGGTAATATTAGCCGTTAGAGTGTGCATTGATCTGCACTTCGAATTCTAACCGGGAATAGTAGACCATCCGGGTATCTTTGGAATACTCATTTCAACATACTACGATTTGGGACAAACTAATTCTAGTTTCGCATACTATTTAGGACGGATAGTATGCGAATTGGGACTCAGCATTTGTGTGCCTGCGCCTGGTATATAACGTTATATATAAAGCTTGCAGGACAACTTGGTTGGCATTGCCTTTTCAGCGTGAGAAATACACGGTGTGAGCGTGTGAACTGGTAGAATTGCGTGTGTCTCACGGCCAATGCGTGAGACTTGAGAACCCATTTCCTGTGTGACCGGACTGACTTAATGGATTTAGTTGATGCAGAAAAAGTTATATTTTGTGTTCTTTATTTAAGTTTCGATAAGCAATAAGCAGAATTTTAAATTATTATTATAATTTTAATGTTAATGTAATATTAGATAATGGTAAAGTTCATCCAAGGACATATACAACAACAACAACATTTCTTTATAAAACACATTTAAACACAATATAGATTGATCCAAAGTGCTGTTGTAGCGCTTACTCTCTGGCTATTAACTAGTAGATTAATAAATAACCTGTTATATGCCAATCTATGGACCAGCGTTTCAGAAGAACCAGATTCACTGCTGAGAAAGATGCCACAACAACACTGTGTATTTTCAGTATGACAACTCAACAGGTGAATTACATTAATTGATAAACAAATAAAATAAAATAAAAATATGGATATGTATTTTTTTCCAACAAGAATGTAACTTCCCAAATCTTGCTGTTATTTCCTTTGTTCCTTTAAGTCTCAATTTCTCTCTTTGGGTTTCAACAAGGTAAAGTCAGCTCACTACACTTACTGCAGTGTTCCCTTAACTCTATCGGGGTTAAATATACTCACTTATTGTACTTGTACACATTTGTGTCTTTGGTAAGCAATCAGTATCAATGATCAAAACCCCAAATAAACAGTAAACAACCCAATTGAACAACAAAGATTTTTCAATTGAATAGAATCAAAATGTTCAGTCTTTGTGAAAAGAGTTCTTTGAAAAGTCCGTAGAAAAAGTTAGTTGTCCTTTATCTGTTGATGATGAAAAAGGTCTCCATCCGAGAAAAAAACAAAAGATGAGGAAAGTTATTATTTTTCCTACCATTCGCAGTTCAAATCAGTGCAAAGACTTGTCTTTCCTCAACTGAAAGATCCCAGAACCGACTCAAGGGAGGCTCACCAGTCCAAACCCTCCTCAGAACCACTGGAAGGCTGGGACAATCCAGAACAGGCTCCAGCACAGCATCACATCAGACAGAGGACATCAATCCAATTGGGAAAAGGACAGAACAACAGAGAAAAAAACCCTGACCTTGAACAGACAAGGTCACAAAAATATCATTAATATCTTCGCCGTAACATTTTTAACTCATGACAGTAAATGAATCATCCATTTTACCCAGAACTTTAACATTTGTAAATGCATTGTTCAAATAAAGAATATTTCTTCTACATAGGCAAGGTTTGTGACTATTTCTCAACATAATGCACTGATTCATATATTAACCACTTTCCCATCACCTATTCAAGCACAGTTAGCTGTTATTAACCAAATACAATTAATTTGAATTAATTAATTTCTCTTGCTTTTCCTCTTATACAACAATAACAGTCTGATTTGTAACAATTAAAAAGCAATTTGACTTACCAAGGAGAACATGGTCGATTCCAGAGTGGTGCAGGTACAGCACGTCCCGTTTAAATCCTTCTCTTTACCCTTTCTAATCAAACATAATCACTTTAGCAATACTCTGATGCTAATCAAGTATATCACCATACACTTTCATATTAACCAGCTGAATGTCCGTTTCACTCTCATAACAATACCAACGCCACTCATAACTAATAGGAAATAAAGTGCGTCATTTCACTCACATCAATCCATCGACAGAACTCATCTAGAAGATTATTTTCTAATTTTCTAATATGTTCAAACGCTTACAAGTACTATACACATCTTTTTCCAGCACTTCAAAACTATAATATCTTGTATTCTTATTTTTAATGTGATGACCAACATATTTTTTGTTCATCCTTCAAAGATTGTCCTAAAACTAAAAATGTTAAAATGTAGGAAAACTCTTATTTAAAAAAATATATAATAATAAATTACCATTGTAAACAGTAGGATGTTATTGGCTATTTCACTCCCTAATATCATCAATTTATTTCACTCGTTTTGCTTTTTAAATAATATTAAGACATTATGAATGATAATTCAAGTTAATTTCATCTACACCCTAAATTAAGCGTAGTGCTTTATTGTCAGATCCTCTCTGCAGAACTCAGTGTCTGCGGTGCCACTGCCCTCAGATGTTAGTCTGGAGCCTGTGAACTTCACATAAAACTGCACACTCTAATATCTGTACGTTAAGTCTATTTATTATTAAAGAATTTTTGAGTATTACAGTTATTTTGGGGGAAATGTGAATAATTGCATTGCGAGCTGATTTAAGGTGTGCCCCTAAAGTTTCAGTCAGGGGCTCCAGCGCTCCTAGTGAAACAAGTTAGTCTGGAGCCCTGGTGTATGCATGTACACATTACTTCTCTATATAAGTATTATATAAATATACAATTAACTGTTATAATGAATTAATGTTATTTAAATAATTAATCTCTTCTATTTCTTTATTCCTTATACGACCTTTAAGAGTAACATTAGCCGCGTTTCCATTACCCTTCAAATTGCGCAAATTGAAATTCCGAATTGAAAATACGCCCAATGGAAACACGTCAATTTCGCAAAAACTCCCATTTATCGTAAAAAAGTTTTCCCGCTCGCATGAGGAGGTTTTTCAGGCAATTCGAAAAAGGAATATTTCGCAAAACTGCAATGGAAACAGTTTTTGCGCATTTACAGGTCACATGGGATACGTAAAAAGTACGTATATGTACCGACGATGAGACAGAGATATTTCTTAAACTAATTAAAGACAAACAAATTACGGGAATATTAGATTCCAAGCAGATTGGAAGCAGACATGCATGACAAGGGTTTTGACAAGCCGTGGCAAATCTTACGGTCCAAATGGAAAACTCTAAAACAAAAGAATCTTTCAGAGAAAAGAAATCTTTGCAAAAGCAGTGCTGTTTTTTTTTTTTGTATAAAAATGTAATATGTTTTCATTGTTTCATATTTCATACATCAGGTTTTCATGGCTCACATATGCAATACAACTACTTGGTACTTCCTCTGCTGATCGATTGCTCCTGTCTGCCTGCCTAGCTGCCTGCTGTGAGTGTGTTTACTTCGGTGCTGTAAGCTCCGTTTAAGCCTCGTAGCCTATTTCTTTGTTTTGAACCATCATTTACTACAATTTCTAGTTGTTTATACTACTACTAAATACAGCTTACCCAACATCTCAGATTAACCTGACATCGCTAGCTTCCGTTAGCACAACACACTGGCCTGTTAACGGGCCACCCATGCGCTCAGCTATCTTCATTTATTTATTTTTCTCTCGCGCGCCCGCGCCTTTGAGTTCATAAAAAGCTCAGGTAAGTAAGAATCACTCAACAAACACGGTGAGTAATGTCTTGTCCTGTTATTGTCACCTGCACTTCATGTCACATTTAAGAGTAACATTTTCTCTGGGAGGTCGTATAAGGAATGAAGAATTAAATAATCATTAGCCTAAGGCCCCGTCCACACTAGTCAAGTCAAGTCAAGTTTATTTGTATAGCGCTTTTCACAATACAGATTGTATCAAAGCAGCTTCACAGTATTAAATTAAAATAATACAACAAAGTTTGTTTCAAGAGGAATTTATTGATTGATTAAATTAAATATCCCCAAAATATAAAATATAAAATATGTTTTCGTTTAGAAACGGAGACCTTTTGCTACGTTTGCACCTCCCGTCCAGACTAAAACGGCAAAAACGGAGACCCAAAACGGAGAAGTTTAGAAACGCTGCCGACCCGTTTTTCGTTTTGAATCTCCGGAGGGCGCTTTAGTGAAGACGGGTCAAAACGGAGGACTTTAGAAACGATGACGCAGAAGCTCACGCTCAGCTCTATGATTGGGTGTCATCGGTCATGGCGTATCCTTCCCTGATTCGTCAGCCACCCATCACTTTAAGTAAAAGTTACACCTCGTCATCGGTCCATGAAAAGAAATCTCTGGTCTTCGACGTTTTTAATCTTTGCAGAGGTAACGTTAGCTACTTTCTTCTTCATCAAATCTGAGGAATAGTCAACCCATTTCCTGTTTACACCGGCACGCGCATGGTCACGTGATCCGCGTTTTCAGTCGTTTTAATGTGGACGGAGATCAATTCTAATACGCAGCTAAAACGCTGGTGTGGACGGAGATCGTATTCGTTTTAATTCTCTGTTTCTAAACGAAAACGCAGTAGTGTGGACGGGGCCTCAGTCTGACGTGTTTTATCACCTCCCTATCATAAACATAAATCATAAATGCTTAATGTGGCTCTGATCTTAATGCTAATTAATGGTACTATTTTTAACATACTTGGTAGCATTAAGATGAGCAACATTAAGCATTTATGATTTATGTTTATGGTAGGGAGGTGATAAAACGCATCAGATTTAGGCTAATGATTATTTAATTTACCTTTATGGAATGCATAGAAAAAACACTTAAAGCAAAATGTATTAAAACACATTTTATTTAACTGTAAAATGAACAATTCATGAACAATAAAAACTAATAAAAAGTTGAACTAGTAAAAACAACAACAAAAAAGTCAAATTGATTCAAAAACGTCCTCCATAAGCTCCTCCAACGGTTCAGTGCTCTGTACTACACTGTAGCAGCTTTAGTGGCAGGTCATGGACAGCGATGTCGAGGTGTAGAGCTGCAGGGACACTGTACTCCTCGTAGGCGTCACACAGCAGAACTGTGGCACCTCCGTCTCCCTCCGAGACCCTGATGATGGTGACCTCCACCTCGACTGGATCAGCTTCAGTCTTCTGAAATATAATAACATGAACAGAAGAGAGCAAAGGCATTATATATCAATAGACATGAGTCATTACATGAACACTATTAATGTTAGTTGACCACATGATCTAACAAGAATATTGCTTCTGAAGCATTTATTTACCTTCATTAATGTTAATTTCAACATTTACTAAAACGTTATTAAAGTGAAAGTTTTTGGAACTGTTGTATTTTATTAACTAACATTATGTGTAACACAGATTGACAAGTACTGTAACAAATGTGTTGCTCATTATTAGGTAACTTATAGTCAACGCATTAATATTAACTAATAGAGCCTAATTCTAAAGTGTTACCAATATAAATTATTACCAATGAATATATAAAAAGTTATAAAATGTATATCCACTTGGTACACGCTCACGAGTGTAGGAAGATCAATTAGAGAATAATTCGGTTACATGATGCATAGTGTTGTGTACCTCCACAGCTGAATAGCTGGATGAGTTCAGTCGCCCTGAGAAAGGAAATCTCAGCGTGATCCCCCAGGCTGAGCTGGACCAGGGCCTTGTCACGCCACAGGGACCCCTCCAACACCCTCTGGCCACACCGGAGAGACGGTCACGCCACAGGGACCCCTCCAACACCCTCTGGCCACACCCGAGAGACGGTCACGCCACAGGGACCCCTCCAACACCCTCTGGCCACACCGGAGAGACGGTCACGCCACAGGGACCCCTCCAACACCCTCTGGCCACACCCGAGAGACGGTCACGCCACAGGGACACCTCCAACACCCTCTGGCCACACCGGAGAGACGGTCACGCCACAGGGACCCCTCCAACACCCTCTGGCCACACCCGAGAGACGGTCACGCCACAGGGACCCCTCCAACACCCTCTGGCCACACCGGAGAGACGGTCACGCCACAGGGACACCTCCAACACCCTCTGGCCACACCGGAGAGACGGTCACGCCACAGGGACACCTCCAACACCCTCTGGCCACACCGGAGAGCCTCTCCTTCAGCCACTCGGGTCATCCTGAGGACCTGCAACTGCATGATCACAAGGGTAAGATTGTTGTTAATAAAATGCAAGCGAATACAATCACTAGTGCTTAGAGATCATTTATATAACATTGGCTGTGAATCTGATTAAAATGCGTCTTTAAAAAACATGCATATACAAATAAACATGACACAATTGTTTGACCCAAAACTGGGTATTATGAATAAATAAATAAATAGACAGTTAACAATTTTAGATACATTGTGTTCTTTGATTATAAAGTAAAAAGATTTCATTGACAAAAAAATGTTTTACAAAGTCTTCATTTTGGACATTCATGATTGATCTCTATAGAGCTGGTAAGTCCCGCCCATCCGTAAAACCCCAAGTGGATCTCTAAGTTGAAAAATCGTCAATGCAAGTGAATGGGAGAAAATAATTATTTTCTGGTCCCGTTTGAATTGTGCCATGAATGTGAACATATGTTGTCTGTGAATTTTTTATATAATTTTTCATGTTACGAGTTTGACAGTATATGGTATGATTCTTCGGCTAGCAGTTGTGGAAAAGACATAACGAGAAAGACTACATGTCGCCTATGTCATTGGTTCCCAACCTGGGGTCCGCGCCCCCCTCAGGGGGGCGCTAGAGTTCACAGGGGGGGCGCGGGAGCGGATATGCTTTGAGGTGAATAAAGATGCATAAAATGTTCCACTAATCATTTTATATAAAAAAAATTTTTCAAAGTTTTAAAAAAATCATATGCTTACAATGCCGATTTCAATTACAATTTCGTTATTTCAAATGTAGGCGCGTGGCAAGCACGCTCATGATGTAAGAGACGCCGGCGCGACCACAACATTGCCCAACATCAAATGACAAACGTAATGCAAGCGGAACGAAACTGCTCGTTATTGTGTGGTTGAAGGACCGTTTATCAGTTTGGACCAGTGCAGCTCGAGCCGATCGTGATCATGCGACACTGTTACTACACAGCGCTAATAAGAGATCCAGTAAAGAAAGCATTTGAATTCGCCACAGAAGTAATAACATCGCTGCGAGATCTAGTGAGAAACATTCACATTTCTCCGTTATTAACGGATCAAACAGCGCTGACGTGGAAACCAGGAAGAAACATTGTGCCATGAATGAACTATTCAGTGTCCACAGATCAGCAACATTCACCATGGATTTACTGTAGTAACACTAACTGCAATGGAAGTTTGGCAGGAATAGTAGGCTTAATGCCTTCAAGTAACATTACGTCGGTTTTATTTCGACATTATGAATACAATTGCTGCCCTCAAATGTAAATCTGAAATAAAATAAACCTTTGTTTATAACTACTACAATATTACATTTATTTTTTTCCAAGGAGCTGTTTTGTTTTATATGCTCATAAGAAGAGTGAATTATAGCTATAGAATTGCGCAAAGTAAAAAAAAAAAAAAAAATCATACTTTATGATGTTAGTTTTAATATAAAAAAGAATAAAAAAATTCAGTCAAGGAAATTTCTCTGGCATTTCTTTATTTTTTCTGTATCAAAAACATACCGAACCGAACCGAACCGTGACACAAGTGTATCGTATTGAACCGAACCGTGAATTTTGTGAACCGTTACACCCCTTATATATATATATAAGGGGGGCATGGATTGTTAAATATGTACATAGGGGGGGCCCCAAGGAAAAAGGTTGGGAACCACTGGCCTATGTGACATCACCCCATAAAGTTGACTTACCCATGGTTTTCGCCAACCTCATGGATTTTGTCCTCTCCCTGAAAGAAGGCGGTGAAGTGCACCAAAGACACAGCCATGTTTAGCGGGATCCGTGAGCTAGTGTCCGTGTGTGAATGGTGGTGATGTTTCAAACGCGTCGAAAGCAGCGAAGAGTTGTAGTCCACAAAGTGCTCTCACACAAAGTCTAACCGTATCAAACTTCTACCCGCTAAATTGTAGCATTCTTTACACGAAAAATTATATAAAGAATTCACAGACAACATATGTTCACATTCATGGCACAATTCAAACGGGACCAGAAAATAATTATTTTCTCCCATTCACTTGCATTGACGATTTTTCAACCTAGAGGTCCAGAGGGGTTAGCGGAAGGGTGAAGTGCACCAAAGACACAGCCATGTTTAGCGGGATCCGTGGACTTACCAGCTCTATATTAAAATACCTCATAAAACAGAGCTTGAGCACACACACACAAACATATTACAAGGACTTTAATCTGTCTAAAGTTAATTTATTTTACTCCTTCTACATGTCTACCTTATGTCAAATATTTTCTACACTGTTGTTGAGTTTGTAAACTCACTATTTCGATCTTAAATAAATATTTTTCCTTCTGAGTAACATAAAAAATTAAAAACAACATCCAGAGTTAAAAGTATGATCCATCTCACCCGAATATTAGTTGAACACGATGTTGATTACATCTGTAGGCCGATTTGAGGCATTAAAACTCAGTATTTTGATTTAAAATAAATATTATCTCTCATGAGAAAACAACATTCCACACGACGAACGAGGGTCGTGACGTCATCCGATGTCGTCGACACGAGGTGAACACATTAAAATTAAAAACAGGTACAATACAAACATTTTACATTTATTTTCACTCAAGTATGATGAGGCACAATCCTGGCTACATGTACATACTACTGTTTGACCATTGTAAGAAGAATTCGATTTTATATTGGCATTTTTCCTCGTGAGCTCGTGTTGTTTCATTGCCTTTCCACTCTTGCTCGACCAAGTGCACGAGGAGAGAGTGACCTAATTACACAAAACGTCGTGTAACTCTCTAATTACATCTATTTTCACAAAAATTCTTTGACACATCTGTCCTTTTACTTGTTTACTCACAATTCGCCGACTTGAAATTTTGTTTGAACTGTTTTAAGCTTATTTTAGCCGATTTAGAAAATAACTTTTTTCAATGACAGTCTACTTAAGGGGGCGCGCATAGCGCGCTCACACACACACACACACACACACACACACACACTTCACTCGCTGACACGAGGATCGCGCTGCAGTATCACAAATAAAAAAGAAAACTATTTAAAACAAATTAACTGGAAAGATATATTATATATTATAAAATATTAATTTATTGTCTCATACTGTTGGGTACACTGGGAAAAGTCTGGGCATACTGTGGGTACACTGGGTTAAGTGTTTGCATACTGTGGGTATACTGGGAAAAATGTGGGCATACTGCGGACAATGCAAAGATGTGTTGTAATATACCTGTGGCCTTAAACAACAAGGTTAGTTTGGTTGTACTTTACATTTGCCACAATACATGCAAAATAATTGCACTTGTTGAGAGTCGAAGTAGTACATTAGAAGTCATATGTTTCAAATAATTTCATTTATTCACAGTCATGTAAAAAAAAAAAAAATATATATATATATATATATATACACACAATACAATACATTACCGTTCAAAAGTTTAGGGACAGTAAGATTTTTTAAATACTTTTGAAAGAAATCCCTTCATCTCATCAAAGCTGCATTTATTTAATAAATACATTAAAAAGAGTAATATTCTGAAATATTGTTGCAACTTAAAATAACTGTTTTCTGTTTTAATCGATTTTACAAAGTAATTATTCCTGGGATGTTAATTAATTTTCAGTAGCCAGCATCCAGTCATCGGCATGTAAATCATGAAAAAAGGAACGTTTGAACAGAACTGTCAAAAGAGCAGCATTTACTTTAAATAGATTTTGAGAAAAAAAAGAAAAAAAAAGTCAAAACAAAAAAAGTGTATAACACCACATCACAACACATTAAGGTGGATTATGAATCCTCTAATAAAATAAATCATTCCCCTCGGATACCAGTGGATCTTTGCCAGATCTCCAGTCTTCTGGTTCTTCTGCTCCTTCCACCATCCCAATCTCTTGCATCATGATTTAAAAGGATCAGGATTTAACAGGATCAGGATCAACCCCTTCGGCTCCTGGCTATTTTTTGTGTCAGCATCTAAAGTGAGAAAAAACAACAATTGAAATGTTAACATAAAAAAATTAATAAATAAAAAAAACAAGGTTGTTCCAAGTGTAATTTATACACTTGTGTTTTCCCCAGGGTTAGGACATCTCCACCTCAGGGAACAAAGAGTCTTCTGAGAACCTCTAAATGCACTTTGACTGGAGAAACCTGAGGATAATTTGAGTTCTGGAAGAATAGTTACAGGTGTTGTGTATTATTATTAAAAACAAATGTAGGCGGTGTTGTTGAAAGGAAATTTGAATTTGTAATGTTGGGACTCGTAACGAAAAGAAATAAACAAGGAGAGAGAATGATTTGTTTACAACATTGTCCACGCTTTACTTCACTTCTTTTTCTTCTTACTTTTTCCAACCACAGACAATTCTCTCTTACAGCCTCTAGCGGACTGGCTCAGTATTACAGTCCATGAACATTAACACAGAACATAACAACCTCGTCTATTGCCTCAAATGTCGAAAGCAGTATGTTGGCCAAACCAAGAATGAGCTGAGAGTCAGGGCTTGCCAACACACACACAGCATAGTGCACAAAATAGAGAAGTGAAGGTACTGGTCCAGCACTTCCTGGCTCATGGCCTTGACTCCCTCCGAATTACAGGACTCCAAACGAATCCACTCTGGTCCCCGAAAGAACGCTTGTGGAACGAGAGTAGGTGGATTAAACGTTTGGACACCCGACATCTGAGGGGACTGAATGAGACATAGACTTGAGATTTTTAACCCTAAGTAAGCACACCCCTTACACACCCCAGGCTGATCTACCCTCGATCGCATAACCCTCCAGGTAACAGCCCGGGTTCATAAAGCCCTTTTTCTAAATGAGTCCTCCCCTTGTGAACAGGTCCTGCTCTTCCCCAGACATCAGGGCAGTTGGTGGATTGAGGAGGGATTTGGCCGATCTTTCTGCCTCCTCCGGCAACTCAAAGGAAGCCGTCTAAGGGTGTTTTTGAGTTGGGGTTGAGGAAAATGCACTCCCGTCCAGATTTGTGGGACAGGGTGATATTTTTTATAATATAGACTAGGGGTGTCGCAATATACCGGTGTTGACGATAATCGTGATATTCAAAGCATGAAATATCGACATCGTGTTAATTTAGAGTGTGACAATATACCGGTATTGGCGATAACCACAATGTTTAAAATGAATAGGACTCTTATGATAACATGACACGTAAATACTCCAGCGCCAGTACCTGGTTGACCTCTCAGGTGGCAGTATTGCACCCGCTGACACTGTCAAATAAGAAGACGACGCAGCACTCGTCCGCACCCGCGCAGCTAGAGTGGAACACTCTGTCCACACCCAAAAAAAGTAAGCTCGCCAGTATTAAGAACAGAGTTCTTCGGCTTCAAAGAAAACAGCACCTTAAAGGTGGTCGCACACCGGACGAGAAGCGCAGCGCCACGTCTTTAAAATTCGAACACATTCTCTATGAGTGTAACGTACACACACCGGCGGCTGCGACGCCCAGCAACGGCTCAGGACCATGTTCATAAACCTGCCGCGACACAGAGCGTCATTTACATCGTTGTATATTAAATTTACATTATATTTGTCTCAAATCATCGTAAATGATTTCACCCTGTGCTGCAATATACATTTAATTTTACATTAATTTACAGAAATCAGCTGCTTGAATGAAAATGGCTTATGTTATCGGATTTTCAGGTGATATTCTCAATTCATTCAGTTAACGGACGCTCTGAGGTAAAGTGTTCAGATCACAGACTCAGCAACTATTATTTAATTGTACAGTGTAATCATAACATAGTACAGACATTATCTCAATTCCATAATGTCCTTAAACAATGATATTGCTGGCCATAAACTGAGACGCGCGTGCGTGTGAGATACCTCGAGTTGTCATAGACGCGACGCAGCTATTATTTTACTAGTCATGGAATGGGAAACGTGACATTAACTGTTAACAGGGGGTTTCTGTGTTCATATATTAATAAAGGGTGATTATTAAAATTAAGAACCCCGTTTTCTTTACTCATCTTATTTTTGTATTTGTATTTGCACTTGATTTTTTTATTCAAATCTGCTATCTGCATGACTTTATTGGCACCGGTGCAACAACAGGTTTAAGAGCTTTTCAGTTCTTCAGGAAACCTTCAGACAGTGTTTTGCTTCAGTTTGAAACCAGATAAACTTCACATGCTTGTCTTCCTTCACAAGAATGTGCCATAGATTGAGTACGCAAGAAGTAAAAAATGCATGTGCCTTGTCTATCAGTATCCTTATGTTTGTTGGGTAAAAAAGAAAAACTATATAAACAAAGTAAAAATTAATTTGACTGATAACTACCCGAAAAAGATTCTATAGATATCGCGATATATCGATATCGTGAATTCTTTTGGCCACAATAACCGTGGTGTGAAAAATCTAACATCGTGACAGCCCTAATTTCAAGCAAGAAAAATAATACTACTTCTACATATTTAATGGACAATAAGTGTTTTTACTTTTATTGTAAACATTGCATATATTTACTGAACATACAGAAAAGTGCAGAAATACAACAAAGTGCAAGTAATACCACATAGAGTTCAATTAAAACATGAGCATAGTAAGACAGATTTGAACAAATGGTTTTTTTTCCAACCTTACTTGAGTTTGTTTCCCCAAAGTATATTAACTGATCAACACACTTTGGCCGTAAACTGCTTCTCTGAGATGACACTATGTCTCCTGCAGAAAACTCTTTCTGAGGCCACACTGCTAGCAGGAATGCAAAGAGAACTTCCTGCCAGATTTGTAAAGATTGGTAGTTCTGTCTCATGGGACTTCCACCATGAGAGTACCTGTGTGACCAACTCGTTCTCATCAATCTGCGCATAAATAACACGAAATTACACTTTCCAATTGTGTGTAATGCATACACAAAAGCGTGCGTGTGTTTCCCATTAAATTCAGTGGAGAGCAGTCCAAATACCACAGATCATCTTCAACGGCAATGATGTCACCAGCGAGGCTCAGTTCCCCGTACATCTTCAAACTGGCAAAGTAAGGTCAACAATATTTTTTGTAATGACAATGATGGTGTTAACGGTATTATTTTAATTATTTCAGTGTTTCTGCATCACGTAACATGGACTCATGTGTCAAAATGGCAGCGTATGCATTTAAATGAGTTGTTAGTGGAACAGTGGGCTGCTCAGTTAGCACAGCTGGTAGCCTACTATTGACATTAGCATAAGCTAACTTCTACTGTATATAGACTTGTAAATAAATAAATAATGTTGTGATAGTGTTGTTTTTGTTGTTTAACCCTCCTCTGCTGAGATCTTGAGAGATCTGATAGTGTTTAATGTTCTGTTGGGATTTAAAGGGTTTCTGTTGTCTCAGTTTTGTGGGTCACACCATTGTGCTGAAGAGAGCCTGTGCTTCAGTCCAGGTGAAAGCCAAGAGACATCGAGGATGTACTGCATGCTGCTTTATTCAAAATGCAGAAATCTACTGCAGTCATTTCTATTAACTTCTTTTTTTTTTTCTTTTTTTTTTTTCTGTTTAATAAATACAATTTAATGCACACCTAATATCTATCATTGTCATGACACTCTTTTGTATGTTTTATATTAGAAACTAATGACTGAGTAAAACATCCTTGAAAAATTTATTCTAAGTACACTCAACTTATTATATTTTACAGCATAAATATATTGTAAATACACTTTTCAATCTAGGAAAATCTGCATTTCCTTACATATTATTCAATATATTGTAATATATATATATATAACATTATATTAACGCAATATATTATTTCATATATTTTTCACCTAAATATATATTTACACCTTATAATATATTGATCATAAATATCTGTAAATATATTTTCGTTCGGTAAGGACACCCTCTGCCTTCTCTGCTAGCACTGGACTGTCCCTGTATTAAAAGCAATGGAAATGCCACACAAGAAGTCAGTGGTAGTGGAATTGCAATGTTGGATTTCTGGTATGTTTGTATTTTTCTCTTTCTCTCTTTGAAGACTTAAATATGCAGAGGCTTGAGGGCCTTCTACAGGATTCAGAGAGCATTGACGGGCAAGATTTTGCTCAACAGCCACTATTGTCCAGTTGGTGTCTAAGACAGAAAGAGGTCTAACAATGTTGGCAACAGGCGAGGCCACAAAACATTGACAACTTGTTGTCAGCTGAGAATACCGTCCAGTTGACATGTAATCACTGTCACGTGAGAGAAGCCATCATCCGTTGCAGGGAGTGTTTGACCTCAGAGTGGTTTTGTGCAGAGTATGGTCAATTGGTACACAACACCACACCTCTGCACTGTAGGCAAACCACCATGTATGGCTTTTATAAATACATTCCTTAATTACATTCATTTATGTTACACCCTGACCTAGACCCAGGCCCGTCGCGACAAGGCAAGCAAACCAAGCAATTGCACTGTAAAATGTAATTAGTTGACCTTACTTAAAAAAAGTATGCAAACTCGTTGCCTCAAAAAAATTAAACAAACTCGTTGCCTCAAAAAAATTAAGCAAAGTAAGCATAAGATTAGTGAGTTAGAAAAGCTTGTTTATTTTAAGTGTGCAGTACTAAATCAAGTAGTACCACTAGCAAGTTTTTTTTTTATGTTCATGTAACTTAATAGCCATGATTAGTGTTAACTTAGTTTTTTCATTTTGTGTGGATTGCTTTTTATAAATTTAACCCCACTTAGAATTACTAAATACCTACAACTTAACACTTTTAGTTCTGCTCACTCATTTTTCAAGTTCACTTAAATTAAAGAAACCAATTTCTGAGTTAGGTTTACTTTATCAATTATAGCACTGTCCTTGTACAGCATAATATTTAGAATTTCTTAAAAGTTTCCATTATACAAATTATTATTTTTTTTTGGTTTAATTTAGTTTTTAGACACATTGACATCAAGACCTGATGAATTGGCCTGTGAATCTCAACAATGGTGACAATTATAAAGCATGTTGCAGTGCATTCTGGGTGCAACCAATCAAAACTCATTCATGGCTCCCATCATGCATTGCTGCATGAATAAATAATGAGCTTATGATCAGGGGTGATCTGTTTGTCACCATTGTTGAGATTCATACACTAATTCTTGATGTCTGTGTGTGCCTACATAAAAATAAAGAAAAAATTTAAGTTTTTTTAATTATTTGGATTTCATTGAAATGGCTAAAAATATTATGCTGTACCAGGACAGTGCTGCTATAATTAATAAAGTAAACCTAACTCAGAAATTGGGCTCTATATGAGTTCAGTGAATCAGGTCACATGATTGTGAAATAACGATTATGTTAAAACACAACCATCACCATCAGATCACCTTTTCTATATGTTCATCTGGCTGTTATAACTCAGGTACAGCAGCCAAACAAAATGTTAAATTAATGATATAAGGGTCAAGAGCCCAACTAAAACAAACACTTATCACCACAATGGTGGCTTAAAATTACGGTTTTCACCTTCAGCCAATAGTAGCTATTCAAGGGCGAGTCTTGGCGTGGCAATATATCGCTGTCTAGCGTAGAGTGGACTGATCTGTGCAGGTCCACAGGTCATAAACTTACTTTTTCTAAATGAATCCAGCTCAAGTAGACTGAGCTTTTTCAACCTCAAAGTACAAGTAACTTACTAAAAGTGAGTGTTAATAGCAGGTTGAAAAAAATGATTAAGGTCAATTTACTATTTTTAATTAAATACCATGTTTGTATTTACAGTGTGCTTGGGGCCCCGAGCTGGCCTGGGGCCCCAAGACAACGACTGGTTAAGAATAAAATGCAACGACAAACTGTGTGAGCCCCCTTTGATAGTCAATGCAGTAAAGTACAATGACACTGTTATCGGGAACCCCCTCAAGGGGGCTCTCTCAGTAGTCCCTGACAGCAGCCAGCCAACCACGTGATCTCTGCTGCCGGCAAAATACAAAACCTCCTCGGCAGTCATCATGAAGCGGAATTATGCTTCAGGAAGCCAGAAAAGAAAGAAGAGAAAGATAAGAAAAAACAAGATAGTGGTAAGTGATAAATTACACTGGATAAAATAACTCTACTTGTACAAATGGTGTAATTTTGCAGCAGGTAGGCTAGCAAAAATATGCAAATGCTGCTTGTAACGAACAGTTAGTGCAACTTTTTTTTCGGAATATGGAATGGAACGGAATATGGTTACATACTGTAATATGTTTTTTAACAGGATAAGGAAGACGCAGATCTGTTCCAGAATCACTGTTTATCATATTTAAATTACATGACATTGCTATAGCTTTGTAATAGGTTTTGATGAAAGTGGCATAGCATGCTGTACTAACTATTCCACCGTGATAATCTATTTACCAAATGGGGGTTAGGAAAACCATAAATTCCGTGCATCAAACATTAGCTTGGGATGTTTTTAAGCATTGGTAGTTGTGAAAGCAGCTGCATCCCTTCCCTTCTAATATCAAAATATGGAAATGCTAACATATCTTTTCGGTAACACTTTATAATAACCATCATTAATAGATGGTAAATTGTTAGTTATTTAATCTTTAGTTAATTGTCATTTAACTGTTAGCAAACAGTCTTTTTACTTAATAAATACTTTGTAACCCATCTATAAACATTATTTAACCAGAAAGAGGCAGAGGAACATGATTTTTTTTATAGCTTATCTTAATGTGCTAGTGTCAGGATATATGGTAGTGACAGTTTATGCAAATATGACATTATTTTTATAAGTTACCAATGGATCTTGAACAGTTACTTTATTCTGTGTGGCAATTTTTACACTGTTACATTTTGAAGTACAGTATCAGGACAACCCACATGTTTTACTGGTACTGTTTATTAACTATTTAACAAGGTATTATAGTCATCTGTTGCAACTTTATAATAACCATTGTAAGTATCTCAATATCTCAAAAATGAAGTTTATTACAGCAAAGTAGTAACAAAGTACAGGCAGCACTTCGGATTCAGCGGAGTCATACAGAATGAATCTCATCCTCTCAGCTCAAACATTTATCCTCTATTTCGTTTGTCTTCCCCCTCTACATGTAAATGAAGCTCTGTTTTTAAGTGTAATTTAAGAATAACAGATTCGTCTTCCCTCTCAACATGAGGCTGAAACTCTGTCTTAAATGTAAATTGAGGATCTTTCCTCTGTGCCCACATCTTTGATGTTCTGTGAAATCAGAACAGCAAAAGGTTAAGGTGTTAAAATCTATCTGAAGTGGATCTTCTGTTAAAACAAAACGGTCAAATGTTTAAGGTGACAAGCTATTTGAAGTCCCTGTAATCAAGATGGTTGTTGGTTGCCCTCTGTGATACTATTTACATATTACTGAGATTGGATGTAATTGTCTCTATATGATAATTAAACTCTTTTAAGTGAAGGAACATTTTGATATTGTAAGGCCCGCTATATTGGCCCAATCTGCCGGTTCGCCAATACACGGGGAAGGTTGTCACGTGTTCTGTCCTCACTCATGCAAAGTATTTGTTGGTTAAATTTGCAATACATTAATCATGTACTCACTCGTTAATTCATCTGACTCCATAAATGAAAGGTTTTAATAATATCTGTGCCTCACTAAAAGTGAGCGAATGTTTGACTATTCCTTTTAACCATTAAATAAACAATGTCAAAATCAGTTAAAATAATCACATTGTAGCAATTTAATATTTCAGATATCAGAGATCAATTCCACAATCAATTCAAATATCTAGAACATGGTTATACATTGGTTACACCAAAGAATCTTACCCAGCTTGTACCTGAGATAGAGAGAGAGAAAGGGAAAGAGAGAGAGAGAGAGAGAGACAGAGAGAGAGAGAAACCACCTATCCAATTCCACGTCCAGCCAAGAAGAAGAGACAGAGAGAGTCAGAACACCTTCCTTTATCCTCTGACCAGGTGAGAAGGGGGATGGGGTGAGACCACCCTCAAATGGCTTCTATCCCACAGAAGGGGGGTTGCCTTATCTGGCATTATCTCTAAACCAGTTTCCTATGAACTTCTATAAACCTTATTTCCTTTTATTTTATCTATCTGGATATGAGATATCTGTACCACTCACTTTGAGACATTTCAAATGACACCAAAAGCATAACAGTCAATGATAAACATTCGCATTAAACCATGCTCTTGTGTGGGTTCTTAGTTTCTGAGAGGAAGAAAGGCTGTATTGGGGGAGGTCAAATGTTAATCAGCCAGCAGGGCCCTTTTGTCCCATAAATCAGGCCTCAACCAGTATTTTCAGTCTTACAATATATATATATATATTGGAGTGGAAGTTGTTGGGAACAGACCATAATTTCTTATACCATCTAGATAATGTTTATAGACAGTTTACAAACCAACTAGTAACCCTTAACTAAGTGTTAGGAATATCTGGTCCGTCTATCTATGTAATGTTTATAGATGTTTTAAAAATGGTTTCTTAAAGGTTTACAAACATTTTTTAATCATTACCCGATACCTAATATATTATATGATAGCTATAATGTGTTACAATAAACTGTTAATTTACAGCACTACTAATAATTAGTAAACATTTAATTATAATTTCATTGTTTGTTAACAGTAAAAAGACTGTTTGCTAACAGTTAAATGACAATTAACTAAAGATTAATTAACTATCAATTTACCATCTATTAATGATTGTTATTATAAAGTGTTACCATCTTTTCTTTCTCCCTCAAGGTGCTTTGCTTAATTTCTCAGCCCTCAGGCTCTTCCTAAGGATACCTCCACTGATGAAGGTAGAGTGAATTTCTCTCACTGAGCTGAGCTGTTAATAGTGACCTCTTTCAATATGCTAACAGTGAAATGGTAAAACGTACTTCACAGGTAATTTCAGATTTTTTTTCCAATTATTTTCCCAGCTACACCATCAACTTCATCCTCAACATCAACAGATGCATCACTTCTCAATGCTGATGTTTCCTCTATAGCACAAGGTACCACAAGCTCTATAATTATAGCTGATATCCTGCACAGCCCAGAGTTTAAACTGATAAGTGTGTGCTGTCATATTGTTAGAAAAAAAACTTTGAATTCCCACCAAACTGTGTAAATACCCAGTCCCTCCAGGATTTCGCGGGCCTTTTTTGTGATTGTTGTGGCCTAAAACGCCTGATGTTGCGGCCACTTTTCTAAAAAGTTGCGATGAAAGTTGCGATGTTCTTCGGCATTTGTTTTTATAGGTTAAAACGGCAAAAGTAGATCGATTTTTACTTTAAGGGATACTTCACCTCTGTAAAGATGAATGTGTATTTAAAATGGGTCATTTATGTAGTAGAAATGTGAAATTATTTTTGAATATGGAGCCTTCTAGAATGAGAAAAGCCAGAAATGTTCTTCGGCATTTGTTTTTATAGGTTAAAACGGCAAAAGTAGATCGATTTTTACTTTAACCCTCTGAGGTCGACAAACGCGCCCGCGCGTTTTGCTGGATTTTTTTCAGTTCAGTTCAAAAGAAATTAATTTTGCTCTGTTGACTTTGATATTACAAGCAAGTTTCATACATCAATCGATTCTGTTAAATGTGTATTATTTTTGTGTATACTCACAATAAAAACAAAGTGTTGTGCTTTTTGCCAAATAAAGAAAAATAAACGTGATGCGAGTTCTGCCTTCTCTCTGTCAGTGAAGACCATTCTGAAACGCGTCCGAAAATGAACAATAACTCAACGAATACTGAGTCAAACAGGCATACAGACACACAGGCATGAAGCTTGAATTCTCTTCTTTAAAATGAGGTAATTTATATAAAAAACAAATATTCTCATCTTGTGAAATCTGTATTAAAAGAGCGATTCCAGTCGAGCTAATTAGAGCTCATTCAAAGGTAATGTGACTCCGCCCACGGAGAGCGCGTGCTATTCAAACGCAAATTACTGAGGCAAACCTGTGAACGCCCCCATATCAGCTCGAGAAAACACAAGTTTAATCATATCATTGTAGCCTACGTGTTTACACCATCTGGCAGCGCTGTGAGGAATAATAATAACGGAAAATCTACCTCAGAGTGCGGGTATTGCAGGAGAGAGGATCCGAATATGTAGTAAGTTTTTTTTCCTTCTCAAGTTAATCGCGTTTCTGTGAATGAATGAACGGCAGCCGCAGAGATGCGCGCTGTTTATCACAGCTCGCAAAAAGACAGTTTAAATTTAAATTGCATCTCTGTGTGAATGAATGATGATGTTTTAGCAAACTGTATTGCTATACTGAGATGAGTAAACTGAAAATTAACATTTATATGCCCTAATATTTCATAAAAACAACGTTACAGTCAGGCGTTTCTGTTTGTGAATGAATGTTTCGGTTTTAGCAAACTGTATTGCTATACTGAGTAAAAATCGACTGAAATGTTGAAATAAAATGTATTTGTATAAGCAACGTATTAAACTGCAAATTAACATTTATATTTCTTATAATAAAAACGAAAGACCTATGTTACAGACATATGAAAGACAACATTTCGTTGATTAGTTTTGGATAGATTATACATTTTTACTGTAAAATATCTGCCAACTCAAATAAGCCAATATTTGTTTGCCAATATTTGCTCATGTTAAATATAGTATGTTTTGTCAAAAATAAAGTAATCAAATAATCAATCAAATCCTTAACTTTGAAATATGTATGATAAAATGTATACTTTAGTTTTTACAAAGAAAGATTACACTTGAATTGTTGTTGTAATTGTAACCTTTTTAATAAAAAAATATATTTACAAGGTAGATGTAAACAAACTATTAAAAGGTAATAAGGTAATAAGCCTTTTCTTTAAATAATTTTTATTGTGTTTTATTAGTGACAAATTTGGGGAGAGGATAAATATTCCAAAACTGAAAATACAGTATGAGAATTAACTGCACAATTACTAGACATGTTTTCCTTGGATATTATAGGCCAAATTGCAAGCACACTATGTGGAAAAATAAAAAATAATTGAGATGCTTCCAACTGTTGCTCTTGCATTCTTGTGGCTCAGTGACTCACCTGAATGAAAGGGTCATTAAGTATGCAGGCCCCATTGTCTCCTAAGGTGTGAACCACTAAATATGCATGATCGTTGACGCCCACTCCGCATATTGCCTTTCCAAACAGAAAGTGCTTTGCAAAATTCAAATCAATGTATTGTGTTATGTGAATGATAAGGGCAGGATGATTTTCACATCATTTTGAAGAAAAAACACTAGGCAATGACATCTATTAGACAAAAGTCTTATTGGCACATATTTAGTATGTGTTTTATGGCCTTATTTCAGAAACTTTAGTTTTTAGTTTTTTCAATAACCACGCATAAACATTATTCTCTCAAAAATGCAGACATGTACATTCTTGTTGCTCACATCAACCGATCACTTGTTTAGCGTTCATGTAAACACCACATTCAGATTCACTGATCGGAATGAATTCAGTTAGACTGAAACAAAAGGTGTGCATGTAAACAATGAATGGCGACTGCAGAAAACAAACCAGCCGAATCCCGGACATTTTGGACGATCTCGCCTGCCAAACAATGTGTTTTATTCTTGTTTTGCATATTTACATTTTTATAAATGCCACCTCTGATGAAGATTCTGTTTTCTCTGCAGTGGGAATTTTTTTTTATTTTTTTATACTAGTCAATTTGATTGGTAAAAGCCATAGTGACTTAAAAATGTATAGAATTTGACATGAAAGATGACAGTTAGGGGGAAATTGCCTTTATAAATGTAAAAAAAATGCAATGAGAATCAATTTAAGATTATTGGTTCAGAATAAATGACTTTTACAACAAAAATTGAACACTTTACTGAAGTAGTTAGTTATTGCACCACCACAGGATTTTATAAGGGTAACGTTAGAGATTTTATTATAATATTAGGTCAATGTAGCTTACATGAGTGAGTCGCCAGCTGAGGAAAATGAGTAGCTCGCTGAGTGAGGAGAGTCGAGTCGCTCGTTGTGTGAGGGAGAGTGAGCCGCAGCGTGAGGAAAGTGGGTCGCTCGTTGAGAGTCGAGTCGCTCGCTTAGTGAGGAGAGTGAGCCGCTGCGTGAGGAAAGTGGGTCGCTCGTTGAGAGTCGAGTCGCTCGCTGAGTGAGGAGAGTGAGCCGCTGCGTGAGGAAAGTGGATCACTCGTTGTGTGAGGAGAGTGAGTCGCTGTGTGAGGAGAGTGAGTCGCTGTGTGAGGAAAGTGGACGGCGCTTTGCTGGAGGCCGCGATGATTGGTCAAAGTTGCAGAAAAGTTGCGGTGATTGGTCAAAATTGCAGGTCGCACTGAATTCATGGGGATTTGTTGAAGTTGCGTTAATAGTTGCGATCGCGAAATCCTGGAGGGACTGTATAGCGCTTTTTACAATACAGATTGTATCAAAGCAGCTTCACATTGATAACATGAAAATAATACAACAAAGTTTGTTTCTAGAAGAAAATTGCATCATCGTCCACCCATAATAAGGCAGATCAATAATATTGTTGAATATTAAATGTCCCCAACTAAGCAAGCCAAAAGCCAAGGCAACAGTGGCAAGGAACCAAAACTCCATCAGTGACAGAATGGAGAAAAAAAACCTTGGAAGAACCCAGGCTCAGTCGGGGGCCAGTTCTCCTCTGGTCAACGAGCGAACAGTGTATGATTGTGATCCAGGTAGCGGTACAGGTCAGAAGTCAGATTGGTCATGTCGATGAGTCCTTCACAGGGCTGATGAGGCAGTCACTTCAGGATTCAACCACTTCATGGTTAGGTCCAGGTGCAGATCCACCATCTGATCTGGATACAGCCGAGGTCCACCTCACTTCAGGAAACGGAGAGTCTTGTTGACACTTCAGGACTGCATTGTCGTCGCATCCAGGCGCTGGTCCTTCTTCAGATCTGGATACGGCCTGGATCCGGCGGACTGTTGTAAACCTCGGTATAAACAGAGAGACTAATATTAGCGTAGACGCCATTCTTCTTATGATGTAACGAGTACATTAGGATTTATGGGAAGTGTTCCCGGTTCCGGCTGGCCTAATCTATGCAACCTAATATGGAATTATAGAAGTCTATAATGTGTTATGTGTATGCTAGGTCAAAAAGATGTGTTTTTAGTCGAGCTTTGAACTGACAGAGTGTGTCTGCTTCCCGGACAATGTTAGGAAGATTGTTCCAAAGTTTTGGTGCTAAATAGGAAAAGGATCTACCGCCAGCAGTCGATTTTGATATTCTAGGTATTATTAACTGGCCAGAATTTTGAGATCGCAATAGACGTGAAGGACTATAATGCGTTAAGAGCTCGCTCAAGCACTGCGGAGCTAAACCATTTAGTGCTTTGTAAGTAATCAGCAATATTTTAAAATTGATGCGATGTTTAATAGGGAGCCAGTGCAGAGTTGACAGAACTGGGCTAATATGGTCATACTTCCTGGTTCTGGTAAGAACTTGAGCTGCTGCGTTTTGGACCAGCTGTAGTTTATTTATTAAGCGTGCAGGGCAACCACCCAGTAGAGCATTACAATAATCTAGCCTTGATGTCATGAACGCATGAACTAACTGTTCCGCATTTGTCAATGAGAGCATATGACGTAATTTAGATATATTTTTAAGATGGAAAAATGCGGTTTTACAGATACTAGACACGTGACTTTCAAATGAAAGATTGGTATCAAAGAGCACACCCAGGTTCCTAACCGACGATGAGGACTTAACAGAGCAGCCATCAAGTGTTAGAGAGTATTCTAGATTATTACGTGAGGACGTTTTTTGTCCAATAATTAGAATCTCTGTTTTTTCAGAATTAAGTAGTAGGAAATTACTTGTCATCCAATTTTTTATATCAGCTATGCATTCCGTTAATTTTGTGAATTGGTAAGTTTCATCTGGGCGTGAAGAAATATAGAGCTGAGTATCATCAGCATAACAGTGAAAGCTAATGCCATGTTTCCTAATGATATCTCCTAAGGGTAGCATGTACAGAGTGAACAGCAACGGTCCTAGTACTGAGCCTTGTGGTACGCCATACTGAACTTGTGAACGATAAGACATCTCTTCATTTACTGCTACAAACTGATAACGGTCAGATAAGTATGATTTAAACCATGCTAGTGCAATTCCACTAATGCCAACATCATTTTCGAGTCTATTTAAAAGAATGTTATGGTCGATAGTGTCAAATGCAGCACTTAGATCGAGTAACACTAATAGAGAGATACAACCATGATCGGATGATAAGAGCAAATCATTTGTGACTCTGAGAGCTGTCTCGGTACTATGGTACGGTCTAAATCCGGACTGGAAATCTTCACAGATATCATTTCTTTCTAAAAAGGAGCATAGTTGTGAGGATACTGCCTTTTCTAGTATCTTTGACAGAAAAGGCAGATTCGAGATCGGCCTATAATTGACTAATTCTGTAGGATCAAGTTGCGGTTTTTTAACAAGCGGTTTAATCATAGCCAGCTTAAAAGTTTTCGGTACATATCCTATTGACAAAGATGAATGAATGATATTAAGAAGAGGATCTGTGACCTCTGGGAGCATCTCTTTCAGTAGCTTAGTCGGAATAGGGTCTAACATACATGTTGTCGATTTAGATGATTTAACGAGTTTAGTAAATTCCTCCTCTCCTATAGCAACGAATTAATCACATTTTTCTTCAAGGAGACTACAATGCACTGCCTGATGCGATACTGTAGTAGACGGTTGCATAGTTATAATTTTCTCCCTGATATTATCAATCTTGTTAGTAAAGAAGTTCATAAAGTCATTACTGCTGTGTTGTTTAGAAACGTCTGGGGTTGAGGATTTATTTTTCGTTAGTTTAGCCACTATTTCAAATAAACACCTAGGGTTTTTTTTTTTTTTCTTCTAATAGGTTTGAAAAATAAGCAGATCTAGCAGCTTTTAAAGCCTCTCTATATGCAATCGAGCTCTCTTTCCATGAAATGCGAAATACCTCTAGTTTTGTTTTCTTCCAGTTGCGCTCCATTTTTCTGGCTGCTCTCTTAAGGGCCGAGTGTGCTCGTTGTACCACGGTGTTGGACTATTTTCTTTAATCTTCTTTAAGCGCAAAGGAGCAACTGTGTCTAAAGTGCTGGAAAAGAGAGAGTTAAAAGTTTCTGTCGCAATATCGAGTTCTTCTAAGCTATCTGGTATGCTGAGATGATGAAACTGATCAGTAATATTATTAATAAAGCAATCTTTAGTGGCAGAAGTGATAGGTCTAACATATTTGTAACACGGAGTCAACTTTGCAGCCTTGGCTAAATGAAGTTTACACGAGACTAAATAATGATCTGAGATGTCATCGCTCTGCTGCAGAATTTCAACGGCATCAACATCTATTCCATGTGATAATATTAGATCTAGAGTGTGATTACGACGATGAGTAGGTCCTGACACGTGTTGTCTAACACTGTCTGTTTACAATGTCTTTAAATGCCAATCCCAATGCATCTTTTTCGTTATCCACATGTATATTAAAATCACCAACAATTAGTACTTTATCTGCAGCCAGTACTAACTCTGATAGAAAATCAGCAAATTCTTTGATAAAGTCTGTATGGTGCCCTGGTGGCCTGTATACAGTAGCCAGCACAAATGTTAAACGTGATTTATCATTTACACTAGATAGTGTTACATTTAGCAACAACACTTCAAAAGAATTATATTTAAAACAAGACTTCTCAGTAATTCTGAAGATATTACTATAAATCACAGCAACACCTCCCCCTTTGCCTTTCAGACGAGGTTCATGTTTATAACAGTAATCTTGTGGGGTGGACTCATTTAAAGTAATATAATTGTCTGGTTTTAGCCAGGTTTCTGTCAAACTAAGCACGTCGAGATTATAGTCAGTAATCATATCATTAACAATGACTGCTTTTGAAGTAAGGGATCGAATATTCAGCAACCCAAGCTTTATCATTTGTTCATCCGTATTATATCTGTTTTTTATTTATTTATTTATTTGATAGGGACAATGCACATTAATTAACATCTGCATTGAAACAACAAAAACAGACGTAAACATGCCAGATTATAGCCACAGGGCTAATTTACATCCGTAGTCCCTAGACAAATGACAAAAATAGAAAGATTATAACATACAAAATAACAGAAATGAATACATACAAGCAAAATAAAAGAAGAGTCACTTAATGATCACAAGACTGGTTTGCTTTAAGCCACACTTTGAGTTTGGTTTTAAATGTAGAAAATGTAGGACATTCCCTGACAGTGATGGGGATACTGTTCCATAACTTACAGGCCTTCACAGACAGAGCATTTTGTCCAAAGGCTGTTCTTCTAAAAGGCACCTCACAGTCACCTCTAGCGGAGGCCCGTGTCCTGGTACCGCTTTGAGTCTTTGGTTTAAAGAAGTCCGACATGGGAGGTGGGGCTAATCCATTTAACACTTTATAAACAAAACAGGCATATTTAAAATGTTTAAAATTCTCTAGGCTTAATAGATTATGCTTTTGTAAAATATTACAAATATGGAAGGACATTGGCTTTTTATCAAAGACTTTTAAGGCATTTTTATAGAGTGATTCTATTGATTTGAGTGTGTTCATACCAGTCAATGTCCAACTTGTACAACAATATTCAATATGTGATAAAATCATAGAATGTAAAAACACTTTAGCAGCCCCAAATGGTATAAATTGACGAATTTGTTTAAAATTTCGTAAATTAATTTTTACTGTACTCGATATTCTTTTTACATGTTTTTTAAAACTTAATGTGGAATCAAGGGTCACACCAAGGTATTTAAATTCCGAGACGATTTCTAATTCTTCTCCTCTTAAAAATACACCAGATTGTTTTGTCGCGGGACTGTTTAGTGAACATCATACAAACTGTTTTTTTAGTATTGAGTAGCAGACAGGATTTAAACAGCCATTCATTTAAAGGGACCAGAGCAGAGGTCAGGATGGCAGAAGTCTCTTGTTTGTTTAACATCAATAAAATGTTTACCCTTGAATGGGTTTAGGAGTTTTTTGTATTTCCTAGTTCGGTGAACAGACACAGTCTCTATATGATGATATCTAGGTGAAAGAGACTCTATGTGATGGGATTTATCTGACCTTGGTGACGTGAGACAGCTAGCAGACGGTCGGTTTAGCCAGTCTATCTGCTTCCTGACCTGAGCCCCAGATTGTCATGTTTGAGCTCTAAGACTATGTGCCATATTACTAGAGAGAAGAGCAGCACCATCCCAGGAGGGATGAATACCATCTCTTTTCAACAGGTCAGGTCTGCCCCAAAAACTTGTCCAATTGTCTATGAATTCTATATTATTACGCGGACACCAATCAGACAGCCAGCCATTGAGTGAGTACAGTCTACTGACTATCTCATCACTCCTGCGAACAGGAAGGGGGCCAGAGCAAATTACAGTGCCTGACATCATACTTGCGAGTTCACACACCTCTTTAATGTTAATTTTGGTGATCTCCGACTGGCGGAGCCTAACATCATTAGTGCCGACGTGAATAATAATTTTAGAGAATTTACGATTAGCATTAGCCAGCACTTTTAAATTTGCTCTGATGTCAGGCGCTCTGGCTCCCGGCAAACATGTGACTATGGTGGCTGGTGTCTCTATTTTCACGTTCCGTGTAATAGAATCGCCAATAACTAGGGCACAATCAACAGGATTCTCAGTGGGTGTTTCACTGAGTGAACCTGTTTGATGTTGTAATCGAAACGGAAGAGCGGTGTTTTGTCCCGCGACTAGAGCGCCTCACGGTCACCCAGTTGCCCTGCTGCGAGGGCTCTACTTCAGCCGGAACCGAACAGTGTACAGAGTTCACTAAGCTAGTCGCATCCAAAACAGTTATCTAAAGTCCTTGCACTCTTACAATTAACCTCGATAACCTCTAATAGGTGCTCAACTTCATTGTTCATCCATGTTTTTTGAGATACACCAATGTCCTCATAGACTATCATGGCACCTTGGACCAAGACACTGCATACCAATTTTCAAGTCAATCGGACTAACGGTCAAGTGGTCATAGCCCTTTTTAAGTTTTTTTCACGTTATAGCGCCACCTAGTGTTCAATTGTTGCAATTTTTATACTGTGACCAAAGATTGTGCCCATACACATGTGTATCGAGTTTGGTGAAGATATCTCATTTACTTCTCGAGTTATAGCCATTGTAGTAAAATAGGCTCCGCCCTAAGCAACGTTTTAACTCCCCTTAGCGACCGCAAATAGAAATTTCAACTTTTTTACCATAATTATTGATATTCAGACTCCAGAGAACATTTCTGCACTGGTTTGGTTCCGATCTGTCAAAAAAACCTAGGACAAGTTTGCAAAATTCTAAATGGCGGAAAAATGTGCATACCTGAAATGCAATCGGAGATATACAAAGGGTAAAGAGTTTTTTTCTTGTTTTTTTGTGCTGTAGTGCCACTTTCTGGCCGATTGGGGTGATACTCTGTCAACATCTACCTAAATTAAGACAAACTGGTCTTGTGTATGAAATAGCATTAGACATCAGTTTTAAGCTTGTGTGATAGAAAAGATGAAAAGTTTAAAAGTCAATATTTTTAAGTAATCAATAGTATGGTCTTTATAGATCATAATAGGATTTTGGAGAAAGATGAGACAGTAAATGTTAAAAATAGTGTCAACCCAGTATAAGAAAATTAAGTTTGCTGAAACAATAATATGGTTTTTATATTTATTTTTTAATCTGAAAGAGTATAGGGTATTAAACGGTCTATAGTATATGCTTAGTACTCTAGCACAGAGCCATATATAGTTTTCTTGCTAGTTATCCTAGCGTTATGTGAAAAGAATATCACATGTAGACGATGTAACAACTGAGTGTTTCAGTATCAGAAAAGGAAGTCTTGAAAGAACAATAGTGTCAATTTAGAATTTCTTTTTGCATATTGTTTGATGCTTTTGCAATATAAGTTAGTAGAATTAAGTAGTTTTCAAATAATTTTGCTGAGTTGTCCAATGTCATGTCTTCAGTTGGAGTTGAAGGTGATGCAGGAATTTCTTCATCTTTGTTGTGTTGAGGATGGGCTTTGTAGTTCTGCAGTGGTTTCAGCAGATGGGCATGGTGGAGTAGAGGGTGTGTTTTCTGTTGAAGTTGACAGCTTTTCGTATTGCTTGACTTGCAGTTCTGGAGAGGCAGTATAAGGCTGTTGAATTGATGTGATGTGGAAGTCAGATGTATAGTGTATAGTACACTACACTACACTACATTACAATGCATTACATTTCATTCCATTTCATGCCTACATCGTACTTTACATTACTGATTTGACTGATGCCATATTTGCACTCGTTTGGTTTAGTTTCTGTTCCTTTCTGTTAACCCTCTGGGGACCAAGCTGTTTTTGGGGCCCTTGAGATGTTCTGACATGCTCTGACATTTGTGCTTTTTTCAGTTATTTATAAACATGTTAATGGCAAAGGTGTAAATTCACTCTATATAGCACAAACAGGCCTACCATAATATGCGAGCAACATGTATGTAGATGTTTGTATTTTTAAGAGAATAATGTTTATGCGTGGTTATTTAAAAAAATAAAAATGAAAGTTGCTGAAATAAGACCACAAAACTCATACAAAATATGTGCCCACAAGACTTTTGACTAATGGATGTTGTCCCTTTCAGTTCTAGCTTCAAAATTATGTGAAAATAGTCTTGCTTTATCGTTCACAAAAAAAAATACATTGATTTAAATGGTGTAAAACAGGTTTTGCTTGGAAAGCCAATATGCGAGGGGGAGGAGTAGTTTACACCTTAGTCCCACCCACTCTGCATAATGACTCTGCATAATTAGCCATTCATTCAGGTGTGACACTGACTGAGCCACAATGCAGGGACAAAATATATATTTTGAAGAAGACTTATATTGACCATTTAAGATTTTGCTTACATCTATCTTGTAAATATGTTTTGCTATTTTATTAAAAAGGTTACAATTACAACAATAATTACAATTTCAGCAATATTTCTGCAAAAAAGTACTCTTTCTTTGTAAAAAAAAAAAAAAAAAAGATTATAGGCCTACATTTTATCATATGTATTCATTAGTTTGAATATAGCCAACATTGGAACATCTTAGTCTGACTTTATTTTTGACAAAATAGTATTTTATATATATGAGCAGAAAAGCTTATTTGATGTGACAGTATATTCTACAGTAAAAACTGTACCCAAATCTAGTCAACAAAATGTTGTCTTTCATACTTCGCCTGACTGTAACGCAGTAACTGTAACTGTAAAAGCAGTTTATTCTTTCACACACAGACGCGCGATTCATATTTAGGCTAAACACTCTTTACAAATAGACGCGCGATTCATATTATAGAAACGCGATTCATCTTTTTGTTTACATAAGCCTACAACGTTATTCCATAACGTTATTCCACATTAACACTTGAGAAAGGATAACTTAGCCTACCTCACTCCTCAGCGGGATCTGCTCCTCATATCAGCACGGAAAATTTTCTCCATAAGGTAGGCTATATTATGCCTCTTTGTTTACAGCTGATGTGGGGGCGTTTCACAGACTGAAATGGTTCTCAGAATTTGCGTTTGAATAGCACGCGCTCTCCGGGGCGTGGTCAAATTACTTTTGAATGGCTCGTAATGAGCTCGACTGGAGTCGCTCTCTTTTTATACAGATTACAGAAGCTGATAATATTTGTTTTTTATATAAATTACTTCATTTAAAAGCTGCGATCTCAAGCTTTATGCCCGTGGGTCTGTTTGCCTGTTTGACTGAATTTTCGCGGAGTTATAGATCATTTTCGAACGCGTTTCAAATGGGAGTTTACTGACAGAGAGAAGGCAGAAATAGCATCATGTTAGTTTTTCTTTATTTGTCAAAAAGCAAAACACTTTATTTGTATTGTGAGTATACAGAAAAAAAATAGTAACTGAACAGGATCGATTGATGTATTACACGAAAATGAAAGATCAAAATTAACAGAGCATTTTGTGTTTATTTTTCATTGCTAAAAAAAAAACGAGCAAAACGCGCGGGCGCGTTTTTGGTCCCCAGAGGGTTAATAAACCTTGCGTTAAATCTAACGACAGAGTGTGTCCCTTCCTTTGTTGTGGCCTTCCGGAGCCACAGGTCGTAACAATAGGTAACGTCAAAAGTTCCGCACTTGATCAGCATCTCTTCAATGTCCTGTTCGTCCATGTGGGAGATGTTGGCTTTCTCTTGTAAGATTTTGTTCATCAGGGAGTTTGCGATGTTTATGTCCACTTCGTTGTTTTTATCTGGAATGTTAGGACACTGTGGCATTTTGTTGTGTATTTGTCAGATTTTCTCAGAAATTTGCATTTGTAGCATTGGTGGAACTCTTGTTTTGGATTGAAATTTGGTTGAGCAGAGAGGCATTTTGGACATTGTTTGATTACCTTTATTTTTGCACTTTCCAGTGGAGCAGTCAAGTGCAGGAGTGTGGTATTGTCAATGGCGGTGCTTGAAGGAAGATTGAATGGTACTGGTGTGGCCAATGCAGTAATGACCGTGATCCGTGTTGTTAGGTGTTTTTCGCCTTGATATACTCTTGTAGCCAGATCAGTGAAGTTGTATGATTTGTTGTTTTGAACTAAGTCAATGTTTGATTGTTTCTGTAGTGTCAGCGAGGTGACAGTATTTGACCTCGCAGTCAACACTGTTCACGTTCACTGTTTCGGATGTACTGTCAACTTTGTAGACCATTGCAGACAATGTGGACACCTGTGAATGACAACAGTGAAATAAGATGTCCATAGGTAGGACAAAGAGTATTTTTTATTATTATTTTGGATCAGTTTAAGATCATCTGAAATACTTGTCAATTAGTAAGAATATTTTTATTTTATTTACAATGTAGTTATACTTAAATTTAGGACTGTATAAATTACTCCCGCAATGTAAGTCACTTTGGATAAAAGCGTCTGCCAAATGTATAAATGTAAATTACTTTTAAGTTTGTGATGGAAGTAGGTGTTACACTGTCAGTTTGTTTTGATTTCTGTTCTTGTCTGTGTTTGGTTAATTTGGTAATTAGTTTAGTTTATTTTTCTTCTGTTTCTTGCCTGTTTGTTTCTATGGTTTTTGATTCATTGTTAGTTCAGTTCAGGTGTCTTGTTAGTCTTGTCAGCTGTGTCTTGATTACTTGATCTGTTTGCCTGTGTATTTAAGCCTGTGATTAAGGGCGCTTTCACACTGGCAGTTTAGTGCGGACCGGGGCACGGTTCGCATGAAAAATCGCTAATGTGAACGCTGTCATCGGACCCGGGTGCGCACTAGAGTACCGAACCCGAGACTACCTGGAGGAGGTGGTCTGAGCTCGGTTGCTCCCGAACCGTGGCGCGGTTCGCGTTAATGTGCAAGCAACACGGACTCGGGTGCGCGCTTGTTCAGGAAGTATAGTATCCCGCGCATGCGTATCACTGTCGATATCATTGTTTCCTCACACACGACAACCATGAGTGGCAGGGGAACGTTGTGGGACACTGAAGAGGTGAGGTGCCTCATTCAAATTTGGGGAGAACAAACCATACAGGAGCAGTTAAATACAACACACAAGAATGCAGACGTTTTTGCATTACTCAGCGCCAAATTAAAACAGTTGGGTTTTCATAGAACTACCGAGCAATGCCGTGAACATAAACGTAGTTGTCTCTCACTATGTTGTGCATAATAGCACCAAAAAAACAGACAAATTACAGCTATGCTCAGTCGAGTTGTATTCTCCATGCGTTTTCCGTGTGCGTTTGCGATGACGTAAGATCACTGCAAACGCACCTGGGTTCGATACAACTAATTGAGTGTGAAACCAGACCAACGCTGCGGGGGGCGCCGGGAACTAGCGCACTCGGGTTCGGACCGCAGCAAATGAACCCAGTGGAAAAACGCCCTAATTTGTGTAGTTTTTGCCTTATGGTTGGGTTGTTCTCGGGGTTATTCCAGAAAGCAGGTTATGTGATGTACGCGAGTATGTGTGTACGCGAGTATGTGTAAGGGTAAGTAAGTGGATTACCTGAACTTTTGGTTCCAAAAACAGAGGTAACTTTCAGGTTATGTAAGTAGCCACAGTAACCGTCTCTCTGAACATAATTTGCTCTGGAATAAGTTCCGTTGCAGGGTATACTGTGCATAATATTATATAGTTATACTGATATATAAAGTGCTATTAAAACAAGGTAATGTTAATTTTATTATAATATATAGCTATATAATTCTTATCTCACACATTGTTGATCTGCATTTAGATGTTGTTGTTGTTGTTTTTTGTCATCGTGTCACTGAGGCAGGTGCAGCTCAGCTCAGCTTACCTGCCTGTTCACTTCACTTCTTCTCCTGACTGGACAATTTTGTTCGTGGTGCTGCTGGCCGCCTGCATGAACATGTGGAGGAGGTAACGTATTAATTTATTCTTGACAATCAGTAAAAACTCCTTTCTCGTAGTTTTGACCAAGAGCAGCACGTTAGAGTGATAGCTTTTAGCAGCTAAATTCAGACCACAGGAATTCACAATGTATTCTCTACGCTACCCTCTGCCAGTCTTCCCATGTGTTGTATTTTTAACAAAGTAAAATTTATGGAGTTGCGGCATTTGCGTGTTATGTAAAAAGTGAATTATTAGTGGTTAACTTAAACCAGGTAGGATCAGACGGTTGATTCAAACATGTAATGGCTAGTTCACACTACCGATTTAAGCCCGATTTGCAAGTTAACGAGCTCGCCGACAGGTCGGGCTGTAATCGCGCGCAAATCTGCGGGTGATCCGCGCTCGCCAATCTTTAAGTGTGAAATACTAAACGACGCATCAAAAACACTCGCTGACACATCGCCGACGCGTCGCAGACGCCGGACAAATATCTAGCATGCCAAATATCTGGAGCTGTCGGCCGACTCGATAGCGTGTGGTGTCACGTGTCGTGGCGAGCTACAGCCAATGAGAGAGCAAGGCATGTTGAGGTCACCGAAAGAAAAATAGCAGCAGCACCAGCAATGGCTTCAAGGAAATTATGGAACCAAGAAATGGAGCAAAATTTTATAGAACTGTGGCAGGAGCATAACTGCCTCTACGATATTTGAAACGAGATGTACCACAACCGAGCTGAGAAAGAGAAGAGGTGGACAGAAGTCACTAATGCTCTTCAACAGCCAGGTGAGCTAACGTAAAATATGTTAATTCATTAGCACGATGAGAGATAGATGGAAGTTGTGTTGTAATAACACAATATTGTATGTATTAATATTTCAATGGACATGACTATTACTTTATAAATTGTAGCATAATTGTTGTACTTACGTTTATTTTCATCAAATGTACAGTTACAGTTGTAGTCAAGGTGTAGCTATGATATTAATTTGCATTAGGCTATAATTTGCAGGATTGTGGTTGTAATGGTGATGTGGTCTTTGAAATTGAGATTTTATATTAGGTGAGGATGAAAATATCATATATTATTTTATTGCATCTCCATTGTACTCTGTAATGGTAACATAAATATAGGTTCAATAAAATTAAAATGTTAAAATAAAACAAATGTGCATCTAGGCCTAATGGTGCCTGATTCATCATATTGCTGGATTTTTGTGGTCACATTGTTCAAGGCAATTTGAAAAAGGCAAATAATTTCTGGACTGCATTAACAACTGACAACTATAAAAGGTATTAATTTTTTTCCTTCTTCAGTTGAGGACTTTAAGACCAGGGCAATATCCCTGCGAACGCAGTACTATAGGTTGCTAAAACCAAAACCGAGTGGGAGTGGCAGCAAACCCATGACACCAAGGCAAAGGTGGCTCCTCAGAGTCATGGATTTTATTAAAAGCTACATTGTTCACCGTCCATGTGAAACCACTGTAAATTACACAGTCTACACAACAGATTAAATATGTCGTGATAACGTGCACTGAATATTACACAGTGCTGAAAAAAAGTTCCACAAACTGTAAGTGCAGATTAAAGTAACTCTGTTACACTTTATTTTAACGTGTCATTGTTATTGTATATTTATATATATAAGTAATATTAATTAACTACATTTACTTATAGGGTTAGGGTAGGATTAGGTTTTGGTGAAGGTTTATGTAATTGGAAATAATTTAATTACTATGGTAAGTACATGTAATGTACAGGTGCTTCCCAATAAATTAGAATATCATGAAAAAGTGAATTTATTTCAGGAATTCAACTTAAAGTGTGCAACTAATATATTATATAGACTCATTGCATGCAAAGTGATTGTAACGTAAATGACTCTGGGTAAATGTGAATTAGCTCAAGGATATAGGGAATTTTGGAAATATTAATAATTATAACTCATGGTCATAATAATTCAGAAATCGCATGTACATTTATTTTATCAATTGTCGAGATTACCTTGTTCTGTAACTGGTTTGGTCATCAGTCATTCGTCCAGCGAATAAATGTAAGATTATCACAGTTACGAAGGGGTATCCCTTTACAAACTCCAAGAAAGTTTTATCTTCTGGCCACGAACATCAAACTTTCTGAGTTTATGAATTAAAACTACTCAAGGTAGTCGATATCGAGCTTGTAGCTTAGATCTTTGGTTTCATTGACTCATAAGATGAGTTTTCAAACACAGAGACAGTTAAAAGTATAAATTGATTTTTAATAAATGTAAACTAGGGATTATATGAGCTACAATATAAACGTACGTAAAAATGCAAACAGTAAAACAGACAACATTTAACCAAACAAAACATAAAACATCGCGTGGTCAGAATAAATGAAATGAAATGAAAGAAAGAAAGATATAGAGAGAAGGGAAAAGCTAGTAATTATTACATACAGAAACCTAAGTTCACGAGACACCTGGAACAGCTTTTATAGGAATCAATATAGCCTACTTGCAAGATTCTGTGCTCTTTCGGGTGAGGCTGAGGCAGGAAGCGAGGATGGTGTCCTGTTTCGGCTGCGTCTTCCGGTGTCGCGGGAAGCTTAAAAAGGCTCACTGAATGTAACGTTACCGAGAAAGTTCAGATTCATCTCCCGGGCAGGGAGAGGTTGCAAATCTTGGTTGCAAAGGACGCAGCTACGACTCGAACATGGGTTCGTTCGATAGAGAAGGCCAGGGCCTCCTTCAGATGTTCCTTGGAGAAGCGCTGCGCCGGGGAGAAGAGGAAGATGAGGGTTGAGAGCGTTGAGTTGAGAGAGAGTTTAAACTGAAGGTTCGGACTTTTAACAGTGTCCCGTGCACGCCTCCTTTTGAATGGAGGACGAATCGGATCTTCTGATCTGAAGCGGGAAGAGGTTTCTTTGTCCGGTTAGACACGCCCACTCGAATGAGTCATGATTGACTTTAACTTGAGAGGATTTTCTCCAGGCATATGAACTTTATAAAACAATGCGCATCACTGCATTCTGCTATCAGAATTCAACTCCGTTAGCTGGAGAGGATTACAGAGATATCAAAAATAGAATATAGACATTGTAGCAATGCAAAGATACATTAGTATGCATTAGTATAGGCATTTGCCGTTCTATTAATGTTACAAATAGGACATATATGCTTCCCTATGGTTTACACACACCTCTTAACACGAGAAGGGATATTTTTAGTACAGTTAAGAGTGACTTTATGGGTAAAAGTCCTTTTCTGTAGGGGGTTTCTGTTTCAAAGTCCAGAGTGTGTTTGTGTGTGTGTGTGTGTGCGTGTGTGTGTGTGTGTGGGTGTCTGGAATGTCACGAGTCTATAAAAGTCACAGGGAGTCCACGCTGAACTGGGGGGGCTCCAGACACCCCGGCGCTGGTGAATTACCCCTTCGGGAGTAATATTTAACCAAAGCTCGTCTTCCTAAGGACAAAGAAGATGTGTTCGACACCCTCATGATTCACTTAATGTGAAAAGCAGCTGTCCGGATGTCATTGTTGCTACATGATATATTTCAAGCCTTTATTTGTTATAATTTTGCTGATTATGGCTTACAGCTTGTGAAAAACACAAAATCAAAATCTCAGAAAATTTAAATATTACTTGAAATCACACAGTAATCCCATGGTCATTGAACCATGTTTTTGTTATTTTGCCAGTGTGGGCAGGTGCAAATCCTGCTGGAAAATGAACTCAGCATCACTATAAAGCTTGTCTGCTGAAAGAAGCATAAAGTGCTCTAAATGTCCTGGTAGACGGCTGCGTAGAGTCAACGCAGCCGTCTTCCTGGTTTATGGTGATGCTGAGTTCATTTTCCAGCAGGATTTGCACCTGTCCACACTGCCAAAATAACAAAAACCTGGTTAAATCATAGGGTTCAATGACCATGGGATTACTGTGTAACTATTGTGGGTTTTCATGTTATATTATAATTTTCTGAGATTTTGATTTTGTGGTTTTCACAAGCTGTAAGCCATAATCATCAAAATTATAACAAATAAAGGTTTTAAAAAATATCTCACTTTGCATGCAATGAGTTGTAAGAATAACGACTCGGGGTAAATGTGAATTAGCTCAAGAATATAGGGAATATTAATATTTATAACGCATGGTCATAATTCATAAGTCGCATGTACATTTATTTTATCAATTTTCGAGATTACCTTGTTCTGTACTGTCTGATCATTACAGTTAAGAAGGGGTATCCCTTTTAAACTCCACGAAAGTTTTATCTTCTGGCCGCGAATATCAAACTTTCTGAGTTTATGAATTAAAACTACTCAAGGTAGTCAATATCGAGCTTGTAGCTTAGATCTTGAAGTTTCATTGACTTTTATAAGGTGGGTTTTCAAACACAGAGACAATTAAAAGTATAAATGGGTTTATTAATAAAATGGCACACGCTAGAGATTATAAGCTACAAATATAAACGTACGTAAAATGCAAACGAGAAAACAGACACACATTTAACCGAACACAAAAACATGAAATGAAAGAAAGAAAGATATAGAGGGAAGATAGAGGGTAACTTAGTCCACAGACCTAAGACCTAGACACCTGGAACAGCTTTTATAGGAATCAATATACTTGCGAGTGCTCTTTTTGGTCAGGCTGAAGCTGATGCAAGAAGCGAGGATGGTGTCCTGTTTCTGCTGCGTCTTCCGGTGTCGCGGGAAGCTTGAAAGGCTCACTGAATGTGATGTTACCGAGAAAGTTCAGATTCGTCTCCCGGGATGGGAGAGGCTGGAAATCTTAGTTGCAGAGACCGGCAGCTACGACTGGAACATGGGTTCGTTCGATGGAGAAGGCCAGGGCCTCCTTCAGATGTTCCTTGGAGAAGCGCTGCGCCGGGGAGGAGGGTCCAGAGAAGTTGGATGAGTTGAGTTGGAAGAGAGGAGAGAAGAGATGAGAAGAGAGAGAGATGAGGGGGCTTCTGCCGTTTTATCAGACATCTGGTTACGCCCCCCCTCTTGGAACGACAGCGAATCAGATTGTCTTTTCTGAAGCGGGAAAATTCTCTTTGTGTGAAGAAGAAAACGCCTACTTTCACCATATGTCTTATGAGAGAAAGAATTCATATTTCTTCTTAAGATTGTACACCTGGAACAATACATCTTACTGTAATACTATGTGCGGGACTGGTTGAATTAAAACAGGGCGGTCAGACAGATACCAAGAATTACAGGTAGATATTGGACACACATAACATTACGTTCATATGCCTCATTACACACAAATAAAGCTTGATTAAACACACAATAAAATTGTCAGTGTTTCCGTTATGGCAAGTGACGACACTTTGAGAAACATAGGAATACATATCAACATTCAGTGGCTTGTTATGTGGAAGAATATCTGTTTCCAAAGTTCCAGAGTGTGTGTGTGTGTGTGTGTGTGTGTGTGTGTGTGTGTGTTCTGGAATGTCACGAGTCTGTGAGGTTGTAAAAGTCGCAGGGAGTCCAGAGCTGAAATGGGGGTTTTAGAGGGGATTCTAAGAAAACAGGGTTTCCTTATGTGACTCAAATGTCCCTCGGGGGAGCCACAAAGATGCAATTTTGACCGTTCAAGCAGACTTGGAGATCAGGATTTACTAATTTGAACAGCATGTGACCGCATGTCATAGTCATTGTCGTTACATATCCCCCTTTTTGTTAGATAAAGACCTCGGAAGGACTTTATCGAACAACAAATTAGCGCAATGGTCGATGGCAAGCGGCTGATGACTGAGGACTCAGGTCAAATGAGGTTTTAGGCGAGCCCCGGATCGGGACCCCCTTTTTGCGGTTCCATAGGAAACCACCAGACACGGCTTTGTGAGCTTTGCTGTGGCTGCTCACATTTGGTAGGGTCTGGTACAGGGTGAAAGCCAAGACGGGAGTCAGGGCGTGGTCGGTTGCTGTGGAGGTACACAGCGCAGCGTCAGCTGCGGTCCAGGTATGGACACAGGTGAGGTGTTCAGGCTGGGCGGTTGCCCATGCTTGGAGGGACTGTGTTGAGTGCGAGTCCTGCCTTGGTGTTCAGGACTCAGGGTTGCTCTCTCCGTGCGATGCCGGATGCCAGATCTGGTGAGTGTGGCTGCTTTCTCGCGAACCACTGCGGCCTGCATCCTGTTAGAGGCGATAGGGAGAGAGAGAGAGAGAGAGAAGGAGAAAAAAAAAATTCCAGCGATGGAGGTCCTTAGTTGGTTTAGGACAGTCTTTTTGGTTCGCTGAGGTTGGTATGCCACATGCTTTGATGTCCCATGCATGGCTTTTTGGCACATGTGGCGTCATTGTTACGCCTGGTACCCCCCCTTGTGCTTTGTGGCTTTACGAGCTGTGGCGCTGTGATGGCAACAGGTGCACAATGCGTATAGAAGTCTTGTGAACGCAACATGTGCGTGGTGGCAGACAGCTGTCTGAGGCACTGGTTGTCAGTGAGCTCGGATGGCCTGCGAGGGTGGTGGAGGGGTAAGTGGTGGCATAGGAAAAGTCTGTTCATCAGAGGCCCGCATGACTTTTTTTTTTTTGTACACAGCGGAGGTAGCGTTTGGCGGCTCTGAGGCGTGCAGTGTAGATGGTAAAGTTCGTTCGTGCTGTGTGGTCACTGCAATCGTGATGGTGGTATGTATGTGGCGCAGACATTGGTCTGGTTACTCAACTGCAGGTCAGTCAGGACCTTGAAGCAGTAGGTGTCAGTGTTCGTTTTCTGTGTCTGTGTCAGACGTGGCTGTACTGTCTTCATCTGTGATGTAAGAAGACTCTGCCTCACCAGTGTTCTGGAGAGAGTGGTTACAGGTTCGACGGTCTGGGCTTGGAGTTCTGGACGGCGGGTGATGCTGGTTCCAGAATCTTTCTGAGCGGTCGGTCCGACGCTTTGGACGGGCACCGTCACAGTCGTGCCGCCACCTGCTGGCCTGGAACGGTGTTGATTCTCTGTGGTAAGGTCTGTGTGCCGACAAAGATCGTCCAGGGCATTTTGAAGTCTTTCAACTTCCTGTTGTAGCGTTGTGTCCGTCTCGTCCTCTTCCTCGGTCAGGAAGATTAGCTGGTCTAGCCGACTCTGTGTGTGGGCTCGGTCCTTCCGGGCTTCTGTGGCCTGGAGCTGTAGTGCGGCTGTCTTTTGCTGCAGGTCGGCGTTGCTCCTTTCGCTGTCCCGGGCCCTGGCGACGAGTTTGAGTGTGAGGTTTCCGAAGATTTTGGACAGCTGCTCGTGGCTGTATGTCTGGGCTGGATCATGGGGCTCGAACTGGCTCAGGTCTGTGTCCCGTTGCTCTTGGCTCGAGCGATGTGGGTCCTGGGGCAGCACGGTCTTTGTTATGTCCCTCAGCCATGCCTCAAGGTCGTCCCAGCGGACTGCAGGACAGGGTGAGCTCGACATCTCGGCTTACTGTTGGCGAGAGAAGCACAGCACACACAAAAAGAGACAAAATGCAAGTTTGTTTTAGGGTCAAATGAGCTATACTCATACGGGCTATGCCGTTTATGAGAATTTCGGGGCTAACTGATGCCGACAGTTAGCTGAGCCAATTTCGTGGGTATGGATGAAACCCACAATAGAAATTTGGACAGGCGGTAGCCTGGGGGTCGTTTTAGCGACGCCCGCTTTGATCGTCACTCTATTATTCAGCTTTTCCTGGGGTCTCTCTTAGGTTCTGTGTCTAAGTGAAATGAAAGAAACAAATCACAACAGAGTGGAGAAAGAGACAAGGTTGAAGGTAGGGAAGATCAGAGGGAAACACAACACAAGGAAGTGAATTGGTCTGCAATGAAATGTCACAAACAATAACACGGGGAGCGTTATTTAAGGAAAATGAATCAAATAAGATAAAATAAAATAAAATAAAGAGGCCTAAGCCTTATTAACACTGCGAGAGTTCCTGATCGGGCCAGGAGATGCGTGGGTTATCGGGACAGGACCTCGAAAGAAGGTGTGTCTTAGAGAGAGAAAGGTGGGTCTAAGCACTTAAAATACCCCGAAGGAATAGCTAGTATTCTGTGGTTCATAATAAGTGGATGGGTTCTATCAAATTTTAGTTTACCTGGGGTGAATAGAGGTCATCCAGGCGGAAACCAGCGGGCGCGGTCAGACCCTCCGACGGTTCCAACACCAGACAGAGCGCAGTGTCAGTAACGCCGGACAGATGATCCCCGCCCACTGGAAACCACCAGGGATGACTTTCGGATCACCACAGTGCACTGACTGAGTCCTGCCAATAGATACACAATGAGGGATTAAAATGTTAGACTTAAAGTAAATTAAGGCTTTCTGGTTTCATCAAATTGAGTAAATATGTATGCAGGAGTCAGAGGCAAAGGCTTTACTAAAATAATGATACAACAAAAAGGAAATTACGATAATTGGTTGTAATTATCAGAATAACCCACCCCCCCCCCTTGGAGAGACTGGAGAAAGAGGGAAGAGAAAAATAATTATCAATGAAATAAAATTTGAATAAACAACACAGGTTTGAGACGCAGGCAGAGGAAAAGGCCCCGGCAGTGGGTTTGTGCCACAAGGGTGAGGGCCGTGTTTCCTCTCAGTGGTCCACCTGGTTGAATAGACACAATTTGAAAAATGCAAACTTGTTTAAATTAAAATTCAAATAAGCATGCAAGGAGAGGTCCAAAATACTAATAATAAGGAAGGAAAGAAAATTAGAATGATAACAGTGATGTATCCATACTAAAAATAATCAAAACTGAAATTCAGAATGACTTCCTATAATCCTTACAATAACACTGAAGTTATTAGTATTGATTATAAAAAAAAAAAAATAATCAAACGAAAAGGGTGGCAATGAGACACTTCAATTGCAGACTGGGGGTTAAACAGATATTGATAAGTCGACCCAAGATCGCCACACGGTGGCGTGCTTCTTCCTAGGTGGCCCTTATCAATGAACTGAGTGACTCAAATCTAAGCTTTAATTCAAAACGTTTTTTTTTTCGAACTTCACTTGAGGTGTGAAAATCAAAACAGAAAAGAGAATTGTCTAACTCCAAATAACATCAGCATAAGCTAAGCTTTGAATGCAGGTAAGTATTTGGGAGCTAGACTCGGGGAAAAGGAGAGAAAATTAAATTGAAAGCAGGTATTATCTTAGAACGCCACGAGATGGCGTAGTTGCGCTCGCGCAGGCTGACGTCAGTGGGAGGCGACGCTCACGCAGGATGACGTCGGTTGGGGGCGCGTAATTTGAGAACTGCCCCAGACTTAGAGGCTGCCCTCTAGTGTTGGTCAGTGGCGTAATTCAGCAGATTTTTTTTTTTTGAATCACGTGGTGTTTTGCGCTTCTGTTGCATGCGGAAGACTGACGCGAGTTTCACAACATGTGACTAACAGGAATTACACATTATGCATTACACATTGAGACGGTTTTAGAATAAGAACAGGGATTATCATCTTTTCTTAATTCATAAAACTGGTCTCCAATTTACACATTATATATTATACACATGAGACGGTTTAAAGAAGGAGAACAGGGATTATCATCCGTTTTCTTAATTCATAAAACTGGCCTCCAATTACATATTATACATATAAAACGGTTTACATAACAACAGGTATTAAAACTTCGTGTTTTAATCACTAGAAACTGTGAGCAAACAGGCGTTGAACATCTATTTACTTAAGCTGTGAGCACACCAGGCATCAGAACAGCTGTGAGCAGGACTTATCATCTGCTCATCTCCCATAAGCATTAATCAAAATAGCACTTTTATGATTTTTGCGTAGGTTTACGAAATTGGATCGCGAGGCCAATTTCTGACCAGGAGTTTACCGTTAACGTATTAATAAGGCCTATTACGACTGAAAAACTATCAGATTTACGTCTTCGTCCTAAAAGAGATCCTTCGTCTTCATTTAGTCGGTTTAAATCATGTTACATGTATCAACTGCAAAGAGTTTTGTTTCGTCTTTACAGAGACAGATGTAATGTCATGAACTGCAGTTTTAGCAGAGCTGGGCTGGCTTTGTGCCCGCCATCAGCTGGGTGAGTTCGCCTTGGCGACTTATCTCACCATTCAAAACGCGCGTATAGCCTACAATTATTAATACCAATAATACACATTCAACTGAAACTGAATTTGCCCACAAAAATGAAGTTTGAAACTGCTCGAAATATCTCCACCAAAAAACTGTAAGAATAACGACTCGGGGTAAATGTGAATTAGCTCAAGAATATAGGGAATATTAATATTTATAACGCATGGTCATAATTCATAAGTCGCATGTACATTTATTTTATCAATTTTCGAGATTACCTTGTTCTGTACTGTCTGATCATTACAGTTAAGAAGGGGTATCCCTTTTAAACTCCACGAAAGTTTTATCTTCTGGCCGCGAATATCAAACTTTCTGAGTTTATGAATTAAAACTACTCAAGGTAGTCAATATCGAGCTTGTAGCTTAGATCTTGAAGTTTCATTGACTTTTATAAGGTGGGTTTTCAAACACAGAGACAATTAAAAGTATAAATGGGTTTATTAATAAAATGGCACACGCTAGAGATTATAAGCTACAAATATAAACGTACGTAAAATGCAAACGAGAAAACAGACACACATTTAACCGAACACAAAAACATGAAATGAAAGAAAGAAAGATATAGAGGGAAGATAGAGGGTAACTTAGTCCACAGACCTAAGACCTAGACACCTGGAACAGCTTTTATAGGAATCAATATACTTGCGAGTGCTCTTTTTGGTCAGGCTGAAGCTGATGCAAGAAGCGAGGATGGTGTCCTGTTTCTGCTGCGTCTTCCGGTGTCGCGGGAAGCTTGAAAGGCTCACTGAATGTGATGTTACCGAGAAAGTTCAGATTCGTCTCCCGGGATGGGAGAGGCTGGAAATCTTAGTTGCAGAGACCGGCAGCTACGACTGGAACATGGGTTCGTTCGATGGAGAAGGCCAGGGCCTCCTTCAGATGTTCCTTGGAGAAGCGCTGCGCCGGGGAGGAGGGTCCAGAGAAGTTGGATGAGTTGAGTTGGAAGAGAGGAGAGAAGAGATGAGAAGAGAGAGAGATGAGGGGGCTTCTGCCGTTTTATCAGACATCTGGTTACGCCCCCCCTCTTGGAACGACAGCGAATCAGATTGTCTTTTCTGAAGCGGGAAAATTCTCTTTGTGTGAAGAAGAAAACGCCTACTTTCACCATATGTCTTATGAGAGAAAGAATTCATATTTCTTCTTAAGATTGTACACCTGGAACAATACATCTTACTGTAATACTATGTGCGGGACTGGTTGAATTAAAACAGGGCGGTCAGACAGATACCAAGAATTACAGGTAGATATTGGACACACATAACATTACGTTCATATGCCTCATTACACACAAATAAAGCTTGATTAAACACACAATAAAATTGTCAGTGTTTCCGTTATGGCAAGTGACGACACTTTGAGAAACATAGGAATACATATCAACATTCAGTGGCTTGTTATGTGGAAGAATATCTGTTTCCAAAGTTCCAGAGTGTGTGTGTGTGTGTGTGTGTGTGTGTGTGTGTGTGTGTTCTGGAATGTCACGAGTCTGTGAGGTTGTAAAAGTCGCAGGGAGTCCAGAGCTGAAATGGGGGTTTTAGAGGGGATTCTAAGAAAACAGGGTTTCCTTATGTGACTCAAATGTCCCTCGGGGGAGCCACAAAGATGCAATTTTGACCGTTCAAGCAGACTTGGAGATCAGGATTTACTAATTTGAACAGCATGTGACCGCATGTCATAGTCATTGTCGTTACAGAGTCTATATAATATATTAGTTTCACATTTTAAGTTGAATTCCTGAAATAAATGACCTTTTTCAAGATATTCAAATTTATTGGGAAGCACCTGTATTTAACAAGGACAATGTAAAATAAAGTGTTACCAGTAACTTTCATAATCATCTCTCTTCCAGCTTGGTGCTTCATTCAGCGAGCTGGGTGACGCAGAGGAGCAGGATCTTTCGGAATCAATACCGGACTCACCTTTAGCACCAAGCCCATCATGTACAGCTTCAGTTGAATCATCACATGAAGGAGCTTCACCCACAGCTGTTGAGGAAACTCCTTCGACTGCCTCAACTGATCGGATGGCGGCACAAAATGTTTTTAGCACCAGGGGAGGGAAACGCAAGAGGATGCCAGAAACGGATGTAGAGCTGCAGAAGCTTGAGGTCCTAAAGAGGATGGCTGCTAAAGTAGATGTTCAACCAACTCCAGATGCATTAACAGCATTTGGGAACCAGGTTGTACTGGAATTGAGGCAAATTCAAGACCCTGGATATTTAGCAAGACTGAAAAAGTACATAATGGTAATGATCTATGACGCTCAGGAGACTGAAAGGAACAGATCCTTGTCTTCACATGCACAAGTAATTTCAGCTCCGCCACCGGCACAGTCTCATCCTTGTTACTCATCAGCTTTGAGTCCTCATCCAACCTTTTTGCAAACACTGCAAGATAATGGCCATTATGAAAAGCTTACATTGTTACAGTGTTTCTGTTTACATATTGTTGTGAATTTATTTGTCATTTTTTTGGCACTATTGCACTTGTAAACACATTTGTATATACAGTACCAGTCAAAAGTTTGGACACACTTTCCCATTATCTTGGATGTGTAAGTATGTCCAAATTTTTGACTGGTACTGTCCATAACTGTTCTCAAAGTCTATGTTGACATTGCAGTGTAAAGTAAAAGCACTGGATGGGTTTTGCACAGTAATATACAGTGTATTTTTTTGGTACTTTAATAAACTGTATTTTTTCAATAAATGTTTGAAAATCAATTTACAAAAACAGCATGTCTGTACATTTTTTTTAAAGCCATTGCATCACAAATTTCATAGTGTCTTTAAAGCCTGTCAATACATTACATTTTTACAGTATTTCTTTATATGTTTAATTGTCTGTTGGCCTTTTAAACACATTTAAAAAAAAATTGTTTGGAAGCTGCAGTAATGTGCAAAATGTATACTGTTAATATACTGTTTGAAGTATCCATTTAAAGAATGACGATGTAAAATTTATAACAGGTAAATTAAAGATCTTTATTGATTTAGAATTTTTAACAACAAAGGGCAATGCAGAACACACCATAAAAAGGCTGACAAGATACCTCGACATCTCTACTTTTCTAAATGTGTTGCTCCTGCCAAGAAACGCTACCTGCTGGTGAGACAAAATAGTCTCGCAAAAGATTTCGCTGCATTTTTTCTGTTACTGTTGCATTGTGCGCTCTTCTATGCTCCACCGGCTGAAAAGCCCCCATCCCATGATTCCTCCAGACTCCATCAACCATGTTATGGTCAACATTCTCCCAGTCTGCAAAGGCTGGAGGTGTATATGCCTCGGACCTCCGCTCGCAGAGGAAGTTGTGGATGCACAGGGAGGCCATTGTTATCTTCACCACCTTGTGTTGCTCCAAGCATATGGTCGACCTGAAAACTCTGAACCTGTTGGCAAGAATGCCAAAGGCATTCTCTACCACTCGTCGTGCCCTAGAGAGCCAGTAGTTCAGTACTCTTTGACTGTGCTCCATCTGCCTGAATGGATAGGGCTTCATCAGGTCATGTCTTAAGGGATATGCGTCATCACCCACAAACATATAGGGCATCAGTATGTCAGAGCTAGGCAAAGGCTCAGGTGGAGGAAAGTTCAGCAGGCCCTGGTCCATTGCTTTGCGCAGGTCAGAGTGTGCAAACAGTCCAGCATCTGACACCCTACCTTGGGTACCCACACTTGCATATATGAACTTGTAGTTCGCATCTACAGCCGCCATCATTAGCACAGAGAACCTGCCCTTGTAGTTTTGGTAAAGACTGCCACTTTTTGTTGGAGGCTGCACGTGAATGTGCTTTCCATCGAGTGCCCCAAGGCAATGTGGAAACTGCCATTTCCTTGCAAAATCCTGCGCTATTGACCGCCATTCTGCCTCTGTTGATGGTGTCTACAACAATAGGGGGGGAAAAAACAGTGGGTGGGAATTTATTTAAGAATCAGAATGCCTTTATTATCATAGTCACAAGTACAACAAAATTGGATAGCCATCCTTTTGTGGTTCAAAGAACATATAATTAAAAACATAAAAAAAGGTTTAAAAGATAAACTAGGGATAAAATTACACACAGCATATAAATAAAACTAGGGCTGGTCCGAATACCATTTTTTGAGCTTCGAAGCTTCGGTAGTAATGAACATCGAATATTCGAAGCTTCGGAGAGAGGGGGCTGAACATATTCTTCTCTCTAATAAAGGCAGGAATCTCTGTCTGTCTGTCTGTCCGTTTGCATTTTGATTATTTCGAGAACCGTTTATCCAATCGACTTCACGAGGGAGTGCATGCAGTGTCGCATTTGGTGCAATATAGATGGACACGCGAGACGCCACACATTCAGAATTAATAAACTTTTAGTAAACTACAGAACAGCGCGAGCGGGAAGCGGCGCACCTCACACAGGCAGAGAACGCGTCCGAGAACGGACACTGCACTAGTGATATAAAACGCACACACACAGGTCTGTTAAATTAAGCAATACTTTTAAGGTAGTCTAATATTTTTCTGACTAACAAATTACTGACACAGTAAAGGGTAGATTTTAAATAAAGAAAAACGACATTTAAATAAAGAAAAACGAAATTTAAATAAAGAAAAAATGAAATTTAAATAAAGAAAAACGAAATTTAAATAAAGAAAAAATGAAATTTAAATAAAGAAAAACGAAATTTAAATAAAGAAAAAACGAAATTTAAATAAAGAAAAAACGAAATTTAAATAAAGAAAAACGAAATTAAGTTAAATTAAAAACGAGATTAATTTAGATTGATAATAACGAGCAATGTGCAAACTCCAACCTGTTAGCATTGGAGCCGAAATAAAAACGGACACGCCACGCAGCTGAGACGCTCACGCCACGCAGCCAGTGTGTCGCCGGCCTTTGAACTACCCCTCCTTGAACTGCCACCTTACCGTGGTGGAGGGGTTTGAGTACCCGAATGAACCTAGGAGCTATGTTGTCTGGGGCTATATGCCCCTGGTAGGGTCTCCCAAGGCAAACAGGTCCTAGGCGACGGGTCAGACTAAGAGCGGTTCAAAACCCCTTATGATGCCCAAAAAAAGGAGGACCGTGACGTCGCCCGGTATGGCGCAGCCGGGGCCCCACCCTGGAGCCAGGCCCGGGGTTGGGGCTCGTATGCGAGCGCCTGGTGGTCGGGCCCCCCCCCATGGGGTCCGGCCGGGCTCAGCCCGAAGGAGTGACGTGGGGCCACCCTCCCGTGGACCCACCACCTGCAGGAGGGACCGTAAGGGGCCGGTGCTAAGTGGATCGGGCGGCAGTCGAAGGCGGGAGCCTAGACAATCCGATCCCTGGACGCGGAATCTAGCTCTAGGGACATGGAATGTCACCTCTCTGGCGGGGAAGGAGCCTGAGCTTGTGCGTGAGGTTCAGAGATTCCGACTAGAGATAGTTGGGATCACCTCTACGCACGGCTTGGGCTCTGGAACCACACTCCTCGAGAGAGGATGGACTCTTCACCACTCTGGAGTTGCCCATGGTGAGAGGCGGCGGGTTGGTGTGGGTTTGCTTATAGCCCCCCAGCTCAGCCGCCATGTGTTGGAGTTCACCCCGGTGAACGAGAGGGTCGCTTCCCTACGCCTTCGGGTCGGGGATAGGTCTCTCACTGTCGTTTGTGCTTACGGGCCGAACGGCAGTGCAGAGTACCCGGCCTTCTTGGAGTCTCTGGGAGGGGTGCTGGAAAGTGCTCCGACTGGGGACTCCATCGTTTTACTGGGGGACTTCAACGCCCACGTGGGCAGCGACAGTGACACCTGGAGGGGCGTGATTGGGAGGAACGGCCCCCCTGATCTGAACCCGAGTGGTGTTCTGTTATTGGACTTCTGTGCTAGTTACAGCTTGTCCATAACGAACACCATGTTCAAGCATAAGGGTGTCCATCAGTGCACATGGCACCAGGACACCCTAGGCCGGAGGTCGATGATCGACTTTGTGGTTGTTTCATCCGACCTCCGGCCGTATGTCTTGGACACTCGGGCGAAGAGAGGGGCGGAGCTGTCAACTGATCACCACCTGGTGGTGAGTTGGATCCGATGGCGGGGGAGGAAGCTGGACAGACTCGGCAGACCCAAACGTACTGTGAGGGTCTGTTGGGAACGTTTGGCCGAATCTCCTGTCAGAGAGATCTTCAACTCCCACCTCCGGCAGAGCTTCGACCAGATCCCGAGGGAGTCTGGAGATATTGAGTCCGAGTGGACCATGTTCTCCACCTCCATTGTCAACGCGGCCACTCGGAGCTGTGGCCGTAAGGTCTCCGGTGCCTGTCGAGGCGGCAATCCCCGAACCCGGTGGTGGACACCGGAAGTAAGGGATGCCGTCAAGCTGAAGAAGGAGTCCTATCGGGCCTGGCTGGCTTGTGAGACTCCTGAGGCAGCTGATGGGTACCGACGGGCCAAGCGGACTGCAGCCCGGGTGGTTGCGGAGGCAAAAACTCGGGCCTGGGAGGAGTTCGGTGAGGCCATGGAGAAGGACTATCGGTCGGCCTCGAAGAGATTCTGGCAAACCGTCCGGCGCCTCAGGAGGGGGAAGCAGTGCCCTACCAACGCTGTTTACAGTGGAGGTGGGCAGCTGTTGACCTCGACTGGGGATATCACCGGACGGTGGAAGGAATACTTCGAGGATCTCCTCAATCCCGCCGTCACGTCTTCCATTGAGGAAGCAGAGGCTGAGGGCTCGGAGGCGGACTCGTCCATCACCCAAGCTGAAGTCACCGAGGTAGTCAAGAAACTCCTCGGTGGCAAGGCACCGGGGGTGGATGAGATCCGCCCTGAGTACCTCAAGTCTCTGGATGTTGTGGGGCTGTCTTGGCTGACACGCCTCTGCAACATCGCGTGGCGGTTGGGGACAGTACCTTTGGACTGGCAGACCGGGGTGGTGGTCCCTCTTTTCAAGAAGGGGGATCGGAGGGTGTGCTCCAACTATAGGGGGATCACACTTCTCAGCCTCCCTGGGAAAGTCTATGCCAGGGTACTGGAGAGGAGAATCCGGCCGATAGTAGAACCTCGGATTCAGGAGGAACAGTGTGGTTTTCGTCCCGGTCGTGGAACACTGGACCAGCTCTATACCCTCTACAGGGTGCTGGAGGGCTCATGGGAGTTTGCCCAACCAATCTACATGTGCTTTGTGGATTTGGAGAAGGCATTCGACTGTGTCCCTCGCGGCGGCCTGTGGAGGGTGCTCCGGGAGTATGGGGTCCGGGGCCCTTTGCTAAGGGCTATCCGGTCCCTGTACGACCGGAGCAGGAGCTTGGTTCGTATTGCCAGCAGTAAGTCAGACTTGTTCCCGGTGCGTGTTGGACTCCGGCAGGGCTGCCCTTTGTCGCCGGTTCTGTTCATAATTTTTATGGACAGAATTTCTAGGCGCAGCCAGGGGCCGGAGGGGGTCGGGTTTGGGGACCACACGATTTCATCTCTGCTCTTTGCGGATGATGTTGTCGTGTTGGCCTCATCAGACCAGGACCTCCAGCATGCACTGGGACGGTTTGCAGCCGAGTGTGAAGCGGCTGGGATGAAGATCAGCACCTCCAAGTCCGAGGCCATGGTTCTCAGTCGGAAAAGGGTGGCTTGCTCGCTTCAGGTTGGTGGAGAGTTCCTGCCTCAAGTGGAGGAGTTCAAGTATCTTGGGGTCTTGTTCACGAGTGAGGGAAGGATGGAACGGGAGATTGACAGGCGGATCGGTGCAGCTTCTGCAGTAATGCGGTCCCTGTACCGGTCTGTCGTGGTAAAGAAGGAGCTGAGCCGCAAGGCGAAGCTCTCGATTTACCAGTCAATCTACGTTCCTACTCTCACCTATGGTCATGAGCTGTGGGTCATGACCGAAAGGACAAGATCCCGGATACAAGCGGCCGAAATGAGCTTTCTCCGTAGGGTGGCTGGGCGATCCCTTAGAGATAGGGTGAGAAGCTCGGTCACTCGGGAGGAGCTCAGAGTAGAGCCGCTGCTCCTCCACATCGAGAGGGGTCAGTTGAGGTGGCTCGGGCATCTTTTCCGGATGCCTCCTGGACGCCTTCCCGGGAAGGTGTTCCGGGCATGTCCCACCGGGAGGAGACCCCGGGGAAGACCTAGGACACGCTGGAGAGACTATGTCTCCCGGCTGGCCTGGGAACGCCTCGGTGTCCCCCCGGAAGAGCTGGAGGAAGTGTCTAGGGAGAGGGAAGTCTGGGCATCCCTGCTTAGACTGCTGCCCCCGCGACCCGGCCCCGGATAAGCGGTAGAAGATGGATGGATGGATGGACATCGGTTTTTATATAACTTTGATAAGCAGTCACACCAACCTGTTGCTAAGAACCGCAGTGTCAAAGACAGACGCTCTCTAGGTGGTATTGCCAGTCTCATTTTGGTGTCCTTTTTTTTTATGAGGTGTTCGACTTTCCCCAGCAAGAAATCAAACTCGTCTGCGGTCATTCGCAGCATCTCCCTAAACCCACTCTTATCATTCATCTATTTAAAAGACAAAGAAATAAATCAGCTTATCACAATACACAACCCTTTGTATTTGTAAACATTTTTGCCAAACCACAACACGAGCAGGCAGCTGCTTCAATACATGTTTTACTCACCTCCAACTCTCTCTGTAGCACGGACAATCCCTGCTGCCTGCGTGCGCTTATCCAGCCTTTGACCCATATTCTTTTTTTCTCCTTTTTTTCTCCTTTTTTTTTCTTGGTTCTGAACAGACCATTGCGCAAACAACTTGCACCGCCAATTTTGTCCCGGTGTCCATTTTCAAATAGACGTAATTAACACCAAAGTGTGAAAGGGACTTTTTCAATCACAATCTCATTCAACCACAGAGTTACGCTAGCAGTCACTCACTGTTGTTCTGCCTCTGGATATAGTCCAATCAGCGCCAAGTCACGTTCTGTGGAGTACCGCCTCTTTTTGGGCGATTTCACTATGGCCGAAAATCGACTTACATTCAAAGATTTTTTTCTCGAACTGCAGGCACTGCAATGCATTCTCTATGTGTTCCGGGAGGGCTCGCACTAACGTGCTTTCGTCATCATACGTAAACTTCACTTGTGCAGCGATTGGTGGAAACAAATATACCTCTAATAATATTTAGCCATAAGCTGAAGTGACATCCAATAATTTCCTCTGTGCATAACTTACATTTCACGGACATATTCTCCATCTGTAAATGTTAGAAAGTCAATATTTCCAGTTTGCTGTCATGAGTGGACGAGCTTTCTGCAAGCTAAACTTCCGTGAACGAGCGCCGCCGCGTGCATGAGCGCCGAACAGACGGAGCGCAATAGAATAGGAGCGCAATTATTCTGACTAAAATATACATTAGCACTAAATTATAAATATATTTAGCTAAAATATTTGTTGTTGTTGGTGAACATAAATGTGCTAGAGAATTTCAAACCTACATGTGTATTTTTATGATATTATTTATTTTTTTATTTTTTTATTTTTTTGTAAATTTAACTACTACTATAAAAAGCATTATTTTGTTTTTAGATTGTAATGTTACAATGTTAGAATGTAATGTGATTTGACCCCTTTTTTGGATAGACTGCAGATAGACAGCAAGGTTACACTATGTTTGTTTTTATAACCTTCAATATGAACATTGTTTGGAGGACAATATTGATCAGGATATTAATTATTTGTTTAAAAAATTAAATAGTTTTTTTTTTTTTTTTTTTTTATAGAAAAATAATAATTAAATACTCAGATTATACCATACATCGCCATTTAGGCCAAAAATTCAGATTTATTTGGCAATTGGCTATTTCCCAACCCTACCGGCTGAAGTTTTAGCTAAACTTTAGGCTAATGATAGCTACATTATCACTGTTAACCCTCTGGGGTCTGATGTGTTTTTGGGGCCCTTGAGATGTTTTGACATGCCCTGACATTTGTGCTTTTTTCAGTTATTTATAAACATTTTAATGGCAAAGGTGTAAATTCACTCTATATAGCACAAACAGGGCTACCATAATATGTGAGCAACATGTGTGTAGATGTTTGTATTTTTAAGAGAATAATGTTTATGCGTGGTTATTGAAAAAACTAAAAATGAAAGTTGCTGAAATAAGACCACAAAACTCATACTAAATATGTGTCCACAAGACTTTTGACTAATGGATGTTGTCGCTTCGAGTTCTGGCTTCAAAATTATGTGAAAATAGTATTGCTTTATCGTTCTCATAAAACAATACATTGAATTAAATTGTGTAAGAAATTGTGGCTTGGAAAGCCAATATGCGAGGGGGGCGTGAAGGAGGAGTGGTTTACACCTGAGAATACAATGTCCCACCCATTATGCGTCATGACTTGCATAATGAGCCATTCATTCAGGTGTGACACTGACTGAGCCACAAGAATGAATGCAAGGACAAAATATATATTTAGAAGAAGACTTATATTGACCATTTAAGATTTTGCTTACATCTATCTTGTAAATATGTTTTGCTATTTTATTAAAAAGGTTACAATTACAACAATAATTACAATTTCAACAATATTTCAAGTGTACTCTTTCTTTGTAAAAAAATTATTATAGGCCTACATTTTATCATATGTATTCATTAGTTTGAATATAGCCAACATTGGAACAGCTAACATCTTAGTTGATGACTTTATTTTTTACAAAAATAGTATTTTATATATATATAAGAACATATGAGCAGAAATTGCTAAACAAAAGCTTATTTGATGTGGCAGTATATTCTACAGTTAAAACTGTACCCAAATCTAGTCAACAAAATGTTGTCTTTCATATTTCGCCTGACTGTAACGTTGTTTTTATGAAATATTAGGGCATATAAATGTTAATTTGCAGTTTAATACATTGCTTATACAAAGACATTTTATTTCAACATATTTCAGTCGATTTTTACTCATCTCAGTATAGCAATATGGTTTGGTAAAAGCTAAACTAGTAAATGTGTTCATGTAAAAATAACATTTACTAATGTAAGTGTAAGTATGCACTGTTGTTTACAGCTGTAGTAGGCTAAACATCTGTGCTGTTCATTCATTCACACACAGACACGCGATTCATATTTAAACAGTCCTTTTGCAGTTTACCAACACTATTGCATATCGCGATTAGAACAAAGCACTTAAGAATAAAAAACTTACCACAGTCCTCTGAATAGCTGGATCCGTTGTTCCTCGATGTGAAACCAAATTATTCGTAAGTATTATTCCTCTCAGCGAAACAAGACGACATAAAGTGCATGAGTCGCGGTGTGTGTTATCCAGCTGATGTGGGCATTCACAGGTTTGCGTGTATTGCCTCAGTCATTTGTGTTTGAATAGCGCGCGCTCTCCGTGGGCGGGGTCGCATTCAGTGATGGGAATAACGGCGTTATAAATAAACGGCGTTACTAACAGCGTTATTTTTTTCAGTAACGAGTAATCAAACTAATTACTGTTTCCTCCGTTACAACGGCGTTACCGTTACTGTCAATAAAAATGCGGCGTTACTATAAGCTCACTGAAGCGGTTTTCATCCGAGTAGGCTCTCTCTCAGCCACATGAGCTGCAAAGTTTTTTCTCTGGTGTGTGTGTTTATGAGACTGGACAAAAGCGAGGCGAACGCCGCGAATGCCGCGAGCGCGCTCGACAGTGCGCGCGAGAGACCGAGTATGTCCGAGAAAGCGCTCGGCAGTGCGCGAGAGAGATCGAGTGTGTCCGAGAAAGCGCTCGGCAGTGCACGAGAGAGATCGAGTGTGTCCGAGAAAGCGCTCGGCAGTGCACGAGAGAGATCGAGTGTGTCCGAGAAAGCGCTCGGCAGTGCACGAGAGAGATCGAGTGTGTCCGAGAAAGCGCTCGGCAGTGCACGAGAGAGATCGAGTGTGTCCGAGAAAGCGCTCGGCAGTGCACGAGAGAGATCGAGTGTGTCCGAGAAAGCGCTCGGCAGTGCGCGAGAGAGATCGAGTGTGTCCGAGAAAGCGCTCGGCAGTGCGCGAGAGAGATCGAGTGTGTCCGAGAACGCGCTCGACAGTGCGCGAGAGAGACCGAATGTGTCTGAGCAGCATAAATACTTTATTTATAAATAAATTACACATTTCAGCATTAGAATAATCTCTGTAGCATATGTTTTAATTAGTTTATATAACATAAACTCCAAAATAACCCGCAGGGAACGTTCAAAGAAAACATCTTTGTTTGACCGGTTGTGAACACGTGCGGCAAACACGACTAGAATTTGGCTAAAATAACCTCTGATGATGACGTTCTCTGTAGGTTATAAAAATAAACACCCAAAAGATTATATTTTAATCATTATTATTTATGTTGGTACATTGTTCAGTATTATATCGAGAGAACTTTTTGTTAAACTTAGCCTACTATTGTGAGGAAGAAAATACTTCAAGTAGGCTATACAGTATGTCTACCAGTTGAGTTTTATCATTTTAATTATATGCACTAGTGTATGTGTATGTATTTTTTTTTTTTTATTACTATTTATTTATTTTTGGTACATTTCTTAAGAAGCATCTTTTATTTTTAGACTTATTTGTTGGCCAGTTGTGGTCTGTGCAATAAATATTAAAAGTTCTAAACCATCTATTGTGTTTTGTTGTTCCACTATAGTAATGATAATATTTTCATATTTAAGTTAATAGGTGTCTCTCACATTGTCCCACAGCAACATTAATAGTGTGCAATGTTTTATAATAATAAGATGTTATATTTAGTGTCCATTTCATTAATTTAACATTTCACATTGGGGGTATCCAAGACATTTCTTATATTTAAACTTTTTTTTTTTTTAAAGTAACGCAATAGTTACTTTCCCTGGTAATTAGTTACTTTTGCAATGATGTAATTCAGTTACTAACACAGTTACTTTTTGTGAGAAGTAACTAGTAACTATAACTAATTACTTTTTTAAAGTAACTTACCCAACACTGGTCGCATTAAAGTTAATGAGATGAGAACGGCTGACATCTCTCTCTTTTCATACAGATTACATTAACTGAGAATATTTGTTTTTTATATAATTTACTTCAATTAAAAGAAGAGAATTCAAGCTCCATGCCTGTGTGTCTGTATGCTTGTTTGACTGAGTATTCACTGAGTTATAGTTCATTTTCGGACGCGTTTCAGAATGGACTACACTGACAGAGAGAAGGCAGAACTCGCATCATGTTTATTTTTCTTTATTTGGCAAAAAGCACAACACGTTGTTTTTATTGTGAGTATACACAAAAAAATACACACTTAGCAGGATCGATTGATGTACAACACAAGCATGTAATATCAAAATCAACAGAGTATTTTGAATCTCTTTCGCACTGATAAGGAAAAAAACGAGCAGATCACGCCGGCGTAATTGCCGACCCCAGGGGGTTAAATTATTTAACAATTAGCCTACATTCAGTCCTGGATTAATAATTCAGTTTTTCTTTAGCACCAGCCACCACTGATCTCTAGCAGAACACAAAATGCACTTGTGTGAGTGACAAGCTGGACAACTGTCTACTGAGTACATGCATTGAACAAATTAACAACTGGATGTACCAGAACTTTCTTAAACTAAGGGCGCTTTCACACTGGCAGTTTAGTGCGGACCGGGGCACGGTTCGCATGAAAAATCGCTAATGTGAACGCTGTCATCGGACCCGGGTGCGCACTAGAGTACAGAACCAGAGACTACCTGGAGGAGGTGGTCTGAGCTCGGTTGCTCCCGAACCGTGGCGCGGTTCGCGTTAATGTGCAAGCAACACGGACTCGGGTGCGCGCTTGTTCAGGAAGTATAGTATCCCGCACATGCGTATCACTGTCGATATCATTGTTTCCTCACACACGACAACCATGAGTGGCAGGGGAACGTTGTGGGACACTGAAGAGGTGATGTCTCTCACTATGTTGTGCATAATAGCACCAAAAAAACAGACAAATTACAGCTATGCTCAGTCGAGTTGTATTATCCATGCATTTTCCGTGTGCGTTTGCGATGACGTAAGATCACTGCAAACGCACCTGGGTTCGATACAACTAATTGAGTGTGAAACCAGACCAACGCTGCGGGGGGCGCCGGGAACGAGCGCACTCGGGTTCGGACCGCAGCAAACGAACCCAGTGGAAAAACGCCCTTAATGAAAAAACTGAGGTGGTCGTTTTTGGAGCAAAAGAGGAACGATTAAAAGACAATTAAACAGTCAGCTTATTATCAGCTTAAAAATATAGAAAGGGTTAAAGGACATCTCAGCAGGATTTGGAAAAAACTCTACTAAAATTTGCCAAAGAGATGTGAACGCCTCTCGGATATTCCAATGAAGGCCACAGCTATTTCTTTTCTGTCAATATTTTGCAGTTTCTCCCTGTGGACATGGCAGACTGATACGCTGTTGAGCCGTGACTGTGCCATTGTGGAGCGGAGCCAGGTCTTCAAACGTCGCAGGGCACTGAAACTCCGCTCAGCTTCGCAAGAAGACACAGGGACCACAAGCAACAGCCTAACCAGAGCCTCCACTTGGTGAAACAGCCGTCTCACTTCTGGCACAATGGTCTTCAGGATCTGACTGACCTCCTGGCAAGAATGGAACTGGTAGCTTGCTTTCAGCATAGCCAGTTGCATTTGCAGCAGCTCGGCGTCCAACTCCGGGTACAGCTCCACTGCCTCACTCGACTCACCTGTCCGAAGGTGTTCCTCCAACTTGGCCAGGTGGCCAAGGCCCTCCTGGCTAAATCTGTCATCCAGCTGAGTGACAGCTGTATCGGTGGCACAGAAAAACTGTACTTGGAAGTACTCTGCAGAAGATGGGATGTGACTGTTTGCTGGCCCACCATATCGGTTGGATGGTTTCCTAATATGTGGCAGCTTTATTGGCTCGGGATCAAAAGATGAGGCGAGTTCTACTGCTCTCGAGTAAAGACTCATAAATGAATCCCTTGTTCTTTTCGCCATGAAGGCTTTCTTGGTGCAATCCCCACAGCCTGTAACATCCCGCCAATTGATACTGCTCTCCCTTGCAAGCTTTTATTGAGACCTTCCAGCTTCAGCAGGATATCCTACCCCATTACAAGGCCAAGGACGGTGGTGCCTTTGTGAAAATGGCCAAGAAGGCCTCTTGCTCGAGGAGCTGAGACACTCCCTTTATCTGAAGCAATCTCCTCCAGTGCAGCCAGGACCACCTCATACTGTGTGAGGACCGACTTGATGGCTGGTGTGCGCACAGTCCATCTTGTGGCACACAACGGCTTAATAGTGGTGAACGAGCCATTTTCAGATATGGCTATCTGTTTGAAGATGGTCTTGAACTTCCCAGACTGGCCAAACAAACAACCCAGGTCATGGATCCATGTGAGGGCATCATTCACAACTGGTGCGGATGAGGAGACTGCCTGAGAGACCAGGTTCACACAATGCGGCCCACAATGGACAAAAATGGCAAGCGGCTGTACTCTGCGGACCAAAGCTTGCATCCCAGATATGTGCCCCGACATGTTTGCTGCTCCGTCATATGTTTGGCCACGAAGACCTGAGAGTGGGAGGTTGAGGCGGAGCAGCACATCGGAGGCAATTTTCCAAAGATGTGCGCCAGTTGTGGAAGAGGCCTCGTACATCCCCACAAACTCCTCCCTTGGCTCCAGGTGGAGATCTACTCCGTTCCACTGATGTCCTGGGTTCCATCCATTATGAGGGAGTACTGCAGTACAGGTAAGGCAGAAATTTCTTCAGCAACCCCCCTAATTATGGGGGGGTTAATAATGCTCAACATTTCGTTCTGTATTTCAGGGCTGGTGTAGGTGTGATGCTTCTGCAGCCAGCTTGCCAGGTTGGGGTCATCCTCTGTCTTATCCATGAGATAAGTCTGGAAGTTTCCCTCTTCGTTGGAATGGCCTCTAAGAGCCAAGCCCTGTTTGGAGAGATACCTCAGAGCACCTACAATTTGTAAGAGAGCAGACCTGGCTGCCTCTTGAGCGCTTGCTGATGGGCTGCATAATTGCATTTTTACAGAATTTGGTAGATGCGTATGTGTGTTGACAGCTATAATGTGTGCCTTGCTGATCTCATGTCTACTGAAAGCTTCCCTACCCTTTCTCCAGTTTCTGAAGCCTGCCGATATGAAGGTTGGTTCAGCACTTTTGGCCAAGGTGGAGGCAAAGGTATTCATGCAATGAATACACAAAACCCCTTCTTTTTTTTTTTTGGCTGTAGTGTAGCCAGGGGAATGCTTTGTACCAGCTTTCCTGGAACCTTAGTGTCCGATTTGATTGGGTAAGTGGCTCAATATCCCTTGCACTGGGCTGGTGCGGGCAGTCCAAAGGATGTTTGAGGTGGATCCCCTCATTTTGAGTAGCTGGCTGCTCCTGAAATGTAATTAGTTCATTGGATATGAATGAAGGGGCAATTGAGTAGTAGTTTAGTTAACCCTCTGGGGTCTGAGCTGTTTTCTGACATGCTCTAACATTTGTGCTTATTTCTGTTACTTGTGACATTGTCATGGCTAAAGTCTGATTACACTGTATTTAGCACAAACTCTGCTACAATAATATATCAGCAGCATGTATGTAAAAGTTTGTAGTTTTGAGATAATGACATTTATGCATGGTTTGTGAAAATACAAAAAAAAATTGTCACTGAAATAAGGCCAAGAAACCCATACTGATTATTTCTTCACAAGACTTTTGAAAATTGTATCACGTAGCCTAGAATATTTGCTCCAAAACTATGTGAAAATCACCCTGACTGCTCATTCAGATAAGACAATATATTGATTTAAAATTTCTAAGACGTGTTTTGTGTGAGAAAGCTTTATGCGGGAGGTTCGATCATCTCATTAATATGTAAGCCTGTCATGATTCTGTCCTCTAGTCCTTGAGTTTTCTAGTTCTGAGACAGGATCATGGCAGACCCATGTTTGTGTACAACACATGGTCTTTGGTTTGGGCCATGTGCTTGTGTGTCTCGTTACTTTACCCTGCCCCCTTGTTATCCTCGTTTGTCATGTTTGTCTAGTTAGCATCACCTGTTCCCCTTATTGGTTCTCCTATTTAGTCTCCTTGTGTTTGCTGTCTTGTGTCGGTTCATTGTGATCCTTACCTCTGTGTGATCATTGTGAGTTTTGAGACCTTGTGATATCCTGTGAGTTTCCTGTTCCAGAGTATTGTCTAGTTATTGTTAGTTATAGTTTAGTTTAGTCTCTTGGTGTTCTGTCTACGTTTTGCCCCCTCGTGGGTTTTGTTTTCCCTGTTTGTTAGTAATTAAACTATTTGTTGTACATCCTGTTTGCATTTGGGTTCATCCGTATTTATCGTGACAAAGCCTTTAACACCTGAGAAAGACAAAGACACTCCCCTAACGGCCCTATTAGGAGCGATCAGGCCCTGTCATTCTGAGAAACCTTGCACAAAGAATGAGGAGATTTAAAAAAAGAATGGCTTTTAGATTGTTTGGATTTATTTACAACACAACATAATCCAAAGATACACAACAAATGACAAAAGAGCACATTGAAAACAATGATCCAAAGACAGAGACCTTTGTGCCATTCCTAAAAACATTGTACATACCTTTCATTTCCAAGGTGTTTGATTTTCACTTTACCATGTTCATATACAGAGACTCATGTGAATGTTGAAGTCAGCAGGACTCAGTGGCATCTGGTCCCTGAAAGAAAAGAAAAAAAGTGAACATACTGGTATCAAGAGAAACTAGGCCTGCATGATTTTGGGAATAAATTTTAGATTTTTCTGGTTAAAATTGCTTTTTAAAATTCACAGAATACACACACACACATATGTTTCCAACAATATATAATATAATGAACACCAGGTTTGTTGTGCCTTGTAGGCATAGGCTATGCGCAGTGCTGCATAAAATAATAATAACAATAGCATATAGCAGTCTATAAATCTTCCAAAAGATTTCAGTAATAACTACGCTAGAGAAAAATATATTGATTATCATATGTTACTTCAAATGTTTCCATTCGTTATGATGATATGAAATGAGATAATAGTAAAAACATAAAGCCTAATGTTTGGTGCGTTTTGCTTTTCGAACGCGATCGCGCTCCAAAATATGATACATTCAAACGCACAGCATGCTCCAAAATATGATACATTATGGTTACGATATTATACATATCTACGTTTGAGCAGATATCCACAAACACAGTATTTAACAGTAAACACGGGTCTAAATATTATAATATTCACCATATATCTAGCAACAGTTCAACTGCAATGTGAAGTTTATGCAACAATAACATAAACTAATAATTAAGAATTTCTTACCTTACATCTTTCTTGTCTTCAAATCTGTCACAGTGTCTGGGTTGTGTTTTCCCTGATGTCCACTAGAGGTCCTCTTCCCGCATGGTGTCATTCACATTGGAACTGCATTCCCCACAATCCTTGTCTGCACTCATCACTGTTCATTGCACCCAGCTGTTCCCCATCATGATTGTTAGTTCTGTATGTATAAATACCGCCTGTTTAGTGTTTGTTACGGAGTCCTTGTTGTATATCACACCACTTCTGATGTCTGTTTCTCGCCTGTTCTTGTTGTGTTTCTCGTTTTGGATTGCTTATTTGGATTTGACCCCTGCCTGGATGATTACGATATTGGATTACCCTTAATAAAACATACTGCAATTGGATCTTCCTGTTTCCCGTGTGTGGATCGTGACAGAAGGACTCCGTCAAGCATAGATCCAGCGGTATGGGTTTTCGTGTCTCTTCTCCTAACACGGAGAAGGAGAGGAGGGGACGGGTCCAAGATGTGATGGCTCTACGCCAGCAGGGCCAGACGGTGGGATGTCTAGCTCAGACTTTTTGGACGCTCTCTAGAGGGTTGGACTACAATGATGCAGCTTTAAAGGAAATTTTTAATGTCTGCCTGGATGACCCATTGCCTGGGTGGGAAATGAAGGGGCTGGAGATCCTGGACTTTTGGGGGTTCACCAGGTACCTTCATCATCGGAGCCAGTGGGATACACCAGTCACACCTGCGTCTCCTGATGGGATGGCTGACCCTGCACCTGTGTCTCATGACGGAATGGCTGACCCTGCACCAGTGGTCCCTGCTCCGGTGGTCCCTGTACGGAGGAGGAGAAGGAAGGCTCCCTCCGTGACTGTTCCGGTGGACCTTGTTCCGGTGGTCCGAGATCCGGTGGTCCCAGACCCGGTGGTCCCAGTTCCAGTGGTCCCAGTTCCGGTGGTTCCTAACCCAGAAACCATCTCGGAGGTTAGTGTCGTTCTGCTCACACGGCCCAGGCGCCCTGCTCTGCCCGCGCCGCCCAGGCGCCCTGCTTTGCCGGCCCCGCCCGAGCTACTCGCCCTGCCGGCCCCTCTCAAGCTGCTCGCCCTGCCGGCCCCTCTCAAGCTGCTCGCCCTGCCGGCCCCTCTCAAGCTGCTCGCCCTGCCGGCCCCTCTCAAGCTGCTCGCCCTGCTGGCGCCACCCCAGCGACCTGGCACGTCTGCCGATCCAGAGACTGTTCACGTCACGTCTGCCGATCCATAGACTGTTCACGTCACGTCTGCCGATCCAGAGACTGTTCACGTCACGTCTGCCGATCCAGAGACTGTTCACGTCCCGTCTGCCGGTCTAGAGACTGTTCACGTCACGTCTGCCGGTCTAGAGACTGTTCACGTCTGTCGATCCTGTGTCTCCGGACAAGATGGCCGCCGCCGAGCCGGTGTCTGTTCCTAAGCCGCTGCCTGTTCCTGAGCCGGGGTCTGTTCCAGTTCCTGAGCTGGTGTGTGTTCCAGTTCCTGAGCCGGTGTCAGTGCCTGTTCCTGAGCCTGGGCCGGTGTCTGTTCCTGAGCCTGGGCCGGTGTCTGTTCCTGTTCCTGAGCCGGTGTCTGTTCCTGTTCCTGAGCCAGTGTCTGGGTCTGTTCCTGAGCCGGTGCCTGGTCCTGAGCGGGTGCCTGTTCCGTGGCCGCCCGAGGGGTCGTCTCCGCCGTGGCCGCCTGAGGGGTCGTCTCCGCCAAGGCCGCCCGAGGGAAAGTCTCCGCCCTGGCCGCCCGAGGGAAAGTCTCCGCCCTGGCCGTCCGAGGGAAGGTCTCCGCCGTGGCCGCCCAAAGGGTCGTCTCCGCCCTGGTCGCCCGATGGACTGTCTGCTTCGCCCTGGTCGCCCGATGGACTGTCTGCTTCGTCCTGGCCGCCGGCTAAGCCGTCACTTCCTGTTTCTGTTCCCCTCCATGGACCTGGCCCCCCATCCCTCCCCCTGATCCTCCACCGTTCCACCTCCCTCCTGGACTCTTGTGTTGGTTGTTTTTTGTGGGTCTTGGAGCGTCTGGTAGCCACTCCGTAGAGGGGGGTTATGTCACAGTGTCTGGGTTGTGTTTTCCCTGATGTCCACTAGAGGTCCTCTTCCCGCACGGTGTCATTCACATTGGAACTGCATTCCCCACATACCTTGTCTGCACTCATCACTGTTCATTGCACCCAGCTGTTCCCCATCATGATTGTTAGTTCTGTGTGTATAAATACACTGCCTGTTTAGTGTTTGTTACGGAGTCCTTGTTGTATATCACACCACTTCTGATGTCTGTTTCTCGCCTGTTCTTGTTGTGTTTCTCGTTTTGGATTGCTTATTTGGATTTGACCCCTGCCTGGATGATTACGATATTGGATTACCCTTAATAAAACATACTGCAATTGGATCTTCCTGTTTCCCGTGTGTGGATCGTGACAGAAGGACTCCGTCAAGCATAGATCCATCGTGACAAAATCGCGTTCTTCTTCTGAGGTAAATCCAATGTAAGCTCACGGCGCGTCTTTCAAACTCGACGAAAAGCAGAGACTTGTGAAGTTTTTTGGTGTTTTGTTTTTGAGGTAACGAGCGCGTTCGCGATCCATGTGAATCTCTTTTGCGCGAGTGGGCATGGTCAAATTAAAAATAATGAGCAAGCGTTTGAGATACTGGACATCTTGGTGGTTTTATACAAATTACTTAAACAGAGAATATTTGTTTTCAGTTTGAATCCGATCATTTAAAAGTACACACTTAAATGTTTATAAAGGTATATGGCTCATAAATGTGTGACAAGTATTCGCTGAGTTTTGTTTCAGTTTATAGACGTGCTCAAGAAAAAAAAGTTCACCGCGACGGAGAGGCAGAAAGCACACCCTGTTTATTTTCTTTACAAAAAAGCACAATGTTTTGATTTGATTGCAAGTGGACACATACAAAAGTAGAAATATCACAGATTCTTTTTTCATATTTCTTTTTTCTGTATGACCATAAATGACGGAGTAATTTAAGTTTATTGTGCTACTATGTGAAAAAAATCCAGCAAAATGCGCCGGCGCTTTTGCCTACCTCAGAGGGTTAATCAACAGACACCCAGGTACAACAACTTGCAGGTTAACCCCCTGGGGTCGGCTATCACGCCGGCGCGATAGGCTCGCTTTTTTTCTTATCAGTGCAAGAGAGACTCAAAATACTCTGTTGACATGAAGCTTGAATTCTGTTCTTTTAAATGAAGTAATTTTTATAAAAAACAAATATTCTCAGTTTATGTAATATGTATGAAAAGAGAGAGATGTCAGTCGTTCTCATCTCATCTCATTAAGTTTTAATGTGACCCCGCCCACGGAGAGCGCGCGCTATTCAAACGCAAATGATCTGAGGCGATACAGACCTGTGAAACGCCCACATCAGCTGGATAACACACACCGCGAGTTCACTTTCAGACTCATGTACTTTACGACGCTGTGAGGAATAATACTATCTTAATAATAATCCTGGAAAATTTACCTCAGAAGTGCTGGAACTTTCATTTCGAGGATCAACGTATCCGGCTGAGGAATAGGTCAGTTCAATATTTGCTTTGTTCTAATCGCAAGTGTCTGTACACGCAAAAAGAATGTTTAAATATGAATCGTGTTTTTGTGTGTGAATGAATGAACAGCTTTTACCAAACTCTATTGCTATACTGAGATGAGTAAAAATCGACTACAAAATCGGATAGATTATAAAGTTTTTACTGTAAAATACTGCCACATCAAATAAGCTTATAATGTTGCCAATTTCTGCTCATATGTTAAATATATATATACTATGTTTTGTCAAAAATAAAGTCATCAACTAAGATGTTATTATAGTGTTTGTTCCATTGTAGGCTATATTCAAACTAATGAATCCTTAACTTTGAAATACGTATGATAAAATGTATACTTTAGTTTTTACAAAGAAAGATTACACTGGAAATATTGTTACAATTGTAATTGTTGTTGTAATTGTATATAACCTTTTTAATAAAATAGCACAAAAAAAAAATATATATATATATATATACAAGGATAGATGTAAACAAAATCTTAAAAGGTCAATATAAGCCTTCTCTTTAAATAATTGTATTGTGTTTTAATAGTGACACATTTGGGTAGAGAATATATTCCAAATCTGAAAATACAGTATGAGAACAATTAACTGCACAATTACTAGAAATGTTTACCTTGGATATTTAACAATTAACTGCACAATTTGTGGAAAAAACAACAACAACTGTGAACCAAGTATATATATATATATATATATATATATATATATGTGTGTGTGTGTGTGTGTGTGTGTGTGTGTGTTTTTCTTGCATTCTTTCTTGTGGCTCAGTGACACACCTGAATGAAAGGCTAATTATGGGTGTGAACTTCTCAGGTGTGAACCACTCAATATTCATGATGGTGTTGGATCGTTTACGCCCACTCGCATATTGCCTTTCCAAACAAAAAGTGTCTTACAAAATTTAAATCAATGTATTGTTTTATGTGAATGATTAGGCAGGATGATTTTCACATCATTTTGAAGAAAAAAACTCTAGGCGACAAAATGCATTATTCAGAAGTCTTGTGGACACATATTTAGTATGTGTTTTGTGGCCTTATTTCAGAAACTTTCATTTTTAGTTTTTTCAATAACCATGCATAAACATTATTCTCTCAAAAATAAAAACATGTACATACATGTTGCTCACATATTATGGTAGCCCTGTTTGTGCTAAATAGAGTGTAATTACACCTTTGCCATTAATATGTTTATAAGCAACTGAAAAAAGCACAAATGTAAGGGCATGTCAAAACATCTCAAGGACCCCAAAAACACCTTAGGCCCCAGAGGGTTAATGGCATCATTTTTGTAAATAGTTATTTGTGTAAATAATGTAGTAGTTTAGTAAGTGGAATCATTTTTGTCAAACAGTAATGTTGCTTGTTTTAAGATTATTGTTGCTGTCTGTTTATTTGAATTGTATAGGTTTTTTCTCCAGATAAATGCAGACCTCACCTCGTCATGCTCATCGGTCTGTTCCTGCCTGTCTGTCTGTCTTTCAGATGGACCTGGGACCTGTTCCTGATATTAACCATATGTAATGTAACTTGTTTTTCATTATTGTTGTTCATTAACCTGTACCTGTCATTTTTTTTTCAGTTGTGTGTTGACCTCACCTCTCTATTGTCCACCAGTTCCTGATGTTCAGTAAGTTCTTGTCCCTAATAATGTAAACAATACAGTGAAGATGGATGGTAACTTGACTGATTTTGCCCTGTCCAATTTTTATTGTGCTTTTTTAAACAACAACTTTTTTATAATGCCTGGATTTCTCCTTTTAGGACTTTGTTTCTGTTTTTGAATGTGCTACCTCACCTCTTCATTGTCTTCCACCAGTTCCTGCCTTTCATGTACTTCTGCACTTAGTTCCTGTTCCTAATAAAACAAATTAAAAAAAGATTGATAACTCCATTGATTTTGGCCTCTGTTTGAACTCTGTTTCATTTTTATTTTGGTTTTATGTGGTGTACACCCAACAGTCTACAGCAGTTCTTGTAATATCTTCTCTTCTTTTCTCCAAACCGTAACTGTAGTAATTAATATTAAGTAATTGGAAATTGAAGGCATGATTCGAGCAGGCTAAGTGGTCGTACAAAAATTTGTCACACTTTTGCTCTTCGACCGAACATATAGGAAATGAATGGGAAATTGACAAAAACACAAATATTCTCTACAAATCGGCCTCGATGCAGAAAAAAAAGTGCTCAGCAATGAAGGGGTGACCCTTTAAAACATTAATAGTAAAAAACATAACATAATAGTTATAATTAATATAATTATAAAATTAATATAACGTTTAATAATAATATAAATAATAAGCTGTGATAAAGCATTACTGTTTATTTTTTATTTTATTGAATTGTAATGTTACCTGTAACAAAATGCTTTCTCTGTATTCAGGTTTGACTGTAGTAATAATGCAAAAACGTGTACACTTCACATCAATTTTATTTATATTTTTTTAGAAACCTTGGCAAAAAAGTATTATTTGAGAATTTATCTAAAAAATACATTCAAATCCACATCTGAAAAGTAAGTATCAAGTTTGCTTAACCCTCAGGTGCTCTTCATTTGGGGGATACCACTTGTTATCTTCAGTTATCTAGTTCAAAAACAACTAGAGATTTCACAAAACTTTCCATAGAGAGCTATACAGGCATCTAGTGGTAAACCCATGAAATAAGTTTTATTTAATTTTCTATCAACAGATGGCACCATTTTTAGGTGTCCGGTCACTTCTGACCGGGAAGATAACAAGTGGTACACCCAAATGAAGAGCACCTTAGGGTTAAGCAAACTGTGTGCTGGGGGTAACTTCTAGCTAGCTTGCTAATAACATTGTTTGTCAAAAAGAGTGACAGGTTGGGTTATTCATTTAGCAGATAATAAGATACCGGCACTTACTGTACATGTCTGCTTGGCTTTAAAAAAAGCTCTGATGTCCTGTCCACTTCTTTTTGACATAATGCTGGTATTATTCTCTCTATATGGCTATCGCGCTTCTTTTTTTAAAGAATGTTTTTCAAATGAGCTGACAGTTTGGCATGGACAGTGAACGAGCGGGAACGAGGCTACCTAGTCTTTGCTGGGATTGGCCAGAATTTCTGGCCAAGGTATCATAGACGAGCAAGTCATTTTAGCCTTCATACAGTATAAAGCACCATACCAGGTTGCTAGTGCCATGGACTATAACATATCAAAGTGATAACCTGTAGAACAAATGGATGTTGTTGTACACAGCATGGATCTGCAGACCATTGACACAAAGGTAAGACGCAATATGTTTATTAAGATTTGCTGGTATTATGGCTAGGTCTTGTGCATTTGCACACAAAGGATCGGTCAAAATGCCTGATGTAGATTGGATGGATGCATGTTGTTGTGAATTGAGAGCAGTCAGATCATGGTGTGATAGGCTATAGCGTTCATCTGTGCGACACGTATTTTTGCTTTTTCAGTCTTGGCAAAATTTGTAGTGCAGAAGTTGTGTTGTGTGTAGATATGGTCAATTGTACTGGGAATCAAATCAAATTATTACATGGCTTTGTTGAATACCACTGTAGAATGCGGTCTGTTATTTCTTGATATCAGACGCTGCGAAGTATAACACACCATTGCCATGAAAAACAGAGCGTTGCTATGGATGCGGCAGGATTCTAACCGTAGAGACGGAACTGACTATTTTCTTTAGCGGAAGCAATACATTCGTGTTTAACCCTCTGAGGTTGGCAAACGCGCTGACGCGTTTTGCTGGATTTTTTTCACATAGCAGCAACATAAACTTAAAAAAATCCGTCATTTATGGTCATATAAATAAAATAAATACATGATTATAAACTATAGAGGGTCTTCTTTATTTTGTGTACACTCACATTAACATCAAAACCTTGTTTTTATTTTTAAATAAATAAAATAAACAGGGTGCGCTTTCAGCTCACTCTGTCTCCGCAAAAATCTTTCTGAAACAAGTCTGGAAAATGAACTGAAACTCAGCTAATACTTATCACACAACCATGAAACATGCGTCTAAAGAAAGCTTTAAATTTCTACTTTTAAATAAAACAATTCACATTCAAAACAAATATTCTCATGCTATGTAATCTGTATGAAACTAAAGAGAAGTACAGTTTCTCCCGTCTCATCTAATTATCTGTAATAAGTTCACACCCACTCGCAGAGCGCGCTATTCATAAGATAATGTGCTGAGGTGATCTATGCAAAATAAGGTAAACGCCCCCTGAAATGCCTTAAAACCAGCAAGTTTCATTCATTCTCTTTCCTGCGCCGTTGGAAGATGGCACAAAGCATTCACATTTTCCTCAGAAGAAGAGCGGGACTCTGACGACGAACGTTTTGCCGTGGATAATATTTCGGATGAGTAAGTCTTTTTTAATTTACTTGCATTAGTTGACAAGCTATTTTATATAAACATAGGCTACATATTTTACTGGTTGGACCATTTCCATACTTGTCATTCAGAGTAATTTATATTTAAATGGTCTAGGCTATGCTGTATACGGTACGTTCACACGGGGCGTCAGCGTCAACGCTTGACGGAAGGCGTGGCTGAAGTTTGGCACTGACGCCATGGTCATAGCAGCGTCAGCCAATGAAATTAGACAGGAACTCAACAACAAGCTTCATTGTCATTCAACATGGACGCCAATTTGGTTGCATTGCCCACCGCAATAATTAGTTTCTCCTCCATTTTAAAATTTATCCTCAGTTTGCTGCTCTTGAACAGGATGAACGTGATGAACGTGATTGGCTGCCGCCTGGCTACTGTATTTGCATAGAGCGATCCTGATTGGCTGACGCTTCCATCTGCGGCACTTCACTGGCGTTGCTCGCGGCAGAAGTTGAAAAATTCTCAACTTCTGCCGCGAGCAACGCCAGTGAAGTGCCGCCGACGGATCCACAATTCTTTTCGGCAACGCTTAACGTCACCCATTCAAAGTCAATGGGAAGCGTTGACGCTGACGCCCCGTAGGAGAGAGGCTTCATGCATAAATAAACTTATTTGCACAAACGCGTTTCGGCGCGTGCCTACAGAAGACTTTATACAGCATAGCCTAGACATGCTGTATATATGTACAACGTTTAGATTATAGGCCTGTATGAAAGTTAGAATTTTGAAATTAATTTAGAAAATATTATGTATGTTTAGATTATATTTTGACTAGTGTTTATGCTGCCTCATTATCATCAACGAAGAGTGCTTGCAAATATCTATTGCAAATGTGTGTATGTGCTGAAATGTGTAAATATGCCCAGCTGATGAATTGCAAATGTGTTAATGTTTGCGTTGTGCTATCTCCGGTAATGGCCCATTACACGCAATATATGCCTACAGCACGTAGGCATACGGCGCGCAGCAACACAGTTGAACGTCAGAAAGAGTAAGTACATATTTACCCATGTTTGTTCAATTTTGTATATATACTTATTACAATATGAGCCTGTATGAGTTTATTTATTTTTGGAATTTGGTTGATAATGTTACATATTTTTTCTTTGTGCTATCTTATCAGCATGCTAATGCCCATCAGTTGTGCATGTGCTGGAATAGTACTCTATATGATAATAATAGTTTTCAACTTTTTTTGAAAGGAATGATGTAGGTTGCTCACTCTCACCTCTCACTGCAACTCGCACTAAGAGGGCACGCAGCAACACAGACAGAAATCAGAAGGAGTAAGTACATATTTACCCACTATTTTACAGATGTTAGACCAATTTTGTTTATATACTTAGTGATGCTACAAATGTACATGTGCCTGCCTGTGTGGATTGCCAGACACAATTGCAAAACACAATTACCAGACACAATTGCAAAAATTGTGGTGTTATGTATGCACAATATTACAATTAGTGATTGGTAATGTTAGTATAAAATAACTTATTTTTGTTGTTTTATCAACATGCTGACTGTCAATCAGTTATGCATGTGCTGGCATAGTACTTTGTTCAACCTTTATTAATATTAATATTATTATTTTTATAGGAATGTGGTAGCATCACTCTCAGCCTCACCTGCAACTCGCACTGGGAGGTCACGCGACAGGTGTCGTTCAGTTTTGAGAACAACTGAAAAGTAAGTACACTTATTCCCTTTCTTTCAGATATTAGTATAATTCTGTTTACATATTCTGGTTTTACATAGTCCATACAAACATTATGTGTCTGTATGGCTTTGCATCTGGCCAATGTTACTTATAATGATTGAAATGCAGTTGTTATATTTTGTGTAATAAACATGCTCACAGTTGTTTGTTTGTTTTACAGCTATAAAGGTGATGGTGATCATCAGACGCCTGTTGCAAAGAGGGCCAAGACAAACATTCAGACAAGCAACAAGCAGTCTACTCTGTCATGGAAAACAGAGACTGACATTGATATGGTTCCACAGACTCTGAGATTCCTGCCTGCACGGGAACCAGGACCACAGCTAAGTCCTGCTGATGCACACACTCCTCTGAGTCTCTTCAAAATGTTTTTTTCTGAGAATGCAGTGTCAACTCTGTGCCACAACACCAATGCTCAAGCTGCTGGTGCAATTGCAAAAGGCAGCAAATATAAATGTCATTTGTCAGCTGATGTCAGCATCAGCGAGATGTACAGATACATTGGGCTGCTTTTTTACATGGCTATGGTGAAGATGAGCTCCATCAGCGACTACTGGCGGCAAGACAGTCTTTTCTCTTTGCCTTTTCCTGCCACAATCATGTCCCGAGACAGATACCGCACCATTTCATGGAATGTGCACATGAGTCACCCAGATGCAGATAAGGAGAATGACAGAAAGAGGGGCACACCTGAACATGACCGGCTTTTCAGGGTCAAACCTCTCATGGACACCATACGTCATGCTTGTAAAGCCATCTATCATCCTAAAATAAACTTAGCTGTCGATGAGAGAATGGTGGCATGCAAAGCACACACAGGTATGACGCAGTACATGAAAGCCAAACCAACCAGATGGGGTTTCAAGTTGTTTGTTCTTGCAGACTCATCAAATGGATACACTTTGGACTTTTCTGTGTACACAGGAAAGAACAACTTTCCTTCAGGCCATGGACTGTCACATGATGCTGTAACATCTCTTTTGGACTGTAAAGTTTTAGGCTCTGGGTACCATGTGTACATGGACAATTTCTACACAAGCCCAAAGCTCCTCAAAGACCTGTTTGCAATGAAGTTTGGTGCATGTGGGACTTACAGGGACAACAGGAAGGATTGCCCACGTGATGCAACTAATTCACTCTCCAAAAAATCTGCCAGAGGATCCATCAGGTGGATTCGGGATGGACCTCTTGTATTTGTCAAGTGGATGGACACACGAGAGGTGTCTGTCTGTTCCACCATTCAATCTGCTTATACAGGAGACACTGCGCAGAGGAGGGTGAAAACACAAGATGCATGGAGGACAAAGACATTTCCATGTCCTGCACCTGTGATTGCATACAACAAACACATGGGGGGTGTGGACCTGTCCGATCAGCTCTTACAGTACTACACTGCACAACACAAAACAATGAAGTGGTAGAGAAAGATCTTTCTACACTTCTTGGACATTGCTGCTACCAATGCTTTCCTTATCCACAAAGAGCTATGTGGTAACATGACCCATAAACAGTTCATGGAACAGCTTATTGCAGAGCTCTGTGGTGTGTCACAGAAAGTAGCACCAAAACAAACCAGTAGTGACCATGTGCCGGTTCCAGGAGCTGAGCTGGGCTCAGATGCAAAGAACATTTGCACAGTTGGTCGCAAGATCTGTGTGCTTTGCAAAGGACAGCTTGGTAAAAGGCAGGACACACCTTGGAAATGCCAGGCATGTAATGTTCACTTGTGTCTTCAGTTGAACAGGAACTGTTTTCAAGAATGGCACAAAGACATGTAACTATATTCTATCTGCCTTTATTTTAGTTTATTTTGCTAATTTTGCATTATTTTGCTTTATTTTGCTTAGAGCCCGCATCAATGGGGCATAAGCATTTACTGTGATATACCTGCAAATTTAGAACATTTAGTTCCTCCTCATAGAGGAATTACAATAAAACAAATTGAAAAACAAAACCTTTCTTTGTCCAGGCTGCCTCTCTTGATGGCCCATTAGTCATTGGGGGAGTGTCTATGTCACACCCCTGGTCTGAATCTCATTAATATTGATGGGCGATTACCCCTCCCACGCATAAACCTCTTCTGACAAAAAAACTGTTTTACAAAGTTTAAATCAATGTATTGTTTTAAGAGAACGATCAGGCAGGATGAATTTCACATCATTTTGAAGCCAGAACTCGAAGCGACAACATACATTAGTCAAAAGTCTTGTGGACACATATTTAGTATGTGTTTTGTGGTCTTATTTCAGCAACTTTCATTTTAATTTTTTCAAATAACCACACATAAACATTATTCTCTTAAAAATACAAAGATTTACAAGCATGTTGATCAGATATTATGCTAGCCCTGTTTGTGTTATATAGAATGAATTTACACTTTTGCCATTAACATGTTTATAAATAACTGAAAAAAAACCAAATGTCAGAGCATGTCAGAACACCTCCAGGGCCCAGAAAACCCCTCAGACCCCAGAGGGTTAAATCAATAAACTCCTTTTTAAATCAATATTTTGTGTCAAATTATTGATTTATTTGGTGGGTAGCCATGTAATAAGCGGGATAATGTAGTGCGAGGCCCGATTTTGGGGTTATGAGGAGCAAAATGAGAGAGAAATTTGGTAATCATTGTTTAGGTACATTAAACCACGTCATGGCCATGTCATATTGTCAGTGTCACCGGTGGCTCGCGACACCAGTTATAAAACACTTGTCTGCGTTGTGTAGTTTTGTAGAGACAGACACGGGACAACAGGCGGCAGTTTTGCTGGATCTTTTTATCTGATCTGATATATAAAACAAAGAAGAGCAACCTCAGAATAAATTGCCCTTATGTTGCTTCTATAAAACAAATGTGATGTACATTTAATCACCATGTGCTCTCATTTCCACATATATAGGCTAAAGACAAAAATATAACTTAAACGGGATGGAATGACAAAAATAACCACACAGATAGGTAAAATAATATTATATACATAAATTGCAGTGAAAATATAGACATAAAAGCAACAATTAAAATAAATATTAATTAAGATTATGAGGAGCCAAAAATAACTCACCTCTTCAGTGCATTAACAATGCCAAGAGGAAGAGGAGGAGACAAAACAGGAAATTGTGTAGGCTCACGATGACATCACAGCAATTAAAGGGGAAAAAACTCATTCTTTAGACAAGTATATCAAGCATATGAAAATAAACTATTTTGTGTGAATTATAATAAACATTATACATTTTAACAGTACACTTTCTGTACCTGTTACACTCACCCCTCAGAATTTACACAAAATTCTTAGAGTATAACAAACAAAAAAACACTGGTCACTAGAATTACATGGTCCACACTTTAAAAACAGTGAAGACTCCACCTAGAAAGCTACCCAAACAAAAGGGATACAAATATAGAGAAAGTTGGCCAAACTTCTACACATTTTGTAGGCATACACAAAGTGCCCATTACACTTTGAAAAACTCAGACCAGGTACATAAACAGGATTAATATACACAATAAAATATAGAAGATTACACTTTGGTTGAGGTGTATTACCAGAGATCGTGTAATACAATACACAAACCTATACATGAATAACAGGAGATACAGACTCCACACCAAGTAAGGTTTCGAGTTGAACCATTGACTCAATCAGCCTACGAACAGGTCTAAGTACTCTACCAAACCTGGTAGTGTAACGATCATCAGAGTTATGGTCAACCAAAGGATCAGGTGAACTGTTAGGAACAGGAACAGTAGAAAAAGCACTAGCTATAGTGTCAAGGTCAACAGATAAACCATCTTGTGCTTCAGAAACAGTTTGAGAAGAATGGGTTGAGACCCAAGAAGCAGTACGATGATCATCATCACAAACAGCTATGTGAGAAATGACATACAGAGACTCAGCATGCGACAAATCATCAGTGACAGGTAATGTTGACTCAACCACATCACATACAGATTGAGAAGGTGTGGAACAAGGACCACCACTAGCACTTTCACCAACAGAAAAATCAGTTGCAGGCAAAGGGAGAAAGTTAACTGGCAACAATAGATTCCGATGTACCACTTTCTCATGACCAGTTTTTGTCACGGATCTTATAAAAGTGCAGAGAAGGTTTGGAGTTAACAACAGAATACATGGTGGGTTCCCATTTATCGGCAAGCTTCCGTTTACCTCTACAGCCTTTGTTGGCAATGAGAACATGATCACCAACTGACAGAGGCAATCCTTTGACTCTCTTATTGTACTGATCAGACTGATGTTTTTGTTCTGCAGTAGAGTTCTTTTGGGCCAGCGCCATAGCAGACTGTAGATCACTGACAAGAGATTGAACATAGTCATTGTAATCACAGATTGACTCATCACGAAGCACGCTTTGAAACATAAGGTCAACAGGTAATCTCGGCACCCTCCCGAACATCAGGTAAAAAGGGGCAAACCCAGTTGTTTCATGGGCAGTGCAGTTATACATGAATGTCATTGTTTGTACCAACTGTGGCCACTTTTGCTTAGATCTGGGTGGAAGCGATCTCAACATGTTACCTAACGTTCTGTTGAACCTTTCAGTTCCACCATTCCCCATTTGGTGGTACGGGGATGTCCGTGACTTGTCAACACCGGCAATATCAAGAAGCTCTGCTATCAGCTCACTCTCAAAATTTGTTCCCTGGTCCGAATGGATACGCTGGGGAAATCCATAGATGCAGAAGAATCCATCCCACAGTTTCTTAGCAACACTTTTAGCACATTGATTTCGGCAAGGAAAAGCGTGAGCTAACTTGGTGAAATGATCTGTAATTACCAAGACATCCACAGATTTATTGTGCCTATCTTCAGCAGACCAGAAATCTATACAGACAAGCTCCAATGGGGCACTAGTCTTGATGCTCTCCAAGGGTGCTCTTGCTGCTGGCTCTGGAGTTTTACTCAGGACACAACGGGTACAAGTCTTGACGTAATCACGCACATCACGTTCCATCCCAGGCCAATAGAACCTCTGGCGGGCTAAAGACAGGGTACGTGGCTGACCTTGGTGACCGACCAAATCATGAACACCAGAGAGTGCTTGCTGCTTCAGGGAGCCAGGCAGGACGAATTGAAACTTTTTATGCTTAGTGAGCGGATCTTTGACAGCTCTATACAGGATGCCATGAAGCAAAAAGAGTTTTTCCCACTGCCTCAAAATCCCCAAAACTAGCAAATCCTCATTCGCACACTCGCGCCTGGTAGGTCTGCGCTTCCTGCTGACATAGAAAGCCACCCTCGAAATAACTGCGTCATTGTGCTGCTGACACTGCAGTTCGGACAACGAAAAGGCATGGATTATGTCTTGACAGTCGGGAATCAGAGAAGTCAAATGATCACCCATGGATGTTGCTCTGGATACAGCTCACTGAATCCCAATCATCACTAACAGACAAGATAGATGAAACATCCTCAGCAGTCATGGAAAAGTTTATCTCAGAGCTTAGATTGAGTTCAGTGTCAAGTGTCTGTGGCTGGCACGTGAGACGGAATGTCTTCTGCACAGAATCATCTCCCACACTGTGTACTTCAGCAGTTCAGAGTAAGGCTCGGACAGAAGTCGCTGACTCACTGGGTTGACAAACGGGTCACGACTGAGCGCATCCGCCACAACATTCAATCTTCCAGGAACGTACTTGATCTTAAAGTTGTACGGGGCAAGCTTTGAAACCCAGCGCTGCTCACATGCATCCAATTTAGGTTTTGTCAAGATGTACGTGAGCGGATTATTGTCCGTCCACACGGTAAACTCATGACCTTTAAGCCAGTGACTGAACTTGTCACACACTGCCCACTTCAGGGCCAAGAATTCTAGTCTGTGTGCAGGGTAATTGGCCTGGCTGCGGCTCAAAGACTTGCTGGCGAAGGCTATGGGACGAGCTTTGTCCTCGCCACTGGGAACTTGAGACAGCACTGCACCTAAGCCGTCCAGCGATGCATCAGTGCAGAGGACAAAGGGACGCTAAAATTCAGGGTGGGCCAAGACCATGCTCTCGACAAGGGCTCTCTTTAACTCCTCGAAGGCGACATCACAAGCAGGAGTCCAGTCCTGGGGAGACAACTCCCGGAAAGTGCCAGATCTGTTACGACTACCTGTGCCTTTCGCCAAACGTTTTTGACCGGCTGTCAAATTAAACAATGGCTTTGCGATACATGAACAGCCAGGGATGAAGCTCTGGTAGTAGAGAACCACGCCCAGAAATAATCTTAGTTTCTTTGGCGAAGGTGTGACGCTATCATCTTTCATCAGGTCATTCTTCTGAAAGGCTGAAATGACTGCTACCTTGTCTTCATCCACGGAAACTCCAGATCCGCTGATCACATGGCCCAGAAATTTGATGGAGCGCCTGAGAAAGTGGCACTTTTTCGGAGCCAACTTCAAATTACTAGCTCTCAACCGTGAAAACACCACTTCCAAGCGTTTCAAGGCCTCTTGTTCAGATCGGGCGAAAACCAGCAAATCATCAAGATAGCAAAGGAGGCTGGAAAAGTTGAGATCTCCAAATATGCTGAGCATCATGCGCATAAAGGATGCTGGACTGTTACACAGGCCTTGGGGAAGACGGTTGTATTCGTACAAGCCCATGGGTGTTGTAAATGCTGTGTAATGACGATCAGATACATGGAGTGGGACGTTGTAAAATCCTGATGTCAAATCCACAGAGCTGAAAAGAAGATTGCCACCTAGAGCAGCCAGGCAATCTGCCTGATGCGGCAAAGGATGAGCGCCCTTGATCGTCTTTGCATTAAGCCAGCGAAAGTCCATACAGATTCTGAGAGATCCATCCTTCTTCCATACCATTACCAAAGGAGACGCATACTCGCTGATGGATTTGCTAATAATGCCCTTCTCTTCCATTTCAGAAAGTACCTCTCTCAACTTTAGGTAGTGGGCGGGAGGGGTTCGGCGATAGGGCAGGCGGAACGGACGCTCATCGCTCAGATGAATTCGGTGTACAAAGTCTTTCACCTCTCCACAATCGAGTCCGTCTCTGGAGAAAACATCACGATAGGACACGATAAGACTCGCCATCTCCTCCTTCCATGACTCGGAGACCTCACACCCTTCGATATCAATGCCCTCCAAACCATACTCATGCAGTAACCGCACAGGGTCAACAGGTGGAATAGACTTGGGGAAAGCTGTATCATAAACTTGAGGTCTGCACACATCTTGTGAAACTGTAAAATCCTCCACCGCCAAACAAGGAGACACATCAGCCAGCTTAGCGTTACGTCGAAGAGTAAATGGATTCAAGATCTTCATCGGCACCCATCGATCACCCCACATAGGAGTCACTACACGTCCAACAAGAACATGACGTGGCGCTGAACGTGAAGTAGTGGGTTCGACGATGACGGAGCTTCCTGGGGAGACAGTAGTGTTAGCTGGTAGTTTTCCCCAGACAAGGTGCTCACATCTGGGAAGCAAAGTAACCGCCTGACAAGGCTTAACTGTGCCGAGCTTAGCGGGCTGTTGAGGACCAGACCAACGAGAAACACAGCTCAAAAGCTCAAGAAACTCTTCACACTCAGGGTTGCTGTTTTTGCAGGAAATCAGTTCCCAGTACTTCTTTTCAGCTTTCATCTTCTGAAGCACGCATTTGATGACGTTACTGCTGATAATTAACTCATCCTTCTGTCCAGGCACTACTAAAAAGAAAAAAAAAGAAAGAAAATGTGACGATCACAAAAATATCCCGTCAGTGATGAGCGTGCAGCAGTAAAAAAAAAAAAAAAAAAATTTATGTTCAATACGTCAAAGCGCTTATACGGCGAATAGTCATTAATAAACCACACAGTTTTTCATCATACCTCATAAAAGGCAAACGTTCAACCTATACCATCCTACGTGATATGATCAGCAGATAGTTGAACGCTGATGACGAGATGAAACGAGCTGCGGCCTCCGCGATCAGCGACTCCAGCGATCTATCACAGCACACCGTCGTCTGTTGAAGCAGCAACTCCGGCGACCGGTGAGCAGCCGATCATGCGAATTCCGAAGGCTCACACCACGCGAATTCCGAAGGCTTACACCACGTGTAACCGGTGGCTCGCGACACCAGTTATAAAACACTTGTCTGCGTTGTGTAGTTTTGTAGAGACCGACACGGGACAACAGGTGGCAGTTTTGCTGGATCTTTTTATCTGATCTGATAAAGAAGAGCAACCTCAGAATAAATCGCCCTTATGTTGCTTCTCTTCAGTGCATTAACAATGCCAAGAGAGAAATATAGAAAACATACCTGATATTTAAAACAAAGAAGAGCAACCTCAGAATAAATTGCCCTTATGTTGCTTCTATAAAACAAATGTGATGTACATTTAATCACCATGTGCTCTCATTTCCACATATATAGGCTAAAGACAAAAATATAACTTAAACGGGATGGAATTCATTTTCATTTTTCATTTTCTCTTTTATTCTTTATATTGAAAATGCATTATTTGTACAAGGCACATACAATTCATTTGAATTTTCCTTTACATTTCCATGATCAGAAAGGAGCAGATGGAAGAATAATATTCTTATATTTATCTGCCCCCTTTATAAACATAAATAGTAGATGGCATTAACATTGTTCCCTCCACCATCACCCAAAATGTATTAACATAAATAGTAGATGACATTAGCATCACCCAAAATATATTAACATAAATAGTAGATGGCATTAACATTGTTCCCTCCACCATCACCCAAAATTTATTAACATAAATAGTAGATGACATTAGCATCACCCAAAATATATTAACATAAATAGTAGATGACATTAGCATCACCCAAAATATATTAACATAAATAGTAGATGTCATTAGCATTGGTCCCTCCACCTTCACCCAAACTCCAACATATCTGATTAAACTTTTTACAATGATCACATACAGTTCAAATCAATTTTCAGTTTGATATAATTCAAGATGTTTCTTTTTATAACACCTTTTAAATTCCAAAACATTTTTACAACTTTTTAAATCTTTCCTTAAAGAATTCCATGCTTTTACTCCAGCAACAGACAAACACATTTGTTTCAGGTTTGTTCGTGCTATTAAATGTTTAAAGTCATACGGCCGTCTGTGATTTCCATCTTCAGAAGTAAAAACAAATAACTTTTGTAAGTCATGTGGAAGAGCTTTACTTCTAGCTTTGAACATCACTAATAGAGTTTGTAATTCTACAATGTCTTTAAATTTTAATAATCCTGACCTAATAAAGAGTGGATTTGTGTGGTCTCTATATCCTGCTTTGAAAATAATACGAATGGCTCTTTCCTGTAAAATAAATAAAGGCATAGTATTACTATGATATGTATTTCCCCATATTTCTACACAATAGTTTAAATAAGGCAAAATCATTGAACAATATAACATTTTCATTGTATTATATGAATGAATGAATGAATGAATGAGGCATTTATATAGCGCTTTCATATGTACTACTGTACACCCAAAGCGCTTTACAATCATATCAGGGGATCTCTCCTCAACCACCACCAGTGTGCATGTGGTAATATACGCAGTATATGGTAAACTGTATTTAACCTTATTCAAAATAAATAGGCTTTTTGCCATCTTATTTTTTACATGCAATATATGACTTTTCCACGTCAATTTCTCATCTAAGGTGACTCCTAAAAATCTAATTTCAGACACCTTCTCAATATTTACATTGTTTATAGATAAACTAATTTCCTCCTTTCTTTTATTGCTGAATATCATAAACTTTGTCTTGTTCAAATTTAAAGATAATTTATTTACATCAAACCACAATTTTAGTTTAACCATTTCATCTTCAATATTATTAGCTAAAGTTTTCAAATCATTTCCTGAACTGTATAAATTTGTATCGTCTGCAAATAATACATAGTGTAATTTTTTTAAAACCTCACAAATCTCATTTATATATAAAATAAAAAGTTTGGGTCCTAAAATTGAGCCTTGTGGAAGTCCACATTCAATATTCATACATTCTGACCTATAACCGTCAAACTCAACATATTGTTGTCGTTGTTGTAAATAGCTGGTTAACCAGTCCAGTACAACTCCTCTAATTCCATAAGTATATAATTTAGAAATAAGAATTTGATGATCTATAGTGTCAAATGCCTTCTTTAAATCAATGAACACTCCTATTGTGTATTTATTTCTATCTATTGCGGTTGTAATATCTTCAATAATTTTCACGATAGCCAAGCTTGTAGACCTATTTGACCTAAATCCGTACTGATTTTCATTTAATAATTCATGTTTTTCAATAAAGTTGTCTAATTTATTAACAAAGAGTTTTTCAAACACTTTGGAAAATTGAGGTAGGAGAGATACTGGTCTATAGTTAATAAAAATATGTTTATCTCCAGTTTTAAAAAAAGGTATTACCTTAGCTATTTTCATACTATCTGGAAAAACTCCTTCTGTAAAAGAATAATTAATTATATAATATAATGGTTTAATAATGCAATCAATTGTGTTTTTTATTATTTTCATGTCAATACCATCACTATCCGTTGAGGTCTTGTTTTTTAGCTTATAAACCACAGATAATATTTCATTTTCAGTCACCTCACCTAGATACATTGACTGCATAATCCTATTTTCCCTTTTCCAGACTCCCCCTAGCTGATCACTAGATATTGGTATTTCGTTTGCTAAGCTAGGTCCTACATTAACAAAGAATTGATTTAGTTCATGGACCATTTCATCTTTATTTTCAATCACCCTATTATCCTTTTCAAAATATTTAGGTAGTTCCGTTCGTCCAGTCTTATTCCCAATTACATTGTTCAGAATATTCCATGTAGCCTTTATATTATTTTTATTTTCATGCAACATTCTATTATAATAGTCCTTTTTTGCTTGTCTCAATATATCAGTCAACTTATTTTTGTATTTCTTATAGCGTTTTTCTGCATTCTCTGTTCTTAATTTGATAAACTCCTTATAAAGTCTATTTTTCTTTTTAGAAGCATTTTTTAATCCATTTGTTATCCAAGGTTTACTATTTTGCCTTTGTTTGGATCTGCATGGGATCTCAGGACAATGCTTATTATACAAAGTAAGATAACATTTAAGAAAAGAATTATAAGCATTATTTACATAATCTGTGTACACCTCTTTCCACTCTTGTTTGATTAAATCATTCCTAAACTTATTAACCCTCTGAGGTCTGAGCTGTTTTCTGGCCCTGGAGGTGTTCTGACATGCTCTGACATTTGTGCTTATTTCTGTTACTTGTGACATTGTCATGGCTAAAGTCTTATTACACTGTATTTAGCACAAACTCTGCTACAATAATATATCAGCAGCATGTATGTAAAAGTTTGTAGTTTTGAGATAATGACATTTATGCGTGGTTTGTGAAAATACCAAAAAAAATTGTCACTGAAATAAGGCCATAAAACCCATACTGATTATTTCTTCACAAGACTTTTGAAAATTGTATCACGTAGCCTAGAATATTTGCTCCAAAACTATGTGAAAATCACCCTGACTGCTCATTCAGATAAGACAATATATTGATTTAAAATTTCTAAGACGCGTTTTGTGTGAGAAAGCCATATGCGAAGAGGCGTGATCATCTCATGAATATGTAAGCCTTCAACACCTGAGAAAGACAAAGACACTCCCCTAACTGCCCTATTAGGAGCTATCAGGCCCTGTCATTCAGAGCAACCTTGCACAAAGAATGAGGAGATTTAAAAAAGAATGGCTTTTAGATTGTTTGGATTTATTTACAACACAACATAATCCAAAAATACACAACAAATGACAAAAGAGCACATTGAAAACAATGATCCAAAGACAGAGACCTTTGTGCCATTCCTAAAAACATTGTACATACCTTTCATTTCCAAGGTGTTTGATTTTCACTTTACCATGTTCATATACAGAGACTCATGTGAATGTCGAAGTCAGCAGGACTCGTGAGTGAACATACTGGTATCAAGAGAAACTAGGCCTGCACGATTTTGGGAATACATTTTAGATTTTTCTGGTTAAAATTGCTTTTTAAAATTCACAGAATACACACACACACACACAAATGTTTCCAACAATATATAATATAATGAACACCATGTTTGTTGTGCCTTGTAGGCATAAGCTATGTGCAGTACTGCATAAAATAATTATAACAATAACCTATAGCAGCCTATAAATCTTCCAAAAGATTTCAGTAACAATGCTAGAGAAAAATATATTGATTATCTTACGTTACTTCAAATGTTTCCATTCGTTATGATGATATGAAATGAGATAATAGTAAAAACATAAAGCCTAATGTTTGGTGCATTTTTCCTTTCAAACGCGATCGCGCTCCAAAATATGATACGTTCAAACGGGATCGCGCTCCAAAATATTAAACATTATGGTTATACATATCTACGTTTGAGCAGATATCCACAAACAGTATTTAACAGTAAACACGGGTCTAAATAGTATAATATTCACCATATATCTAGCAACAGTTCAACTGCAATGTGAAGTTTATGCAACAATAAAAAAACTAATAAGTAAGAATTTCTTACCTTACATCTTTCTTGTCTTCAAATCGCGTTCTTCTTCTTCTGAGGTAAATCCAATGTAAGCTCAGACGTGTCTTCCAAACTCGACGAAAAGCAGAGACTTGTGAAGTTTTTTGGTGTTTTGTGTTTGAGGTAACGAGGGCGTTCGTGTTCCATGTGGAGATTTGCATGTGAATCTCTTTTGCGCGAGTGGGCGTGGTCAAATTAAAAATAATTAGCAAGCGTTTGAGATACTGGACATCCTGTTGGTTTTATACAAATGACTTAAACAGAGAATATTTGTTTTCAGTTTGAATCCGATCATTTGAAAGTACACACTTATATGTGTATAAAGGTATATGGCTCATAAATGTGTGACAAGTATTCGCTGAGTTTTGTTTCAGTTTATAGACGTGCTCAAGAAAAAAAAGTTCACCGCAACGGAGAGGCAGAACTTTTATTTTCTTTATTTTACAAAAGCACAATGTTTTGATTTGATTGTAAGTGGACACATACAAAATAGAAATATCACAGATTCTTTTTTTATATTTCTTTTTTCTGTATGACCATAAATGACGGAGTAATTTAAGTTTATTGTGCTACAATGTGAAGAAAATCCAGCAAAACGCGGGGGCGCGTTTGCCGACCCCAGAGGGTTAAAAGAAGATAATTCAAGCTTCATAAAGACATATCTCACCTGTCTGTGTGAGAAGTATTCGCTGAGTTACAGTTCATTTTCGGACACGTTTCAGAATGGACTTCACTGACAGAGAGAAGGCAGAACTCGCATCATGTTTATTTTACTTTATTTGGTGAAAAGCACAACACTTTGTTTCAAAACACACTTAACAGGATCGAATGATGTATAACACAAGTATGTAAGATCAAAATCAACAGAGTATTTTGAGTCTCTTTTGCACTGATAAGAAAAAAAACAACCTCAGGGGGTTAAGGTACATTTAGAACAGATAAAAAAATTTCACTATTAATCGGCGAATAATCGCGAGTTAACTATGGACAAAAAATGTTTTAATTAATTGACAGTCCTAATAATAAGTACCTTTGGGATCAATGTTGATGTCATCCAGTGTCTTGCCCTTGAATTCTGCCAGGCGTCCCTGATCCAGAGCCATGAGGACTTTGATAATTTTTGCAAGTTGTAGGGTGCCTTCAGGAAGTCTATAGAACTGCCGGTGCACTCTAATATCATAGCCAAGAAAATCCGCTAACTGATCCAGCTCTGTATTACTGAGGTTGAGAACTTGAGACAGTGTTCCTGTTTGTTTGCGTAGTTTTGTAGAAGTGAGACTTTCAGGACTTTTTGCACCACAGACCTTGGCAAAGTGTCGAAGGCAATCAGAGCCACGGTAACAGGTCAAAGCGGATGGTCTTGCAAATAGGTATATGTTCTCCCGAGGAACCTCCCATTCTTGCCGTGTGCCGACAAGCAGATCCAGTCCTTGCTCCATCACTGGGGTCAAAAGCACAGGAACTTTTCTTCCCCTTTTTCCTTTTATCTCAATCCTGCTGAAATGCTGACAGAGTTTCTTCTCTAGATCTGAGAGGGCTTCATTCACATCTTCATGTGGGTCTGATGGATTTTGACATACATATGCAGAAAAGGTCATTTTTGACACCTCCCCAGCTCTTCATCGATTGAACAAAATGACTTGTGCCAAAATGACCTTTGCCAGTTTTGCCCACGTCTGGGGGGATGCCTCTGTATACAGTTTACTGTGAAGATCTTGTTGTTGCACATCCAAAATACGAATGGAGAGTCTGGACATATTTTGTGAATGGAAGCAACAGAGGAGTATTCCACTTAGACTCCTGAAGTGTTCTCAGTGATGCGGCTGATATCAGTTTATTCCATCTGGTTTCATACACTCTGCGGAATGTACAAGCATCTTTTGCAGCACTGTAGTCGTTCTGTACACTTGCACGGCTTTCAATAAGCATTGAAATCTTTGTCAAGTTGTGTCCAATTTTGAGAGCTAGACTTGGGCACCTGTATGCATGGGTTTTACTGTCATAGCCTGCTAGGTGTTTTACTGATTCCACAACTTGCATAAAATTGGCAGGTTTGATGTGATCTTTAATGGTCTTCAAGGAAGTGGTTTTTCTTGAGCATATCAGAAGCCTTCCTAGCTCTTTCAGTTTCTGACGGATGTATTCATGTTTGCCAACATCATATCCAAGCCTGTTATACAAATGCTCACCATACTCCATGATACAGACATCTGATTTCAGTACAGAATAAACTTCATCTTGAACCATGTTGTTTAGCAGCTTCCAAAATTCCACCTTGACACACCAGGTGGTGGTGCAGCAAATGCGCAGAGGGCCTGGACACGAGTTTTGTCAGGTTTTTGTGGAACACTCGGCTTGAACTTGCAGATCATCATGTGCCGCCAAAGAACGTTCTTTGTGAAGAAACCATGACAATGTATACAATGCAGGAAATTCTGTGCTTGACAATCCTTCCTTGGTTGCTTGCGAGGAACAAGATTTCCAACACCAGCATTTAATACATCCACATTGTGTGCAAAGTTGCCCCTGTTTCTCAAATATTCCATATGCATTCGTCTTTCTTTGGAGCCTTTTGGAAAGGACAGAGCCTTTGCAACCTCTGGTTTATCTTTATGAGCACGCTCCAAATGCCTTGCCATTTTTACGAATCCCACCCTACAGTACAAACAGTATTGCTTTTTGTTGTACATTCTTGACCCATTCTCTTCCTGACAGAGGCACTGTCAGGAAGATCTTTCTCCAGATCAGGTGTTGTATTCTGTAATACAGATTCAGGGTCTCCCCCTCCACTCCGTTTTGTTGAGTGACCACTACGTGCTTGTGTTGTAGGGTAGGATGCATGTCTTGAACTGCTTGAACATCGCATTTTACGTCTCATACCAGAGTTGCCCCCTCTTCTTGAAGGTGAGCGTCCTCTGTTAAGGATTTGCTTTGAAGACACATCGTTCAGTTCTCGGATGTCAGCATACTTCCCAAGGATTGGAAATCTAAGCATGCTCTCTTTCTGATTGACTGGTTGAATGACTTTGCTTGTGTCTGTACCTTCAGATGAATCCTCACTACTCTGAGGCAGAGTCCTGCACGGGTCCGATTTTGTAAATCCGCACCCACCCGTACCCGCAGTGCTTCAAACCGCATCCGACCCGTTATCCGTCAACAGCACTAATTAAAATCCGCACCCGACCCGACCCGCTTAAAATAGAACCGACACCCGACCCGCACTTGAAATAAAATCAATTTAGCCAATCACATTATAGACACAATTACAAAAATGCACACTGGACTTGACTTTTGATGACGTACTGTCGACAACTTTACAATCTCCACTAGCTATTCTTTTCTTCAACTCCTCAGCATCCATCTCGACGACTGCAAGCAGATCGCGCGCGCGGTTATGAGGAATTTTTATACGAACCCGTGCAGGACTCTACTCTGAGGAATATATTCCTCTCCACTGCTGTCTGAGGTGAGGTCAAAAAGCTCATCTGAAGCAAACTTTTCCATGGTGTTTGATTTTTCACTTTACCATGTTCATGTACGGAGACTCATGTGAATGTTGAAGTCAGCAGGACTCATCAGTGGAGCATCTGGTCCCTGAAAAAAAAAAAAAAACGCTGTGAACATACTGATATCAAGAGAAACTAGAAAAAAAAGTTTGTTGAGACAAACTTTAAGTTGGCTTGAGAAAGCCGGACCAGAGAGTTTGAAAAAGTTAAAAGTAGTTAGAAGTTTGAAGTAGTTTGAAGTTTAAAGTAGTTTAAATTTTGATTGATAAATTAGTTAGAAAGAAAGAATAGTTAGAAAAAAGAAAAAAGATTAGTTAGGAAGAAAAAGAAAGATAGATTAGTTAGAAAGAAAGAAAGAAAGATAAGTTAAAAAGAAAGATTAGTTAGAAAGATAGATTAGAAAGAAAGATTAGTTAGAAAGAGAGAATGAAAGAAAGAAAGACAGATAAGTTAGAAAGCAAGAAAGAAAGATTAGTTAGAAAGATTAGTTAGAAAGAAAGAAAATTTAGAAAGAAAGAAAAAAAAGATTAGTTAGAAAGAAAGAAAGAAAGTTTAGGTAGAAAGAAAGAAAGAAAGAAAGAACGATTAGGTAGAAAGAAAGAATGAAAGAAAAAAGAAAGAAAGATTAGGTAGAAAGAAAGAAAGAAAGAAAGAAAGAAAGAAAGAAAGAAAGAAAGAAAGAAAGAAAGATTAGGTAGAAAGAAAGAATGAAAGAAAAAAGAAAGAAAGATTAGGTAGAAAGAAAGAATGAAAGAAAAAAGAAAGGAAGAAAGAAAGAAAGAAAGAAAGAAAGAAAGAAAGAAAGAAAGAAAGAAAGAAAGAAAGAAAGAAAGAAAGAAAAAGATTAGGTAGAAAGAAAGAAAGAAAAGCCTAGTTTTATCATGCTGTGTTTTATTATAGAATATAAAAACATCCTCGTGTCGAACATGTATACATTTAGCACTGAAAGGTTGCCTACCAGTCTAGTTCACATTTCAACATGTTTCTGTCTATAGATACATATACATGTACGATATTAGGCTTAGTTCATGTTTTTACTCCAATCTCATTTCATAACATACATTTTAATCTGGCACCACCAGTTTAACATGTCTTACCTTAAAAATCGTCTCATCTTCAAATCGCGTTCTAATTCTTCTGAGATAAATCCAAGTGAAACAGCAGAGCACAGCACAAACACAGTCTTCCAAACTCGAGGAAAAGCAGAGGAGTAAGTTACTGAAGTCTCTGATTCTTTGATTTCTAATTTGAACTTTTTAATTAAAGGTGAACTAAGTAACTTTTTTTACCTTAACTGAACAGCTTCGGAGTCATTGGAATGGTTATATTACTTATTTCGGGTTGAATGGTGGTCGTTTCGCACCCCCCTGGTGCCCGTGAGCGGAAAATACGCACTTGCAACTTTGAGCCGGCCGGCCGCCGGCCGCTGCGTCAGGAAGTCTCGCGTGATATCAGGTCTCGCGATGTAAACAATTGCTTTACGGCCAAAAGAAATCTGCTAAAATGCTGTCATTATTGCGCTCCCTCACGCTGTCCGAACCCGAATGAAGAAGACGTTTTAAAGAACGTCCCATCTGCTTTGATGTCGTTGATCTATAGCCTCTGGTGTCTGAGAATCACCAACGAGTTTTTACAACAGTGTTGTCAAATATCTATTCCGAAGCTGTGGGGGGAGCTCTAGAGAGAAACCTGCGAGCAAAAAGCGAGAATACAGCAAAGAAGTCCCGAAGCTACTGAGTGCTGCTTTAAAGCAGGGGCTACAATCACAGACTTTGCAAAGTGTCAGTTTATTCTCTCTATTGCGTAATCTGCCGCCGCGCCGCGGCTCAATGAGAGCGATTGAAAGCTGGTAGCAAATCAATTCAAATGAAATATTGAACGAATTCATAATCACAATACTGAAATTACTGAAATTAAATTTAATAAATTGAATAATGAAAAAAATTCAGCATAAAACATTGCAATAGAAAAATATTAGGCCACATCGATGAGGCTTTGTAAGAACAGACATTAGTTTAACAGTATTCAGACGATAGCTCTGTGGTCAACGCAACAACATGAGCCTCGCGGAGCTTAATGCGATCTGAGATCAAATCTCAGTGTAGCCGACAGTGTTTATGTTTTTCCGTTCTTGATGCTTAAATATGTATCTGTTTATTAAAGGCAAGCATCTTGTTTAATTATCAATTGTACATTACAACATAAATTTACTACATTCCAGTTGAGCCGCTGCAAAGACGACGTAAGGAAGACTGTCAGCCACCAGAAAATGAAGATGATCGTCTTTAATCTGCTAAATTATTATTATTTATTTTTTTGTGAATCATTCACGAAATTGAGATGACTGACAGTGATACCCGGCCATAGCAACAGAAGACATTTTTCAAAACAGATAGAACAAATCAGAAAAATACTTACAATAGCCTACAGTATTGCTTTCAATTAATAAACAATGAAAATAACAATAAGCAAAAAATAAAAAATGAAAATGTAAAAGAAAAAGAAAATGAATTAAGTTTAAAAACCCATCTCACATTTCAAGGTATAAATAAAGTGTCGGGACAGATTATTTATTTAAAACAGGGTTGCATCGATAGAGTTTATTCCCTTCGCGATGCAAAATAAGAAACACAGAATCTTATTCTTGCAACATTTTAAATTTCTATTGTCAAAGAAATTGCAGCTAAGTTAAAAAATGAAAACGGTACAAAACAAAAATAGTTCAAAGCAACATAAATTAAGAACAGGCATTTTTCTTTGCCTCTCTCTCGCGCTGGATCTCTTTTTAGTACGTTTCTTTTGTCTCCCTCACTGCGCGCTCCGGGTCTCTCTCGAAATTAAACATTTCAGGGTAAAAACACACCATACAGCTGATATATAATACTGTATATGTCGCTGCGTGTCATCCACACAAATCACGAAAGAAAAAACTGTAACAAATAGTCTTTGTTGCTTCAAAGACACAGCAGGCCTTGCTGAATTCACCTTACAATAAAACAAGGTTGATCGCGAATTAAAGAGCTCTGTATCTGCTAAATTGAAATTGTGTGTGGAAAACCTTTTATACAATCAATAAAACTACAATATTTATAGTTTAATAAGATATAGGGGCCTACATATGGACTTTTGGAGATTTTGAGATTAATCCTTAAAAGAATTTTGCCTTTGCCTGCTCATCAAGGCTGGCTATCCGACACTCTCCATATGAAAGATGGAACATTAACACCTCTTGTCCTGCACCCCCACGATAAAGCCACTATACTGCCTTCTCCAAACCCCCCACAGGCTATCTGAGACTGACTTAAAACAAAGAGTTTGCAATTCACACTTAAATCGCTATTCTAGACATTAGCAATAGGCTATTCAAGTGTTGATAATGAAGGAATTAAATAATTTAGGCTATGTAGTAATATTTCTGTCATAAATGTTTATTACTAAATATTTAAACAGGCCTATTTCAATAATTGAAGAATTAAAACGCTATACTTCAGTTTGGGCCAGCTTTTTCCAACAAGCAAAACTAGCCTAAATACAATCTTCAAACGCAAGTTCATTTGTTGTCATGAACAAAATTTTCAACTCAATATTAAATTCCACAGGGATCTTTGAATCCTTACAACCAGGGTGCGATTTGTGAAAAAATTTTTTTTACATTTTTTTATTATTCAAATAAATCTTGAACCACAGCTTCGTGCTGCTGTTAAACTAAATAACATTTATAGAATAATGAACTTAAATGAAACAATATCGCAGCATTGACAAATACATTTATTTGATCTGTTTTTGCTATTTAATTCAGGGCGATTTAGCCTAGATTTAATTAGAGCGAGATTTTCCCCCTTTCCTTATTGGGAAGCGCTCACATGATAGCTAAACATTTTTGAGTAGATCATCTGTACCTCTCGGTTTCATATGGATTACATAATCAGGCTTTAGACATACAGACAGGCTTTAGATAGCCGATTTCGTATCGTGACTGAGCTGAGGCAAGTGGCTTTCGGTTCATTTTTGTGACGCGCAGTTCCCGGAGACAGAGACGACATGCAGACAAACTTTTGTCGTTAGCCTAATATGAATACATTTTACAGTTTTGAACGATGTAGGCTATACTCTACTCTTATCTGTATGACCGAAAAACTACAGAGTAGCCTATTAAGTTATTTTAGCCGTTAAGAGAAAAATAAATCCAAAAGAACGCGCCGCCGCGTTTGTCGAACACTAATTCAACATGCCAGAATAAAACCTGGCTTTAGAACAATGCATAGCGCCACTCGTCGTGGTGTGACAAACACTTAATTATAAACTTCAACATTTCATTCAAAACAATCTCAAAACGCTTTGTGACATTTTGAAAAGCCGTGCATTACTGCCACTGGAACCATGAACGTAACAGAATACTGGTTCTGATTTTATTGTTTGTGTTTAAACGTGCCTGTTGCATATCTTTATTTTATATATTTTATGTGGTCTATTGAATTAGCATTATATATTTTTTTTAACAGAACTGCTTTTGAAATTACGATTGGAATTATTACAGAAGTAAAGTCATTGTATAATATTTATTCCTTATTGTAAAATGGAAATGCGTGGTAATTTTATTTTAGAAATATAAGCAAAAAACTATGGTGTAACAGAGTTGTAGAACTAGACAAATCTCTCTGCATCAATAATAGTCTATAAAATACATTAATAGGCTAATATAAAAAATTCAATAGTCCAAGTTGGTTTGGGATTTGAACCCGTGTCATCTATATGATCGAAACGTACGTTCTACCACTCGGCCATGACTATGTGTGTTCGCTCACACGAGGGAGAAGCGCTCTACATTCGTCTCGTTCTTCAATAGAATAGGACAAATAATCAGCTTCATTGCACATCATTTAATTTTGTTTGTTATTTTTGGTATCAAATATGTTTTTGTGTTTTGTGTGTGTGTGTGTGTGTTTTTATCGCACTGCTCCCCGTGGAATAGGCGTGTCGCTCACCAACGTCTAGGCCTACAATATGAAATAGCCTACAGGTTATAATCGTCTCTATTTTTAACTTGTTATTCTATTTTTCTGGCCTTATAAAAATGTTCTATTCTGTTTACCATAGTTGTAGTATTTCATCCTTACTGTTAATAGACATTAACTCCACTTACGGCAATTGAAAAAATGCAGCAATTGCTGCTGTTTTGCACAATATCCCTTTGCGCCACCTGGCGGTCATTTCGCGAATGACTTTGAAATGCGACTGGCTTCGAACGAACCCCCCCCTCACTGCCAAAGGTCCAGAATTTAAGGGGTTTTTTTTGTTTGTTTTTTCATGTGATTATTGTCATCATTGTTTTAATCAATGCTTGTGACAAATATTCTGGGTTGCTGTTTCAAATTAATATGATTATTGTAGCTGGACGTGTGTGTGTGTGTGTGTGTGTGTGTGTGTGTGTGTGTGTGTGTGTGTGTGTGTGTGTGTGTGTGTGTCGCGGGTGCAGTTCAGAGAGAGTTCTCGCTAGTGATGGGTCGTTCGCGAATGAGCCGGATCTAAGAGCCGGCTCTTGTAGGTGAACGTCGGAAGCTGGTTTGCATATCTGAAGAGCCGACTCTATTTTGAAAAATATAGCCAATAGAAATTAAATCATTATGTAGGCTAATGATGAAATAATGAATGATTTTAATTGTATTTAAAATCATTGACTAATTCAAAGACCAACAAAAAAAATTATTATATAGGCCTAAAGGTGCACACACATTTGTTTCGACTGTATGATCAGCCTCACATTCTGTTCCTGTCAATCATACACGCAATGTCAACCAATTAAACTGCATGAGGGAGGGCCGAGCCAACACACACACACACACACATACGTGTTTAGCTATCCTTGTGAGGACCATGACCACATAGCATGTTGTGAGGACCCTGATTTCTGCTGACACTATAAGGTTGAAAAAAATCGTTTGACCACTAGAGGGGTGTATACAGCCACACTATCAGCTCAAATGTTCTCACACACGACACTCACTGAACTGGTGAAGTTGGCGGCGCTGTGAGGACCGAGCCGGTTGCTGGGCAGATTACATGACACTTCGCGCCTCTAATGGACGGAAGTCAACATTATCCTTATACTTTTACTGTAGTATTTTCGCCTTAAGGGATATTTTGAGAATGATTTCTGCATAATTAAAATGGACAATGATTGTGCGTCGGAGACATTGAACTGTGGAAAAAACAACGTGGTCACAAAGGTAAGTACTTTTATCTTAGAAGTTATAGCCTACTTTAGAACACGATAATGATAATAATAACAATTATAATAACGGAAGCTCGTTTCCGCAACAGAATAAAACATTTAAAGTTAATTACGAGTTTTTAACTCAATTCTGACGTTATATCTCACAAATTCTGCGAAAACAAATTATCTTTTAAAATGTTTTAATCTGTGGCAGAAACAAGCTTTAAAGAAATCTTTATGAAAGTAACATGTTCTAATTATAATTTATTTCTGTTATAGTGGAATCAAGTGGAAAGGACTCTTGGATTTGTCAAGATTTAATCTGTTTTAAATTAAGTTTAGAAACGGAGTGACATTTTAATTTGGATTCTTAAAGATTGATGTGATCATCCACAAATGTTCTTTTATTTTCCTAATTAGTGGTGCTTTTTCAAAGCAACACTATTGTTATTGTCACTCATACTTATTAGTGGTGCTTTTCAAAGCACCACTATTGTTATTGCTCATACTTATTATTCTTCTTCTTATTATTATTCCGGACAAAAGTTTGGCGCGTAACTTGCCCCGCACCGTTTGTCACAGACCCATGAGTGAGGCATCAAATCGACCGGCTCATTGAGGAGAGGTGTGCTATGACTTTTCTAAGCGATCGGGTGTACGATGTTCGCACAGCGGACGAAAAAGCGGCCAAAAAAGTCCCATTGACTTTGCATGGGGAGTTCTAAAAACATTTGAATCCCAACTGCCGTTTTCACACACACCACTCCAAAGGGCCTGACACCCCTGCGTTTCTCTCCCTCTCTCTCTCCCTCAGAGGATTTATATTATCAAGCAGCCAATAAGTAATGGCCTAAAATCTTCATAGCCACACCCTAGCAACCAGTTACAGCACCCTAGCAACCACTCTGAGCTCCCTAGCAACCACCCTAAACCAATAAATAATATAAAAAAATTTTTTTTACATTTTTTAAAGCAATATCACACTCGTAGCCTTGCGATATTGCTCCATGCTTGTGCCTATTCGGCCATAGGCACGAGGCCGCAGGCCGAGTGCCGTACTGAAGGAACTCGTTATTAAAGATTTTAAGAACTCTATAAAAACTCCATAGTAACCATCTTTGACAACTACCAACCACCTAGTAACACCATAGCAACTACCAAAAATACCTTAGCAACCACCCTGAACACCCTAGCAACGTCTAGAAATGCTCTAGTAACCACCAAAAAACTCTAGCAACCAACCAGAACACCCTAGCAACTGCCTAGCAACCACCCAGAACACCTAGCAACTGCCTAGTAACCACCCAAAACGCCTAGCAACCACCCAGAACACCCTAGCAACTGCCTAGCAACAGCCTAGCAATGCCCTAGCAACCACCAAGAATACCCTAGCAACTGCCTAGCAACCACCAAGAATACCCTAGCAACTGCCTAGCAACCACCCAAAACACCTTAGCAACTGCCAAGCAACACCATAGCAACCACCCAGAAAACCCTAGCAACCACCACCTGGCAACAGCATCTTGCTAAAAACATGCTAGCAACATACTAATCATGTTAGCATCATGCTAGCAACATGCTAATCAAGCTAGCATTATGTTAACAACATGCTAATCATGTTAGCGTCTAGCTAAAAACATGCTAACAACATGCTAATCAAGCTAGCATCATGCTAACATAATGCTAATCAAGCTAGCATAATGCTAGCAACATGCTAATCAAGCTAGCATAATGCTAGCAACATGCTAATCAAGCTAGCATCATGCTAGCAACATGCTAATCAAGCTAGCATTATGTTAGAAACATGCTAATCATGTTAGCGTCTAGCTAAAAACATGCTAATCATGCTAGCATCAAGCTACCAACATGCTAATCAAGCTAGCATCATGCTAACATAATGTTAATCAAGCTAGCATCATGCTAGCAACATGCTAATCATGCTAACATCAAGCTAAAAACATGCTAGCAACATGCTAATCAAGCTAACATCATGCTAGCAACATGCTAATCAAGCTAGCATCATGCTAGCAACATGCTAATCAAGCTAGCATTATGCTAGCAAACATGCTAATCATGTTAGCGTCTAGCTAAAAACATGCTAGCAACATGCTAATCATGCTAGCATCAAGCTACCAAAATGCTAATCAAGCTAGCATCATGCTAACATAATGCTAATCAAGCTAGCATAATGCTAGCAACATGCTAATCAAGCTAGCATCATGCTAGCAATATGCTAATCAAGCTAGCATTATGTTAGAAACATGCTAATCATGTTAGCGTCTAGCTAAAAACATGCTAATCATGCTAGCATCAAGCTACCAACATGCTAATCAAGCTAGCATCATGCTAACATAATGCTAATCAAGCTAGCATCATGCTAGCATAATGCTAATCATGCTAGCATCATGCTACCAATATGCTAATTAAGCTAGCACAATGATATTCAAGCTAGCATCATGCTAACAACATGTTAATCAAGCTAGCATAATGCTAGCAACATGCTAATCATGTTAGCATCTAACTAAAAACATGCTAGCAAAATGCTAATCATGCTAGCATCATGCTACCAACATGCTAATCATGTTAACAACATGCTAATCATGCTAGCATCATTTTAACAACATGTTAATCATAGTAAATCATGCTGGATTGTGGTAAATCGTAGTAAATCATCTTAGAAACATGGTAAATCGTGGTAAATAATGCTAAAACGTGGTATATCATGGTTTACCACACTCTAGCAACCGAGTGGCGAGTTTTGCCACTGCAAGCACCACTTCACATTTTCTCCAGGAAATGTACATTCTAGTGTTGTGATTACTATTCACCTAGACAAAACTTCGGCGCGTAACTCGCCCCACACCGTTTGTCACAGACCCCTGAATGAGGTGTCAAATCGACCGGTTTATTGAGGAGAGGTGTGCTATGACTTTTATAAGCGATCGGGTGTAAGATGTTCGTCTGGCGGATGAAAAATTAGCCGACATGTTAATTAAGCTAGCATCATGCTACCAACATGTTAATTAAGCTAGCATCATGCTAGCAACATGCTAATTATGTTAGCAAAATGCTAATCAAGCTAGCATAATGCTAGCAACATGCTAATCATGTTAGCATCTAGCTAAAAACATGCTAGCAAAATGATAATCATGCTAGCATCTTGTTAAAAGCATGCTAGCATCATGCTAATCAGGCTAGCATCATGCTACCAACATGTTAATTAAGCTAGCATCATTCTAGCAACATGCTAATTATGTTAGCAACATGCTAATCAAGCTAGCAAAATGTTAACAACATGCTAGTTATGTTAGCATCTAGCTAAAAACATACTAGCAAAATGCTAATCATGCTAGCATCTTGTTAAAATCATGCTAGAAACATGCTAATCATGCTAGCATCATCCTGCCAACATACTAATCATGCTAGCATCATTCTAACAACATGTTAATCATAGTAAATCATGCTGGAATGTGGTAAATCGTAGTAAATAATCTTAGAAACATGATAAATCGTGATAAATGATGCTAAAACGTGGTATATCATGGTATCACAACATGTTAATTGTGTTAGCATCTGCCCAGTGGCGAGTTTTTCCACTGCAAGCACCACTTCACATTTTCTTCAGGAAATGTACATTCTAGTTAGTGGTGCTTTTTCAAAGCACCACTAGTGTTATTGTCACTCATACTTATTATTATTCTTATTATTCCACACAAAGTTTGGCGCGTAACTTGCCCCGCACCGTTTGTCACAGACCCCTGAGTGAGGTGTCAAATCGAGCGGCTCATTGAGGAGAGGTGTGCTATGACTTTTCTAAGCGATCGGGTGTACGATGTTCGCACAGCGGACGAAAAAGCGGCCAAAAAAGTCCCATTGACTTTACATGGGGAGTTCTAAAAACATTTGAATCCCAACTGCCGTTTTCACACACACCACTCCAAAGGGCCTGACACCCCTGCGTTTCTCTCCCTCTCTCTCTCCCTCAGAGGATTTATATTATCAAGCAGCCAATAAGTAATGGCCTAAAATCTTCATAGCCACACCCTAGCAACCAGTTACAGCACCCTAGCAACCACTCTGAGCTCCCTAGCAACCACCCTAAACCAATAAATAATATAAAAACATTTTTTTTACATTTTTTAAAGCAATATCACACTCGTAGCCTTGCGATATTGCTCCATGCTTGTGCCTATTCGGCCATAGGCACGAGGCCGCACTGTACTGAAGGAACTCATTATTAAAGATTTTAAGAACTCTATAAAAACTCCATAGTAACCATATTTGACAACTACAAACCACCTAGTAACACCATAGCAACTACCAAAAATACCTTAGCAACCACCCTAGCAACGTCTAGAAATGCTCTAGTAACCACCAAAAAACTCTAGCAACCACCCAGAACACCCTAGCAACTGCCTAGCAACCACCCAGAACACCTAGCAACTGCCTAGTAACCACCCAGAACGCCTAGCAACCACCCAGAACACCCTAGCAACTGCCTAGCAATGCCCTAGCATCCACCCAGAATGCCATAGCAACTGCCTAGCAACACCATAGCAACCACCCAGAACACCCTAGCAACCACCTAGCAACGCCCTAGCAACCACCAAGAATACCCTAGCAACTGCCTAGCAAACCACCCAGAACACCTTAGCAACTGCCAAGCAACACCATAGCAACCACCCAGAAAACCCTAGCAACCACCTGGCAACAGCATCTTGTTAAAAACATACTAGCAACATACTAATCATGCTAGCATCATGCTAGCAACATGCTAATCAAGCTAGCATCAAGCTAGCATCATGCTAGCATCATGCTAATCAAGCTAGCGACATGCTAATAATGCAAGCATTATGCTAACAAAATGCTAATCAAGCTAGCATAATGCTAGCAACATGCTAATCAAGCTAGCATCATGCTAGCAACATGCTAATCAAGCTAGCATAATCCTAGCAACATGCTAATCATGTTAGCATCTAGCTAAAAAAATGCTAGCAACATGCTAATCATGCAAGCATCAAGCTACCAACATGCTAATTAAGCTAGCATAATGCTAACATCATGCTAGCATAATGCTTATTCAAGCTAGCATCATGCTAACAACATGTTAATCAAGCTAGCATAATGCTAGCAACATGCTAATCAAGCTAGCATCATGCTAGCAACATGCTAATCAAGCTAGCATAATGCTAATAACATGCTAATCATGTTAGCATCTAGCTAAAAACATGCTAGCAAACATGCTAATCATGCTAGCATCAAGCTACCAACATGTTAATTAAGCTAGCATAATGCTAACATCATGCTAGCATAATGCTTATTCAAGCTAGCATCATGCTAACAACATGTTAATCAAGCTAGCATAATGCTAGCAACATGCTAATCAAGCTAGCATCATGTTAGCAACATGCTAATCAAGCTAGCATAATGATAACAACATGCTAATCATGTTAGCATCTAGCTAAAAACATGCTAGCAACATGCTAATCATGCTAGCATCAAGCTACCAACATGCTAATCAAGCTAGCATCATGCTAACATCATGCTAATTAAGCTAGCATCATGCTAGCAAAATGTTTATTCAAGCTAGCATCATGCTAACAACATGTTAATCAAGCTAGCATAATGCTAGCAACATGCTAATCATGTTAGCATCTAGCTAAAAACATGCTAGCAAAATGCTAATCATGCTAACATCTTGTTAAAAGCATGCAAGCAACATGCTAATCATGCTAGCATCATGATACCAACATGCTAATCATGTTAACATCTTGTTAAAAGCATGCTAGCATCATTTTAACAACATGTTAATCATAGTAAATCATGCTGGAATGTGGTAAATCGTAGTAAATCATCTTAGAAACATGGTAAATCGTGGTAAATAATGCTAAAACGTGGTATATCATGGTATCACAACATCACATCAATTGGATATCACAACAATTGTGTTAGCATCTGCCCAGTGGCGAGTTTTGCCACTGCAAGCACCACTTCACATTTTCTTCAGGAAATGTACATTCTAGTGTTGTGATTACTATTCACCTAGACAAAACTTCGGCGCGTAACTCGCCCCACACCGTTTGTCACAGACCCCTGAATGAGGTGTCAAATCGACCGGTTTATTGAGGAGAGGTGTGCTATGACTTTTATAAGTGATCGGGTGTACAATGTTTGTCTGGCGGGCGAAAAATTAGCCGAAAAATTTCCCATAGACTTAACATAGGCTCAAAATTTGCAAAATCACATCTTTGATTCAGAAGGTCATAGAGCCTTGGATTTGGGCTCTTTTGATTTGTCCTATCAAGCAGCCAATAAGTAGTGACATAACAACTTCATAGCCACGCCCTAGCAACCAGTTACAGGCCCCTAGCAACCATTGAACAACATTTACAAGCCATATCTCAGCAACAAAACATTGTAAAAACACAGAGTAGGGCATTTTTTGACCCAGACTTGCAAATACTCTTTATATATTACCCCATAAACTGTATAAACAAACCGTAGCAACCATTTGGAGTACCCTAGCAACCGTACAAACACATGAATGAGCTATATCTCAGCACCAGAACATCGTATAGACATGGGGGTGTGTTTGTTTGTTTTGGTTGGGAAACCAGTCTGTAAATATCATCATGGTAACTGTGTAACCACACCATAGCAACCGTTTAGAGCTACCTAGCAACCATATTGCAACATATAGAACCCATATTTCAGCTCCACAACATCGTACAGACATGGTTGTTGTCTCGTATGCAATCATGTACAACATCCTAGCAACCGAGTGGTGAGTTTTGCCACTGCAAGCACCACTTCACATTTTCTTCAGGAAATGTACATTCTAGTGTTGTGATTACTATTCATCTAGACAAAACTTCGGCACATTACTCCTCCCGCACCGTTTCTCGTAGACCCATGAATGAGGTGTCAAATCGACTGGTTTATTGAGGAGAGGTGTGCTATGATTTTTATAAGCGATCGGGTGTAAGATGTTCGTCTGGCGGGCGAAAAATTTGCCGAAAAATGTCCCATAGACTTAACATAGGCACAAAATTAGCAAAATCATATCTTTGGCTCAGAAGGTCATAGAGCCTTGGGGTTGGGCTCTTTTGATTCATCCTATCAAGCAGCCAATAAGTAGTGACATAACAACTTCATAGCCACGCCCTAGCAACCAGTTACAGGCCCCTAGCAACCATTGAACAACATTTACAAAAACAAAAATCAAAAAATCAAAACATTGTAAAAACACAGAGTTGGGCATTTTTGGACCCAGACCTGCAAATACTCTTAAAATATTACCCCATAAACTGTATAAACAAACCATAGCAACCATTTGGCGTACCCTAGCAAACGTACAAACACATGAATGTGCTATATCTCAGCACCAGAACATCGTATAGACATGGGGGTGTGCTTGTTTGTTTCGGTTGGGAAACCAGTCTGTAAATATCATCATAGTAACTGTGTAACCACACCTTAGCAACCGTTTAGAGCCACCTAGCAACCATATTGCAACATTAAGAAGCCATATTTCAGCTCCACAACATCGTACAGACATGGTTGTTGGCTCGTATGCAATCATGTACAACACCCTAGCAACCGAGTGGTGAGTTTTGCCACTGCAAGCACCACTTCACATTTTCTTGTGAAGTGGAAATGTACATTCTAGTTATTCTTCTTATTAAGTTGGCTTGAGAAAGCCAACATATTGAAATCCTATTTAAACTTATTAAGTTGGCTTGAGAAAGCCAACTTACTGATATTGTACTTAAACTTATTATGTTGGCTTGAGAAAGCCAATATATTGAAATCCTATTTAAACTTATTATTAAGTTGGCTTGAGAAAGCCAACTTACTGATATTGTACTTAAACTTATTATTATTATTAATCTTCTGTGAAAAACTGTTGACTCTATCTCGTCCTAGAGCTTTAACTCTACATACTCCAAACTCGGCTCAGACACTCAAACTGATCTGAAGTTAGTTGCTTTATCTTTTCAGACTGATCAGACTTACGGTTTTCCTACAAATGACGATCAAAACTCGAAAAAACTCCCATTGACTTAACATTGGGCATTCTAAAAAAATTCAAACTCACCAACCGACAAAAATTCAAATCTAAATCCCTTGAAGACTAATTCAAACTGCCATTCTATATATATTAGCCAATGAAACTCATTTAAACTAATAAACTCTAATCTCATACACTTATAAACTAATTAACTTAAATTTAATAACTAATAAACTCATGAATTCATAGACTTATGAACTCTTAAACTCAAAAATTAATAAACTCTGAACTCTAAACTCATTTAAACTTATAAACTCCCATTCTATATATATTAGCCAATGAAACTCATTTAAACTAATAAACTCTAATCTCATACACTTATAAACTAATTAACTTAAATTTAATAGCTAATTAACTAATAAACTCATGAATTCATAGACTTATGAACTCTTAAACTCAAAAATTTATAAACTCTGAACTCTTAAACTCATTTAAACTTATAAACTCTAAACTCAAAAACTTGTACACTTATAAACTCATCAATTTATACACTTATAAACTCTAAACTCATAAACTCTGAGTGTATGTGTGTGTGTATCTATCTATCTACCGCTCTAAATACCATAGCAACCACCCAGAACACCCTAGCAACCACCTAGCAACCACCCAGAACACCCTAGCAACCACCCAAAAGACCCTAGCAACCACCCAAAATATCCTAGCAACCACCCAAAACACCCTAGCAACCACCCAAAAGACCCTAGCAACCACCCAAAATACCCTAGCAACACCATAGCAACCACACAAAACATCCTAGTAACCACCCATAACACCCTAGCAACCGCCTAGCAACCACCCAGAACACCCTAGCAACCACCCAAAACACCCTAGCAACCACCCAAAATACCCTAGCAACACCATAGCAACCACACAAAACATCCTAGTAACCACCCATAACACCCTAGCAACCGCCTAGCAACCACCCAGAACACCCTAGCAACCACCCAAAAGACCCTAGCAACCACCCAAAAGACCCTAGCAACCGCCTAGCAACCACCCAGAATACCCTAGCAACCACCCAAAACACCCTAGCAACCACCCAAAACACCCTAGCAACCGCCTAGCAACCACCCAGAATACCCTAGCAACCACCCAAAACACCCTAGCAACCACCCAGAACACCATAGCAACCGCCTAGCAACCACCCAAAAGACCCTAGCAACCGCCTAGCAACCACCCAGAATACCCTAGCAACCACCCAAAACACCCTAGCAACCACCCAAAAGACCCTAGCAACCGTCTAGCAACCACCCAAAACACCCTAGCAACCGCCTAGCAACCACCCAAAAGACCCTAGCAACCACCCAGAACACCCTAGCAACCGCCTTGCAACCACCCACAAGACCCTAGCAACCACCCAAAAGACCTAGCAACCACCCAAAAGACCCTAGCAACCACCCAAAATATCCTAGCAACCACCCAGAATACCCTAGCAACCACCCAAAACACCCTAGCAACCACCCAGAACACCCTAACAACCGCCTAGCAACCACCCAAAAGACCCTAGCAACCACCTAGCAACCACCCAAAAGACCCTAGCAACCACCCAGAACACCCTAGCAACCGCCTAGCAACCACCCAGAATACCCTAGCAACCACCCAAAAAACCCTAGCAACCACCCAGAACACCCTAGCAACCGCCTAGCAACCACCCAAAAGACCCTAGCAACCACCTAGCAACCACCCAAAAGACCCTAGCAACCACCCAGGACACCCTAGCAACCACCTAGCAACCACCCAGAACACCCTAGCAACCTCCCAAAATACCCTAGGAACACCATAGCAACCACCCATAAAATCCTAGCAACCGCCTAGCAAAAAACGTTCTGGTCCAAACTTTCTCAAGCCAACTTAAAGTTTGTCTCGACGAACTTTCGCATCTAGTTATTATTATTCTTCTGAGCGGAAAAAAATCTGAGACTAACTCCTCCTAGAGCTTTAACGCTACATACTCCAAACTCGGCTCAGACACTCAAACTGATCTGACTCGAGTTGCTTTATCTTTTCAGACTGATCGGACTTACGGTTTTCCTAAAAATGACGATCAAAACTCGAAAAAACTCATTCAAAAACTCCATTGACTTACATTGGGGAGTTCTAAAAAATTCAAACCGACAAAAATTCAAATCTAAATCCCTTGAAAACTAAACCAAACTGCCATTCTATATATATTAGCCAATGAAACTCATTTAAACTAATAAACTCTAATCTCATACACTTATAAACTAATTAACTTAAATTTAATAACTAATTAACTAATAAACTCATGAATTCATAGACTTATGAACTCTTAAACTCATAAATTAATAAACTCTGAACTCTAAACTCATTCAAACTTATAAACTCTAAACTCAAAAACTTGTACACTTATAAACTCATAAATTTATACACTTATAAACTCTAAACTCATAAACTCTGAGTGTGTGTGTGTCTGAGTGAGTGTGTGAGGGAGGTAGTCTGTTTGAGTGTGTGTGTGTGTGTGTGTGTGTGTGTGTGTGTGTGTGTGTGTGTGTATCTATCTATCTACCGCTCTGAATACCATAGCAACCACCCAGAACACCCTAGCAACCACCCAGAACACCCTAGCAACCACCCAAAATATCCTAGCAACCACCCAAAAGACCCTAGCAACCACCCAAAACACCCTAGCAACCGCCTAGCAACCACCCAAAAGACCATAGCAACCACCCAAAACACCCTAGCAACCACCCAAAACACCCTAGCAACCGCCTAGCAACCACCCAAAAGACCCTAGCAACCACCCAAAATACCCTAGCAACACCATAGCAACCACACAAAACATCCTAGTAACCACCCAAAACACCCTAGCAACCGCCTAGCAACCACCCAAAAGACCCTAGCAACCACCCAAAATACCCTAGCAACACCATAGCAACCACACAAAACATCCTAGTAACCACCCATAACACCCTAGCAACCGCCTAGCAACCACCCAGAACACCCTAGCAACCACCCAAAACACCCTAGCAACCACCCAAAATATCCTAGCAACCGCCTAGCAAACACCCAGAATACCCTAGCAACCACCCAAAACACCCTAGCAACCACCCAAAACACCCTAGCAACCGCCTAGCAACCACCCAAAAGACCCTAGCAACCACCCAGAATACCATAGCAACCACCCAAAATACCCTAGCAACCGCCCAGCAACCACCCAAAATACCCTAGCAACCACCCAGAATACCCTAGCAACCACCCAAAATACCCTAGCAACCGCCTAGCAACCACCCAAAAGACCCTAGCAACCACCCTAAATATCCTAGCAACCGCATAGCAAACACCCAGAATACCCTAGCAACCACCCAAAAGACCCTAGCAACCACCCAGAACACCCTAGCAACCACCTAGCAACCACCCAAAATACCCTAGCAACCACCCAAAAGACCCTAGCAACCACCCAAAAGACCCTAGCAACCGCCTAGCAACCACCCAGAATACCCTAGCAACCACCCAAAACACCCTAGCAACCACCCAGAACACCCTAGCAACCGCCTAGCAACCACCCAAAAGACCCTAGCAACCACCCAAAATATCCTAGCAACCACCCAAAACACCCTAGCAACCACCCAAAACACCCTAGCAACCGCCTAGCAACCACCCAAAAGACCCTAGCAACCACCCAAAACACCCTAGCAACCACCCAGAACACCCTAGCAACCGCCTAGCAACCACCCAAAAGACCCTAGCAACCGCCTAGCAACCACCCAAAAGACCCTAGCAACCACCCAGGACACCCTAGCAACCACCTAGCAACCACCCAGAACACCCTAGCAACCGCCTAGCAACCACCCAAAAGACCCTAGCAACCACCCAAAATATCCTAGCAACCACCCAAAACACCCTAGCAACCACCCAAAACACCCTAGCAACCGCCTAGCAACCACCCAAAAGACCCTAGCAACCACCCAAAACACCCTAGCAACCACCCAGAACACCCTAGCAACCGCCTAGCAACCACCCAAAAGACCCTAGCAACCGCCTAGCAACCACCCAAAAGACCCTAGCAACCACCCAGGACACCCTAGCAACCACCTAGCAACCACCCAGAACACCCTAGCAACCTCCCAAAATACCCTAGCAACACCATAGCAACATCCTAGCAACCGCCTAGCAAAAAACGTTCTGCTCCAAACTTTCTCAAGCCAACATAAAGTTTGTCTCGACGAACTTTCGCATCTAGTTATTATTATTAATCTTCTGTGAAAAACTGTTGACTCTATCTCGTCCTAGAGCTTTAACTCTACATACTCCAAACTCGGCTCAGATACTCAAACTGATCTGAAGTTAGTTGCTATATCTTTTCAGACTGATCAGACTTACGGTTTTCCTACAAATGACGATCAAAACTCGAAAAAACTCCCATTGACTTAACATTGGGCATTCTAAAAAAATTCAAACTCACCAACCGACAAAAATTCAAATCTAAATCCCTTGAAGACTAATTCAAACTGCCATTCTATATATATTAGCCAATGAAACTCATTTAAACTAATAAACTCTAATCTCATACACTTATAAACTAATTAACTTAAATTTAATAACTAATAAACTCATGAATTCATAGACTTATGAACTCTTAAACTCATAAATTAATAAACTCTGAACTCTAAACTCATTTAAACTTATAAACTCCCATTCTATATATATTAGCCAATGAAACTCATTTAAACTAATAAACTCTAATCTCATACACTTATAAACTAATTAACTTAAATTTAATAGCTAATTAACTAATAAACTCATGAATTCATAGACTTATGAACTCTTAAACTCAAAAATTAATAAACTCTGAACTCAAACTCATTTAAACTTATAAACTCTAAACTCATAAACTCTGAGTGTGTGTGTGTGTGTGTATCTATCTATCTACCGCTCTAAATACCATAGCAACCACCCAGAACACCCTAGCAACCACCTAGCAACCACCCAGAACACCCTAGCAACCACCCAAGACCCTAGCAACCACCCAAAATATCCTAGCAACCACCCAGAACACCCTAGCAACCACCTAGCAACCACCCAAAACACCCTAGCAACCACCCAAAAGACCCTAGCAACCACCCAAAATACCCTAGCAACACCATAGCAACCACACAAAACATCCTAGTAACCACCCATAACACCCTAGCAACCGCCTAGCAACCACCCAGAACACCCTAGCAACCACCCAAAACACCCTAGCAACCACCCAAAATACCCTAGCAACACCATAGCAACCACACAAAACATCCTAGTAACCACCCATAACACCCTAGCAACCGCCTAGCAACCACCCAGAACACCCTAGCAACCACCCAAAAGACCCTAGCAACCGCCTAGCAACCACCCAGAATACCCTAGCAACCACCCAAAACACCCTAGCAACCACCCAAAACACCCTAGCAACCGCCTAGCAACCACCCAGAATACCCTAGCAACCACCCAGAACACCATAGCAACCGCCTAGCAACCACCCAAAAGACCCTAGCAACCGCCTAGCAACCACCCAGAATACCCTAGCAACCACCCAAAACACCCTAGCAACCACCCAAAAGACCCTAGCAACCGCCTAGCAACCACCCAAAACACCCTAGCAACCGCCTAGCAACCACCCAAAAGACCCTAGCAACCACCCAGAACACCCTAGCAACCGCCTTGCAACCACCCACAAGACCCTAGCAACCACCCAAAAGAACCTAGCAACCACCCAAAAGACCCTAGCAACCACCCAAAATATCCTAGCAACCACCCAGAATACCCTAGCAACCACCCAAAACACCCTAGCAACCACCCAAAAGACCCTAGCAACCACCCAAAACACCATAGCAACCACCCAGAACACCCTAGCAACCGCCTAGCAACCACCCAAAAGACCCTAGCAACCACCCAGGACACCCTAGCAACCGCCTAGCAACCACCCAGAAGACCCTAGCAACCACCCAAAATATCCTAGCAACCGCCTAGCAACCACCCAGAATACCCTAGCAACCACCCAAAAAACCCTAGCAACCACCCAGAACACCCTAGCAACCGCCTAGCAACCACCCAAAAGACCCTAGCAACCACCTAGCAACCACCCAAAAGACCCTAGCAACCACCCAGGACACCCTAGCAACCACCTAGCAACCACCCAGAACACCCTAGCAACCTCCCAAAATACCCTAGGAACACCATAGCAACCACCCATAAAATCCTAGCAACCGCCTAGCAAAAAACGTTCTGGTCCAAACTTTCTCAAGCCAACTTAAAGTTTGTCTCGACGAACTTTCGCATCTAGTTATTATTATTCTTCTTACTAAAACTGTTGACTCAAACTCGCCCTAGAGCTTTAACTCTACATACTTCAAACTCGGCTCAGACACTCAAACTGATCTGCAGCTATATGCTATATCTTTTCAGACTGATCGGACTTACGGTTTTCCTACAAATGACGATCAAAACTCGGAAAAACTCCCATTGACTTAACATTGGGCATTCTAAAAAAATTCAAACTCACCAACCGACAAATATTTAAATCTAAATCCCTTGAAAACTAATTCAAACTGCCATTCTATATATATTAGCCAATGAAACTCATTTAAACTAAAAAACTCTAATCTCATACACTTATAAACTAATTAACTTAAATTTAATAACTAATTAACAAATAAACTCATGAATTCATAGACTTATGAACTCTTAAACTCATAAATTAATAAACTCTGAACTCTAAACTCATTTAAACTTATAAACTCTAAACTCAAAAACTTGTACACTTATAAACTCATCAATTTATACACTTATAAACTCTAAACTCATAAACTCTGAGTGTGTGTGTGTGTGTGTGTGTGTGTGTCTGAGTGTCTGAGTGAGTGTGTGAGCGAGGTAGTCTGTTTGAGTGTGTGTGTGTGTGTGTGTGTGTGTATCTATCTATCTACCGCTCTGAATACCATAGCAACCACCCAGAACACCCTAGCAACCACCTAGCAACCACCTAGCAACCACCCAGAACACCCTAGCAACCACCCAAAAGACCCTAGCAACCACCCAAAATATCCTAGCAACCACCCAGAACACCCTAGCAACCACCTAGCAACCACCCAAAACACCCTAGCAACCACCCAAAACACCCTAGCAACCACCCAAAAGACCCTAGCAACCACCCAAAATACCCTAGCAACACCATAGCAACCACACAAAACATCCTAGTAACCACCCAGAACACCCTAGCAACCACCCAAAACACCCTAGCAACCACCCAAAATACCCTAGCAACACCATAGCAACCACACAAAACATCCTAGTAACCACCCATAACACCCTAGCAACCGCCTAGCAACCACCCAGAACACCCTAGCAACCACCCAGAACACCCTAGCAACCGCCTAGCAACCACCCAGAATACCCTAGCAACCACCCAGAACACCCTAGCAACCGCCTAGCAACCACCCAAAAGACCCTAGCAACCACCCAATAGACCCTAGCAACCACCCAAAATATCCTAGCAACCACCCAAAACACCCTAGCAACCACCCAAAAGACCCTAGCAACCGCCTAGCAACCACCCAAAAGACCCTAGCAACCACCCAAAACACCCTAGCAACCGCCTAGCAACCACCCAAAAGACCCTAGCAACCACCCAGAACACCCTAGCAACCGCCTAGCAACCACCCAAAAGACCCTAGCAACCACCCAAAATATCCTAGCAACCACCCAGAATACCCTAGCAACCACCCAAAACACCCTAGCAACCACCCAGAACACCCTAGCAACCGCCTAGCAACCACCCAAAAGACCCTAGCAACCACCTAGCAACCACCCAAAAGACCCTAGCAACCACCCAAAACACCCTAGCAACCGCCTAGCAACCACCCAAAAGACCCTAGCAACCACCCAAAATATCCTAGCAACCGCCTAGCAACCACCCAGAATACCCTAGCAACCACCCAAAAAACCCTAGCAACCACCCAAAAGACCCTAGCAACCACCTAGCAACCACCCAAAAGACCCTAGCAACCACCCAGGACACCCTAGCAACCACCCAGAACACCCTAGCAACCTCCCAAAATACCCTAGGAACACCATAGCAACCACCCAAAATACCCTAGCAACCACCCAGGACACCCTAGCAACCACCTAGCAACCACCCAAAACACCCTAGCAACCGCCTAGCAACCACCCAAAAGACCCTAGCAACCACCCAGGACACCCTAGCAACCACCTAGCAACCACCCAGAACACCCTAGCAACCACCCAAAAGACCCTAGCAACCACCTAGCAACCACCCAAAAGACCCTAGCAACCACCCAGGACACCCTATCAACCACCTAGCAACCACCCAAAACACCCTAGCAACCGCCTAGCAACCACCCAAAAGACCCTAGCAACCACCTAGCAACCACCCAAAAGACCCTAGCAACCACCCAGGACACCCTAGCAACCACCTAGCAACCACCCATAATATCCTAGCAACCGCCTAGCAAAAAACGTTCTGCTCCAAACTTTCTCAAGCCAACTTAAAGTTTGTCTCGACGAACTTTCGTATCTAGTTTTTAGTGGTGCTTTTTCAAAGCAACACTAGTGTTATTGTCACTAAACTTATTATTCTTCTTATTATTATTATTATTCTGCCAAAAGTTTGGCGCGTAATGCGCCCCGCACCGTTTGTCACAGACCCCTGAGTGAGGTGTCAAATCGAGCGGCTCATTGAGGAGAGGTGTGCTATATCTTTTCTAAGCGATCGGGTGTACGATGTTCGCACAGCGGACGAAAAAGCGGCCAAAAAAGTCCCATTGACTTTACATGGGGAGTTCTAAAAACATTTGAATCCCAACTGCCGTTTTCACACACACCACTCCAAAGGGCCTGACACCCCTGCGTTTCTCTCCCTCTCTCTCTCCCTCAGAGGATTTATATTATCAAGCAGCCAATAAGTAATGGCCTAAAATCTTCATAGCCACACCCTAGCAACCAGTTACAGCACCCTAGCAACCACTCTGAGCTCCCTAGCAACCACCCTAAACCAATAAATAATATAAAAAAATTTTTTTTACATTTTTTAAAGCAATATCACACTCGTAGCCTTGCGATATTGCTCCATGCTTGTGGCCTCGTGCCGTACTGAAGGAACTCGTTATTAAAGATTTTAAGAACTCTATAAAAACTCCATAGTAACCATCTTTGACAACTACCAACCACCTAGTAACACCATAGCAACTACCAAAAATACCTTAGCAACCACCCTGAACACCCTAGCAACGTCTAGAAATGCTCTAGTAACCACCAAAAAACTCTAGCAACCAACCAGAACACCCTAGCAACTGCCTAGCAACCACCCAGAACACCTAGCAACTGCCTAGTAACCACCCAAAACGCCTAGCAACCACCCAGAACACCCTAGCAACTGCCTAGCAACAGCCTAGCAATGCCCTAGCAACCACCAAGAATACCCTAGCAACTGCCTAGCAACCACCAAGAATACCCTAGCAACTGCCTAGCAACCACCCAGAACACCTTAGCAACTGCCTAGCAACACCATAGCAACCACCCAGAAAACCCTAGCAACCACCACCTGGCAAACGCATCTTGCTAAAAACATGCTAGCAACATACTAATCATGTTAGCATCATGCTAGCAACATGCTAATCAAGCTAGCATTATGTTACCAACATGCTAATCATGTTAGCGTCTAGCTAAAAACATGCTAGCAACATGCTAATCATGCTAGCATCAAGCTACCAACATGCTAATCAAGCTAGCATCATGCTAACATAATGCTAATCGAGCTAGCATAATGCTAGCAACATGCTAATCAAGCTAGCATAATGCTAGCAACATGCTAATCAAGCTAGCATCATGCTAGCAACATGCTAATCAAGCTAGCATTATGTTAGAAACATGCTAATCATGTTAGCGTCTAGCTAAAAACATGCTAATCATGCTAGCATCAAGCTACCAACATGCTAATCAAGCTAACATCATGCTAACATAATGCTAATCAAGCTAGCATCATGCTAGCAACATGCTAATCATGCTAACATCAAGCTAAAAACATGCTAGCAACATGCTAATCATGTTAACATCAAGCTACCAACATGCTAATCAAGCTAGCATTATGCTAACATAATGCTAATCAAGCTAGCATCATGCTAGCAACATGCTAATCATGCTAACATCAAGCTAAAAACATGCTAGCAACATGCTAATCATGCTAACATCAAGCTCCCAACATGCTAATCAAGCTAGCATAATGCTAGCAACATGCTAATCAAGCTAGCATCATGCTAGCAACATTCTAATCAAGCTAGCATTATGTTAGAAACATGCTAATCATGTTAGCGTCTAGCTAAAAACATGCTAATCATGCTAGCATCAAGCTACCAACATGCTAATCAAGCTAGCATCATGCTATCAACCTAGCATAATGCTAGCAACATGCTAATCATAGTAAATCATGCTGGAATGTGGTAAATCGTAGTAAATCATCTTAGAAACATGGTAAATCGTGGTAAATAATGCTAAAACGTGGTATATCATGGTATCACAACATGTTAATTGTGTTAGCATCTGCCCAGTGGCGAGTTTTGCCACTGCAAGCACCACTTCACATTTTCTTCAGGAAATGTACATTCTAGTTATTATTATTATTCTGCCAAAAGTTTGGCGCGTAATGCGCCCCGCACCGTTTGTCACAGACCCCTGAGTGAGGTGTCAAATCGAGCGGCTCATTGAGGAGAGGTGTGCTATATCTTTTCTAAGCGATCGGGTGTACGATGTTCGCACAGCGAACGAAAAAGCGGCCAAAAAAGTCCCATTGACTTAACATGGGGAGTTCTAAAAACATTTGAATCCCAACTGCCGTTTTCACACACACCACTCCAAAGGGCCTGACACCCCTGCGTTTCTCTCCCTCTCTCTCTCCCTCAGAGGATTTATATTATCAAGCAGCCAATAAGTAATGGCCTAAAATCTTCATAGCCACACCCTAGCAACCAGTTACAGCACCCTAGCAACCACTCTGAGCTCCCTAGCAACCACCCTAAACCAATAAATAATATAAAAACATTTTTTTTACATTTTTTAAAGCAATATCACACTCGTAGCCTTGCGATATTGCTCCATGCTTGAAGGAACTGAAGGAACTCGTTATTAAAGATTTTAAGAACTCTATAAAAACTCCATAGTAACCATATTTGACAACTACCAACCACCTAGTAACACCATAGCAACTACCAAAAATACCTTAGCAACCACCCTGAACACCCTAGCAACGTCTAGAAATGCTCTAGTAACCACCAAAAAACTCTAGCAACCACCCAGAACACCCTAGCAACTGCCTAGCAACCACCCAGAACACCTAGCAACTGCCTAGTAACCACCCAGAACACCCTAGCAACTGCCTAGCAACGCCCTAGCATCCACCCAGAATACCATAGCAACTGCCTAGCAACACCATAGCAACCACCTAGCAACCACCAAGAATACCCTAGCAACTGCCTAGCAACCACCCAGAACACCTTAGCAACTGCCTAGCAACACCATAGCAACCACCCAGAAAACCCTAGCAACCACCACCTGGCAACAGCATCTTGCTAAAAACATGCTAGCAACATACTAATCATGCTAGTATCATGCTAGCAACATGCTAATCAAGCTAGCATCATGCTAGCATCATGCTAATCAAGCTAACAAAATGCTAGCAACATGCTAATCATGTTAGCATCTAACTAAAAACATGCTAGCAAAATGCTAATCATGCTAGCATCATGCTACCAATATGCTAATTAAGCTATCACAATGCTATTCAAGCTAGCATCATGGTAATAACATGTTAATCAAGCTAGCATAATGCTAGCAACATGCTAATCAAGCTAGCATCATGCTAGCAACATGCTAATCAAGCTAGCATCATGCTAGCAACATGCTAATCATGTTAGCATCTAGCTAAAAACATGCTAGCAACATGCTAATCATGCTAACATCAAGCTACCAACATGCTAATCAAGCTAGCATTATGCTAACATAATGCTAATCATGCTAGCATCATGCTACCAATATGCTAATTAAGCTATCACAATGCTATTCAAGCTAGCATCATGGTAATAACATGTTAATCAAGCTAGCATAATACTAGCAACATGCTAATCAAGCTAGCATCATGCTAACAACATGCTAATCAAGCTAGCATAATGCTAGCAACATGCTAATCATGTTAGCATCTAGCTAAAAACATGCTAGCAAACATGCTAATCATGCTAACATCAAGCTACCAACATGCTAATCAAGCTAGCATCATGCTAACATAATGCTAATCATGCTAGCATCATGCTACCAATATGCTAATTAAGCTAGCACAATGATATTCAAGCTAGCATAATGCTAACAACATGTTAATCAAGCTAGCATAATGCTAGCAACATGCTAATCATGTTAGCATCTAACTAAAAACATGCTAGCAAAATGCTAATCATGCTAGCATCATGCTACCAACATGCTAATCATGTTAACAACATGCTAATCATGCTAGCATCATTTTAACAACATGTTAATCATAGTAAATCATGCTGGAATGTGGTAAATTGTAGTAAATCATCTTAGAAACATGGTAAATCGTGGTAAATAATGCTAAAACGTGGTATATCATGGTATCACAACATGTTAATTGTGTTAGCATCTGCCCAGTGGCGAGTTTTGCCACTGCAAGCACCACTTCACATTTTCTTCAGGAAATGTACATTCTAGTTATTCTTATTATTCCACACAAAGTTTGGCGCGTAACTTGCCCCGCACCGTTTGTCACAGACCCCTGAGTGAGGTGTCAAATCGACCGGCTCATTGAGGAGAGGTGTGCTATGACTTTTCTAAGCGATCGGGTGTACGATTTTCGCACAGCGGACGAAAAAGCGGCCAAAAAAGTCCCATTGACTTTACATGGGGAGTTCTAAAAACATTTGAATCCCAACTGCCGTTTTCACACACACCACTCCAAAGGGCCTGACACCCCTGCGTTTCTCTCCCTCTCTCTCTCCCTCAGAGGATTTATATTATCAAGCAGCCAATAAGTAATGGCCTAAAATCTTGATAGCCACACCCTAGCAACCAGTTACAGCAACCTAGCAACCACTAAGAGCTCCCTAGCAACCACCCTAAACCAATAAATAATATAAAAACATTTTTTTTACATTTTTTAAAGCAATATCACACTCGTAGCCTTGCGATATTGCTCCATGCTTGTGCCTATTCGGCCATAGGCAAGAGGCCGCAGGCCGAGTGCCGTACTGAAGGAACTCGTTATTAAAGATTTTAAGAACTCTATAAAAACTCCATAGTAACCATATTTGACAACTACCAACCACCTAGTAACACCATAGCAACTACCAAAAATACCTTAGCAACCACCCTGAACACCCTAGCAACGTCTAGAAATGCTCTAGTAACCACCAAAAAACTCTAGCAACCACCCAAAACACCCTAGCAACTGCCTAGCAACCACCCAGAACACCTAGCAACTGCCTAGCAATGCCCTAGCATCCACCCAGAATACCATAGCAACTGCCTAGCAACACCATAGCAACCACCCAGAACACCCTAGCAACCACCTAGCAACGCCCTAGCAACTGCCTAGCAACTACCAAGAATACCCTAGCAACTGCCTAGCAACCACCCAGAACACCTTAGCAACTGCCTAGCAACACCATAGCAACCACCCAGAAAACTCTAGCAACCACCTGGCAACAGCTTCTTGCTAAAAACATGCTAGCAACATATTAATCATGCTAGCATCATGCCAGCAACATGTTAATCAAGCTAGCATCATGCTAGCATTATGCTAATCAAGCTAGCAACATGCTAATAATGCTAGCATTATGCTACCAACATGCTAATCAAGCTAGCATCATGCTATCAACATGCTAATCAAGCTAGCATAATGCTAGCAACATGCTAATCAAGCTAGCATCATGCTAGCAACATGCTAATCAAGCTAGCATAATGTTAGCAACATGCTAATCATGTTAGCATCTAGCTAAAAACATGCTAGCAACATGCTAATCATGCTAGCATCAAGCTACCAACATGCTAATCAAGCTAGCATCATGCTAACATCATGCTAATCAAGCTAGCATAATGCTAACAACATGCTAATCAAGCTAGCATCATGCTAGAAACATGCTAATCATGTTAGCATCTAGTTAAAAACATGCTAGCAACATGCTAATAATGCTAGCATCAAGCTACCAACATGCTAATCAAGCTAGCATCATACTAACATCATGCTAATCAAGCTAGCATCATGCTAGCAACATGCTAATCATGCTAGCATCATGCTACCAATATGCTAATTAAGCTAGCATAATGCTAACAAAATGTTATTCAAGCTAACATAATGCTAACAACATGTTAATCAAGCTAGCATAATGCTAGCAACGTGCTAATCATGTTAGCATCTAGCTAAAAACATGCTAGCAAAATGCTAATCATGCTAACATCTTGTTAAAAGCATGCTAGCAACATGCTAATCATGCTAGCATCATGCTACCAACATGCTAATCATGTTAGCATCATTTTAACAACATGTTAATCATAGTAAATCATGCTGGAATGTGGTAAATCGTAGTAAATCATCTTAGAAACATGGTAAATCGTGGTAAATAATGCTAAAACGTGGTATATCATGGTATCACAACATGTTAATTGTGTTAGCATCTGCCCAGTGGCGAGTTTTGCCACTGCAAGCACCACTTCACATTTTCTTCAGGAAATGTACATTCTAGTTATTATTGTTATTGTTAGCAAAATCCTAATGGGCTGTTTTGTTACAATTTGAAGAGTAAATTATGCTGGCTTCATTATATGCATAAATAAAGGTTTATTCTGTCTTTTCAAGTGTTTTAATCTATCTAATATTATACACTTAAGCCTGTCAACATGTATATGGGTTATTTCAGCTCAAACTTATAATATAAATAACTTATAATTATTATTATTCAAATCAGACAAAAGTGACAAGAAAAAAGCAGCTGTTCCAATTACCACTGATGACTGATGCCACTCAGTTGACCACAGACACGGTCAGCTTCAGTTTTATCATTAGAGCAGTTGAGTGAACTACCCATTTTGTTGTGAACTATTGTAAGCCATACTAGACAAACACAATACAAACTCCACAATTATAAATCAGTAGAAATTTATTTTTTCACATAGCATATTTATGCTTCTTTACATCAGTCCACAAACTCAACTGCAATAACTCTTGTGCTAACTGTGGACTGATAATCTCATTAATACAATACAGCGCTTAATAACCTGAAGCTGATCTGACTTTTATTCATTCTCAGGATATGAATTCTTGATAGTAAAATTTTCTCTAATAAAAATGCTAATTTTTTATATCAACAATTACATTTCCACAAGTAAAGACTTCAATTCTTGATTTCTGTAATTGTATTTTCACTAGTGAAATCCCAATGTATTTCTGATATCAATAATTAGAAGTGTAATTTTAAGATATATAAAATGTATTTCTTACTAGTCAACAATGACATTCATGAAATCAGAAATGAACATTGTTGCTAGTAGCGATTAAATTGCAGATATCAAGAAAATACATTTTCACTAGTAACAAAGTAATTCCTGAAATCAACAATCAGTATTTCTGATACTGATACTGAATTTGAATGTCAGCCTATGGTGAGATTTCACTAGTGAAAATACAATTACAGAAATCAAGAATTATAGTGTTTACTAGTGGAAATGTAATTGCTGATATATCAAGAATTCATATCCTGAGAATGAATAAAAGTCAAAACAACTTGCCTTCACACATGCAAGTTAATTCAGCGACGTCCTCTTCTTTCTGGTTTGGATGGTATTGTGAACATGATTTTTAATGTCTCTCCAATGTCTGCTCTGAAGTGCTGGCTCTGCATCTATGCACTCGATGCATTTGTCTTTCCCCGGGACTCTCAATAAGGTTATGCAACTTCCAAGTTGCCGCCAAACTGCTTTTTTTTCGGCATCACTCCAAGGCCTTCTTTTAACCATCTTCTGCGCAGCAGAACCTAAATAAACAGAAAGACACATCGTTCCATCAAAGTCAACAAATCATGGAATCATAGGAACACACATAAAACAATCAATTTCCATATTTCACATCATGTAAAAAGTTGCATACAATAGGTTACACCGGGTACAATTCCCATAACACCCCATGTACTCGTGACTAGGGATAGGCATTTCAAGCAAAAATAATATTCAATGATTGCTGGGAATTATTTGATTATTATTTGAAAATCGCAACACAAGCTGGCATGTATAAGAGACACACACATAAACAGAGAGCGAGAGCAACCATTCATGCTGTCCATCTGCATGATAACAAACTGTTTCATTAATTACGGTATAGGCTATCTTAACTCAATCCATTTAATGATTGTAACGTGCTGAAACATATTAATATAATAAACAACCGAATGACGGCACTAAATTAACATAACAGTCTGATGATTACCATATATCAACTGCTCATAAGGCTATAGCATTTCACTTCATAAACTGTATGTATTTCTATTTCAAAAATGAGCATGAACATAATAAAATATAAAACTAGTTAATCTATTATCCATGATTAATTAATATCACCTCACCAAACAGGACTGCGATACAGATGCAGACAGTCAATAACTTTGGGCTTTTTGGCTTTCATCGGATATCTAATCTTTGCTCTCTGAGCTGCTCGAGATGAGATCGCTGGCCTGACAGCGCGCTTCGCCCGATATCGTTACAGTAAGTAAAAACTGTGACACAATGTGTGTGTGAGGGATAATGTGGTGTTCTGTTCTCTGAGAGTGGATTGACAGCTTTTACGTGTGTTATTGGCAGAGTTACACGTCACCACCGCATCAGCACCAAAAACTGGGATTTTTAAAGACATTAATCACTCAGCATATTTGATAATCTATAAATAATCAACTAATCAAATATTCAAAAATCGTGAGCCATCCCTACTCGTGACATCATAAGAAGAATAGCATCCACGCTAATATCTGTTTATCCCGAGGTTTACTGAAATCAGCCGGATTGGAGCTGTATCCAGATCAGATGAAGGACCTGCGCCTAGACACGACTGCAAGGATCCCTAATGCCGAGTTCACACTGCATGATTTTCAGAGTAGTCCGATCGCAGCTCTTTTCACACTGCAGGATTGTGAATCTCCGACAGCTCCAGATATTTAACATGTCAAATATCTCTCGTGCGTTGGCGACTCGTCTGTGATTCTCTCTGATCGTGTCTTTTATCATTCAGCGTGATTGTCACTCGCGTGAACGAGCACCGATTTGCCTATGATTTCAGGCATTTGTCGGCGATTAAGAGAAACCTGTCGGCGAGCGAAAATCAGGCCTAAAATCATGCGTTCTGAACTCAACATAAGTGTCAGCAGAGACCATGTCAACTAGACTCTCCCCTGAAGGATCAACCTTCCCTTTCCCTTAGTACAGATCAAAACATTATCAAAATGATTCCACAGAAACGACTTAATTTGGTGAGGTCACTTTGTAAAGAAAAACTATGCATCTGCACACATACACATTAAAATGGACATATATATAAACTAAACACATAATACACATGTAAATGCTGTCACGTCTCCACAGATACACGTTTCTGAAGTTTACACACAGATTATAACGGTCATGTTTTCAAAAAACTTGAAACCTATCTTAAAGTTTGCGTTCTCAGGCCACCAAAACCCTGTTGTCGTGTACATCATGAATGGCTACAGAAGCACTAAAAGTTTGAAATTAATCACAAACTTCCCATAATGAACATTTCCTGATCATTTAGTGATCCCAATGCCATCCAAGATGTTCATGTCTTTCTTTCTTCAGTGGAAAACAAATTAAGTTTTACATTTTTGAGGAAAACATTTCAGGATTTTTATGCTAACAATGGACTTCAATTGAGACCAACAAATTTTAAAGTCGAAATCTAAGACTAGAGACGTGGGCGGAAGTAATGCCTCTTGTTTACTACAAGCTTGGAGAAGGATCGTTGAAATTGTACTGTTTGTTAAATGACATATTTATGTCTTTGTGTCAGGTTATTGTTTATATGGTCCTTACTTGTGTGTGCCCTGCATGGAGTCCACTAACGTTACCGCAGCGCATCTTGATGTGAGTGAGCATATATTTTTAATCACAATTTATGTTCTTTATGTTCCTAAAGTGAAAGCTCTGCGGTCGACCACACGCCTGCGCATTTTGCTGGGTTTTTTTTCTCTGGAAACGAAAACAAATAGTCTTTGTTTATGTAGAGAAAGAGATGTCAGTCGTTCACATGGCAACTTATCTGCTAACATGAACATGAGAGAGCGCTCTAAAACACAAATGATCTGAGGCGCCTACATCAACTCAACAACACGCATGGAGTTTAATCAGATTCATGTACTTTATGTTGTCTCGCGACGCTGGGAATAATAATAATAGCGATATAGTAATAATAATCCCGGAAAAAATTATGACCGCTCAGATGCAAAGCTACTGGAGTCACTCTTCATCAGTCTGATAGTAGCTGTCAATCAATCCGTCACTGCGGTCTCAGGTGCACAACCCCACTCAGCCCCGCCCTCGGCCGTGGGGGCGGTACTTCCGCCTACGTCTCTGTGACCTTTCCAAAGTGGAGACGTAATAACTGGCATAAAAGAGAACTGGCATAGAAAATGACAGATAGTTTGGCTAGATGAGACTCTAATCTTCAGCTGAGAGCGTGCAAAAGCCATTTGGAGCTCTTCAAAGACCTTAAAACTGGGTTGATTTGGACTTCAACATGTTAATATCAATTGAAATCCATTGTAAGGATAAAAATCCTGAAATGTTTTCCTCACAAAAAGTTAATTTCTTTTCCACTTAAGGAAGAAAGACATGAACATCTTGGATGGCATTGGGGTGAGTAAATGATCAGGACATTTTCTTTTGGGGGTGAGCTAATCCTTTAAGGTGAACAATAACTTTCTTGTAGAGCAAAAACAATCTCTGTTCCCTAAATGTCTGCGTTATAAAACAATCTGTGTTATAAAAAAAGCTATATAAATGAAGATGACTTGACTTGTAATGGCCCAAGGGCAGTATGGCCAAGAGGTTAAGGCACTCCTAATAGTACATGCACACGGCTGGGCAGCTAGGGTATTTTGTAGGTGGTTACTAGGGTATTTCCAAGCAGTTGCTAGGGTGTATAAGGTGGTTATTCATTGTCAACAAAGAAGCTTACCATTTCTGTCAGTCTTAGAGGATCTCTTCATTTTGGTCTTTATGTAAGTGTCAGGGCCTTGTGGGTGAAGAGAAGAGACAGCCAATGATATACAGGTGCTTCTTAATAAATTAGCATGTGTTCATTTATTTCAGTAATTCAACTCAAATTGTGGAACTTGTGTATTAAACAAATTCAATGCATACAGACTGAAGTACTTTAAGTCCTTGGTTCTTTTAATTGTGATGATTTTGGCTCACATTTTAACATAAGGTTATATATTCATTTAGAATTTTTTTTACCTGCAATATGCTCTTTAAAGTAATTCAGTCTGTGTGCATTGAATTTATTTAATACAAGTTCCACAATTTGAGTTGAATTACTAAAATAAATGAACTTTTCCACCATATTCTAATTTACTGAGATGTACTTGTATATATACATAATGTTGTATATATCACTGTGCAGTAGATGATCACACTACTTACCGTCTGAATCACAAGACTCCTCAGGATCAGGCCTCTTCTTCTGACTTCTGGATAACTCTGTAACAGAGAGAAATTAACATTATGAGACATTTATTTTGAGTTACATCTGTATTGACTCTTTACAGTGCTCAGCGTAAATGACTACATCCCCTTTGAAAAGTAACATTTTAAACAATCTCAGTGAACACAAAAACTATTTCCAAAGTATTGACAAGACAAGTTTTATATAACATCCGTTTAACTTATAACATAAAAGTCTTTAGATAACTGCAGTGAACTTGCATGCCGATTTTCTTCAACCCTTCTCATCAGAAAACGCTCCTGTCGACGACCTTTGGACTTCTTTTCTTTGAACTTCTTTGGACGACCTGGACGTCTCTGTGAGATGGTTGGAGTTCCATCTTTTTTTTACATTTTTGTACCACTTTTGCTACAGTATTCTGACTGATAAGTAAATCCTTGCTGATCTTCATGTAGCCTTCACCTTTCTGTTGTAAAGACATTATTTGCCTTGTGACATTTCTCTTCCATGTGGTGCTATTGCTGACAGCATGAAATGGGAAGGGGTTTTCTTTAAGTAACACCCTTTTAAAGTCAACTGTCTGCTGGACAGGAATAATTAGACTGACCTGTGGTTCAATTCTTCTCAAATTAGACATTTGTAGTCTAAAATGTAGCTTTGCTCCAGGGACTTTCAGTGGGGTGTACTCATTTTTGCATCACCCTAATTTGAGTAAAACTGAAAATGTTGTTCTCCAAGTTATATTATTAACCATACTTTCATGTTATGAGTAAAACATATAAAACAGTCTGGAGATTGTTATTGTATTGATTGAGATATTGTTTAAAATGTTGCTTTTTAAAGGGGGTGTACTCATTTACGCTGAGCACTATACTTCCTGAACAACCTTGTAACACTATAGGCAACTATATTTAATGTATACAGCAGTGTTGTTTTAGGCATTACACTTCTTGGCTATTAGGCCTACTTGTCTGAATACTACTGTTAGTACTTAAAGCACTGTTTATTTCATTAGTATTTTTGTTCTGTTGTATTTTTTGTTGGTTTTGTTTGTAATTTGTTTCTTTTTTCTTATTGTGGAAACGCTGTCATGCAAGCAATTTTATACTGACATGTTTTGGTCTTCAGTTACACAACGGAAAATTCGCTGGATCTAATTACGCTTTTAAACAGTTGTTTACGTCGGTTATTATAGTACCGTTACTCACTGTACAAATGACACATGCTGTAATCCAATAACATTGTCTCTGGTCATCTCACTTCTGGGACGTTTTGGGACATACTAATTCTATTTTTGAATACTATTTAGGGCGGATAGTATGCAAACTGGGACGCACCACTATTGACCTTAGAACTTTATAAACTTGAACCTAACCTCTCCTATAATGACTTTCTTACCATCTTCTTCTTGCTCAGACGTCTCCATCATAACATGGTCTGAAGTGCAGCCTTGTTTACGTTTCTCAGACAAAGCGACTGTAATGAAAACACAGAAGAGAAAGGTTTTATATAGTACAAGTCACATGTTCTTTCCAAATTCCCAGTTAGTGTATATTGTTACAACTTTCCAGTGTTAGATGCTCACCCTCTAATCCCAAGTCAATCTCGTCTAGAGATTTTCCTTTATAAACTGTTGTTCCACATTCAATGGTCATGAGCAATTTGCTCATTTTAGCAAGTTGAAGCGTGTTCTCCGTTAGGCGATAGTATTCTCTATGAATACGGATGTCATGTCCCATAAATTTTGCAACCTGATCCATTTCATGGTCCTTCAAGTTCATTATTTGACAGAGGGTTGCGATGTGTTTTCTCAGTTGGGTAGAGGTCAAGGTCTCAGGATGTTTTGCATTACATTCATTTGCAAATTTTCTCTTTTGCCTCTTAAGCCTCTTATGTGGCAGTCTGAATTTTGTCTTGCAAAGACATATTTGTTTGTCTCAGAAATGTTATTTTCTTGAGTCCTGTGCTCAATCAGGAAGTCAAGTGATCTTGTCATCTCTCTGGTGAGAAGCACTGGTACTTTTCTGCCTCTTTTGCCTCTTATAACAACTCTAGTGAAGTCCTTACTCAGGTCCTTTTCTAATTTTGAAAGGCACTGCATAACATCCTCATTAAGTGTATCTGTATTTTTGCTCTCATAAGTCTGAAGTAGCATTTTAGCTGCCTCGCCTTGGCGCCTTCGGTTAAAAAGTATGATTTGGGAAAGAAGAGTTTCACTTAGCATGCTGTATGCTTTAGGATCAGGACCCTGTATCAGTTTCTCTCTGGCATTTTCTTCAGTGGACTTCAAATATTTTTGAAGTGTAATTATGTCTTCAGTTAGAGGAATCATTTCTTTCTTGTTCCATTTGTTTTCCTCTAGGTTTGGTTCCACTCTGAACTCACTAAACCCAGAAAACTCCTGACTCTGTTCGCAGCAACCTCATTTTCTGCTTTTACATAATTGCCTATAAGTATATCACCAACTATCTTAAGAGAGTGTCCGAGTTTTACACCGAGAGATGGTCTATCATAGTGGTACTTTGAGTTAGTGTAACCAGATGCCTTTTTTTCTGCATCAACAGCCAACTTAAACATTGGTGGAATTAAGATATCAGTAAGATTTTTCACATTTGGTTTCAGAGACTTTGCAGCAATCACAAATCTCCCCAGTTCTCTAATTTTTTTACTAACATAGCCATGTTTAGATGGATCGCTCCCATGCTTCTCCAATAATCTGTCACCGTACTCACAAATAAGTTCGTCCGATTTTACCTCAAGAGACACCTCGTCATGCATCATCCTGCCAATGATTTTACAACATCTTTGTGTTGTATTTACTTTTATAGGGATGAGACGGGAAGCTGCAGCTTGGACTCTTTTTCTTTTGCGGGAGTTTTCCCGAGGGAGATCATTTCGTGTTTTGCATGTGTAACCGAATGAATAGGACGAGTGATGGTGATTGACGGTTGTGAGCACCAATCAGCAGGGAGGATCCACTATTTAAGAGCTGGTTGGTTATGGCCTGGGATGCGTCACGTCCGGCTCCTCCTCGTTTTCCGTTGTTGACAGTGGACACAGGTATGTTTCATTAGCATGTAGCGAGTTTTGTTGTTTGCTGTGTGCATGACAGTAACGATTCATGGCGCATTCTAGCCTGTCTTTTCTCTTCCCTGGTTCCCTCGGCTTGTTTTCAGTGGATGTTAAGACTACTAACCTCTCAGGTATGTGCGGACTGTTTTATGAAAAGCAGATTGGTTAGCTTTGTGGGGTTTGGGGATTAGTTGATGTTTCGCGTTGTGTGCAGTATTCCCTGTATCTCAGCTGAACGGCAGTTATATGAATACCGTATATCTGTGCCTGTAAATGGATAATAGAGCTCATCTCCACTTGTTCGGTAAGTGTTGTTATGCACATAGTTAAATGCTGAGAATTTTAGCAGGCGATGTATCCATTTTGGTAATTGTTTTTTTGTGTGGATTTGTCTCAGGATTCTCTCTCCCGCTCGTGAGCGATTTGTTTCTGCTATAGTTGCAGTTCCGGTTGCTTCCCCGTTGCCATACTACGAGAGCGCCGTATCGTCCAATTAATCAGGAGGATTGTCGCTGTCTGGTTTCTTTAAATTATAGTTTAGTGTATTCTGGAGTCCACGTTCACTACTTTGTGAAATAAGGAGAAGATAACCCCGCGGTTGCTCCTTTTAAGTTGGTCTGAATTTAGTTAACTTGTGTTTTTTTTTATTTTTTCTCTATTGTACCAACATCTGTATATTGTTTGTGACTTGATATGACTTTATTTTCGCCTTGTTTTTGTGATCAGTGATATAATCAAATTGTGATTTATTGTAACTGTTCTGAAGTTGTTGTTTTGTTTTCTTTCAGTCGCCGGGGTCTCACGGGTGACGGGTCTCTTGTGGTGGTGGTGGTGGTGGTGGTGCTCCTCCTACGGGCGGTGCCACACTTTTGAAGTGTTTTGGTTGCGTAAGTTGAGTGCACGGTGTTGTGTGTGTGTGTGTGTGTGTGTGTGTGTGCAAGTGTGCTTTTGATTTACTAGTTTTGTGACCCCCTTCTCCGTGGTGAACCCCGGCCCTGTAAGGTTGTATTTCTTTTCTTTTTAGTTGTGTAATTAATAGTGATGTGAATTGTTGTATGTCTCTTGTTGTTTTTGTTTGTCTTGAAGCCGATGTCAGCCATGCACTAACGAGTCATCAGACACATCCTGGTGCAACGGAGATTATTTTAATGTGAATCTCACACTCTTTTTTAAATCTGATTTTGTATTAATAAAGTTTTGTATTCTTCATGATACCCACGTTTCCGCCCACTTCCTTAAGAGAGTCGAACCTGTGTGACCTAAATTCTTAGGTATCATTCATATTTCCCGGGGTGAAATTCCCATGGGTGGCGTAGTCGAAATCCCTTGTGTCTGAAACCTGGTACTACTCCGTCACACATGAAAGCTCATGTTTCCAAAGCTCACGTTTTCTGAAAAAAACGTAACAATAATTGCAGGGCAAGTATTCATGAGGGTTTGCTTCTTCAGAAGGTTGTCTATAAGTCACTAATTCACCTTTTCCTGTCTGCAAGATGTTAACATTATCGTTGTAGTCACCTTTATATCGAAGCTGATCTAACAACTGACGGCGTTTCTTAGATTTTTTGGGGAAGCATATTGCCTTAGCAACATCCTCTTCTTTGTGGTGCTTTCGCTCTAAATGGCGTGCTATTTTACTTTGGTTTCTTTTACAATAAATACAGAAATGTTTCTCCTTTCTGGCATTTCTTTACTGTTATTTTTGTAATACCCTCTTCTTTCTCATCATTTCCTTCATCTGTTGCATGTTCCAGATCATCACCAGAGTCAACGTCGAGCTCATCTTGAGCAAAACTAGTGTTGATCTTGTTTACTTTAATTTCTCTGTCTTTTGGAAAATCTGGACCTTCATCGCTCCAGTCTTCACTGTCCGAGGAGGGTGGTGTAGGTATGTATTCACTTCCATCATCCCCGTCTGACTCTGATTCATCAGTGCAACTGAGACTCTGTCAAAACAAACAATGGGCAATTGTTTTAGTTTGGAACATCTAATCCAATCAGTTGGAAACTTCAGGCCAGTTCCAGTCTTATCTTTCTGCAATACTGAAGAATTGTAGGAACTACAGATCTCTAGCACACAACCCACTACTTTTAATGGATAGGCCGCCCAAGTCATCAGTTGATCCTACAATGAAATAATGAACAAAACTCCTTTGTTTTATTGTTAATTTTATCTCTCTAAAAATGTCATGTTGACTTAAATGTTGTTTTAAAAGGGATCATGAACTGACTTTAAAAAATTTTTTTATATTGTTGTCTGAGGTCTACTTGTGTTGGTTTTTACATAAAAAAAAAATCATGATAATAGGCTGATTAAAAAAAAAAAAAAAAAAAAAAATTAAATAGGGGTGCTCTAAAATTTGAGACTATGAAATCTACATTGGATATTTCCAAGATCATGTTCTCTGTAGTCATGTTGTGAGCGACTATACTATAGATTTAAGGCCAGCCTAACTGATACTATTCTGTTAAAACAATGGTATGCTTTGAGATGTTTCGATAAATAAAAAGAGAATTTCCATCCACCTATTTTTATGCACATTTTGGGATATCGCATCAAAAACTGCTGAATGGAAACGGCAAGATGCACATAAATTCTAAAAATGCGCATAAAAAACTTATGCGCTCGTTTGAGTTGGATCAATTTTCTATCCGATACGAAAACATGCGCATAAACTACGATGGAAATGCATTTACCGAATAAATTCCTTGATGCGCATAAAAAAAAATCATGTGACTTTGCGTGACGCAACAGCATAACTGTACTAACCAGCGGAAACATCTTGTTGCAAAGCATCTGAAATGCTGTTTTAGTCATTCAGAAGTCTGTGGTCAAAGATTCTCTGTATATTTCCCTCCTAGAACTGTCTTACATGACTGCGTTCCCAAACAGCAGCATCTGCCTCCGAAAGCAAGACAACACGTTTATTGCGTTTCATCTGCAAGCACTGAGACACAAATAATATATTATATACGTAAACGATTATATATGGTGGCTTCTCCTATGTTTCTTAGTGATTTTTTAGCGGCAGTTTATCAGGAAGTGACGATTATGTTCTCTTCGACTCACTGGATGGAAACGGTGCTTTATTCGCAAATGTTTTATGCGATAGTGAATAAGTTAAATTCGCAACTTTGGATGGAAACATAGCTACTGACATCCATATTGTGGCTCTATTAGACACCATTACAGCTCAATGAAATCCCAGTTGAAACACTTACCTGGTCATCTCCTTCTCCTCTCTCTGTTCGGCCTGTACTATGTTGCTCTCTCTTTCTCCGTTTAACTGGATCGCTCTCTGATGCCTGTAAATACAACCACTATATAATAAACTGTCACTGACATCCATATTTTTCTATTTTTTCTTGCACATGGGATACAGTTGGTTTTACACATATGCAATTAATAACAAAAAGTGGTAAGGACAATTTTAGGTAATAGGAAAAGTAAATTATGCACATGCCTTTGCTCTGTCCCTGGGGACCCTTTATTACTTGTACTAATAAATCTCAAATTTAAACTATAAATTAGAGCACAGCAGGAATAACATTTTCTTTGTCTATAACTTCGACTTTACTATTTGCATGTCAATTTAACATCGATTTCATTACATGCATGTGTGCAACGTCATGCAATCCTACTTTGTGTTTATTATTGAGTTGTTGGTGCAATGGAGTGCATTGTATTAAAGGGTAAGTTCACCCAAAAATGAAAATTCTGTAAATAATTACTCACCGTCATGTCGTTGCGAGCGGTTTGTGTGAGAAAACGAACAGTATTTATATCGTTGTTACCTCTTGAACACAGCTGCGTCCAAATGATCTGAGAGCGCGGGCGGGTATAGATAGACATCTAGTGTATATATCTATACCCGCCCGCGCTCTCAGATCACTTGGACATGGCTGTGTATAAGAGGTAACAACGATATAAATACTGTTCGTTTTCTCACACAAACCGCTCGTTTCGTGTCTTAGGCCATCAATGTGTACTTACGATGGGGAATTGTTTAATTTGGATGATGGGGAATTGTTTTAATTTGGACTCTGTGCATGCTCTTTGAGACAGTGACCATAGACCTGCATTATATGACTGACAGACAAGAACGGTTTGACCTAAAAATATCAAAATTGAAACTACTGCGGAAAAAAAGACACCTACATCTTGGATGCCCTTGAGGTAAGCTAAAACATACCAAAATTTAATTTCAATGTGAACTATCCCTTTAAAGAGTTTAATTCGATCATTTTAATGGTTGCTCCTGACGGCTAGGCCAGACTCCAGAAACAGCTCAAATACTTGCAGTAAAATGTTGAAATATGTCTTACCTGTGTTTTTTCTTGCTGTGCCTGTTCGTACCTCCGAAAACATGCATCATGATGCTGTCTCAGCCTCTTCATCCTCGCGGTAGCTCTGTCGTCGTGACGATCATCCATCATGACCTCGCTCTGTCAGGTCAGGGTTGATTGACAGCTATCCAACCCACAAACTGGATGTGCCTGAGATTAGCTTAACCCTTGTGTGGTGTTCGGGTCATTTTGACCCGGAGAGAATTTTTGTTTTACCCCAAAATACTAGTTAATGTTATCGCTTTGGACTGAAACTTAGTGACTTTATTCACAGATGGTATAACTACTTCTCAAATATTTTTTGACAATTTTCTTACTTTTTTAGGGGGGATTTTGTCACCTTGTTACACTTGTGGTCTTCCCGGTCAAAAATGACCGGACTACAAGAAATTGCTTATAAATCACTTGTTATGCAATATTATCACCCAATATTGGATTCAATCTTTTTGTCAATTTGTTCTCTTTCAATTAGGACTGGTTTTATATTTCTATTTGCATCTGATTAATCGTAGGCCTCATTTATTTGACAGTAGGCATCTCATGTTTTGAGTAAAAAAAAACATTATTTTTGAATAATTTTGGAAATTTTAAATAAAATCTGAAGAAAATTGGCACTGTTGATCACACTAGTCTACTTTAATATTTCACCAGGAATTTTGTTTTGAAAAACTTTTATTTTGTACAAAATGGCACATTGTCACACTTGTGGTCTTCCCGGTCAAAAATGACCGGCCTACAAAAAATTGCTTATAAATCACTCTTTATGCAATATTATCACCCAATATTGGATTCAATCTTTTTGTCAACTTGTTCTCTTTCAATTAGGACTGGTTTTATATTTATATTTGCATCTGATTAATTGTAGGCCTCATTTATTTGAGAGTAGGCATCTAAATTTTTTAGTAAAAAAAATATATATTTTTGAATAATTTTGGAAAAATAAAATAAAATCTGAAGAAAATTGGCACTGTTGATCACACTAGTGTACTTTAATTTTTCACCAGGAATTTTGTTTTGAAAAACTTTTATTTTGTACAATATGGCACAGAGTTACACTTGTGGTGTCCCACTGGGCCATTGAGGGCCATTGTGGGCCATTGTTTCAATGGGCCATTGAAAGTGAATGGGAGAGACCAATGCAAACAATCAATGGAACAACACAAAATAGGTATCATTTTAAAGCTTAGAATCTCAGCTTTTTAATGCATCTAATCACTTTGATCAACTCCTAACGAGAGCCGAGTTATCACTCTAAAACAGAGTGTACCACCCGCAGGCGCCACCTAGCTGCGAAATAAATAATCATAATATTTTTCAAAACTATTACCTTGATCAACTTAAAATAGGTGTCATTTGAAAGCTTAGAGTCTGAAATTTACAATGAATGTAGCCAATTTGATAAACTCCTAAGTAGTGCTGAGTTATTTGCTGATAAATAGAAAAAAACAAATTCATAATTTATAAACTACTTTTTTGTACTACATTCAGCAATATGTCAAATACATCATACAGCTCAGATAGTCCTGTGTCATATGTCATTTGAAAGGTCTCAATGAGTAGAATACAGCAAGCATAATTGTTTCAGGCTTTTTACTAAACTTGAGTGAGGTTTTTGTAAAAGAAGCCCTTCAAGAGACCATGTTTAAACCATATATGGATGATGGAATTTTAGACACATTTCAGCTCGTAACTTCATGAAACATGCTCCGATTGTGGAAAATGACACATCATTATTTACAGCAGATGCTTACAATTAAAATGAGTCCAAACTCAACATAATCCATCACACAGAACTAAATATATTCCTCATGGAGTTCTAACACAAAAAAGACCACAGACGCACAAGACTCACATAGCCAAGCAAGGTAGCTTAGACTTGGCCTTTTTACTCGTATATTCATGAAACATACATCGATCATGAAAAATGACACATCATTATTTACAGCAGGAGCTCACGATTAAAAAGAGCCCAAACTCAATATATTCCATCAACAAGATCTAAAGATATTCCTCATGGCGTTTTAACACAAAAAATACCACAGACGCACCTAGCCAAGTATATACTCATGAAGCTCTCACGTTTGGTTTTCGCTCATAACTTCACGAAGCATGCACAGATCGTAGAAAAATGTACATCATTATTTTCAGTAGACTATCACAATTAAAAAGAGCCCAAACTCAGCATAATCCATCACTCAGATCTAAAGATATTCCTAATGGAGTTGTAACACACGAACCCCCACAGGCGCTCACAGAGCCTTGAATATAGATGTAGCCTAGCACTTATGTTGCGTTTTAACTCATAACTCAATGAAGCATGCATAAATTGTGAAAAATGGCACATCATTATTTACATGAGATTGTTAAGATTAAAAAGAGCCCAAACTCACCATAATCCATCACATGCACATATGTGTACATAAACAATGAACATGCTCCTGAAAACTTTTCAGTGTCTCCCATTCACTTTCAATGGCCCATTGAAACAATGGCCCTCAATGGCCCAGTGGAACACCACAAGTGTAACTCTGTGCCATATTGTACAAAATAAAAGTTTTTCAAAACAAAATTCCTGGTGAAAAATTTAAGTAGACTAGTGTGATCAACAGTGCCAATTTTCTTCAGATTTTATTTAATATTTCCAAAATTATTCAAAAATAATGTTTTTTTTACTCAAAAAATGAGATGCCTACTGTCAAATAAATGAGGCCTACGATTAATCAGATGCAAATAGAAATATAAAACCAGTCCTAATTGAAAGAAAACAAGTTGACAAAAAGATTGAATCCAAAATTGGGTGATAATATTGCATAACAAGTGATTTATAAGCAATTTTTTGTAGGCCGGTCATTTTTGACCGGGAAGACCACAAGTGTGACAATGTGCCATTTTGTACAAAATAAAAGTTTTTCAAAACAAAATTCCTGGTGAAAAATTAAAGTAGACTAGTCTGATAAACAGTGCCAATTTTCTTCAGATTTTATTTAATATTTCCAAAATTATTCAAAAATAATGTTTTTTTTACTCAAAAAATGAGATCCCTACTGTCAAATAAATGAGGCCTACGATTATTCAGATGCAAATAGAAATATAAAACCAGTTCTAATTGAAAGAAAACAAGTTGACAAAAATATTGAATCCAAAATTGGGTGATAATATTGCGTAACGAGTGATTTATAAGCAATTTTTTGTAGGCCGGTCATTTTTGACCGGGAAGACCACAAGTGTGACAATGTGCCATTTTGTACAAAATAAAAGTTTTTCAAAACAAAATTCCTGGTGAAAAATTAAAGTAGACTAGTGTGATAAACAGTGCCAATTTTCTTCAGATTTTATTTAATATTTCCAAAATTATTCAAAAATAATGGTTTTTTTACTAAAAAAATGAGATCCCTACTGTCAAATAAATTAGGCCTACGATTAATTAGATGCAAATAGAAATATAAAACCAGTCCTAATTGAAAGAGAACAAGTTGGCAAAAAGATTGAATCCAATATTGGGTGAAAATATAGTATAATGAGAGATTTATAAGCTATTTTTTATAGTCCGGTCATTTTTGACCGGGAAGATCCCGGGGGTTTTAGGGTTCTGAACACCACACAAGGGTTAAGCAACTTATTGGCACTGGGTCTGGGAAATGGGTGGTACTTTTTCAATCATTATTTCTGTATTCAGTATTCAGTATCAATCAGTATTTCTGGACACAAATTTTACTTTGGCAGCCCTCCTTTTTCATCACCCAAGATCACATTGCCTAAAAGAAAGATATACATTTATGTTTATATGTCATTTAAACAGCAGCAAAATAGAAATTCCTACCCAATTAACTAGCCATACAAATACTTTGATAACTGATTTAGCATATTTTATACTGTGTAGTAAGTAGCAATACATGGTTTCATGCAGCAGTCCTTGACAGTCATAGCAAACATCACACTGATGGCTACAATACTGTTTCATAGACAAAAATGCATACCTTGTAGATGAGAGGTGAGTACAATAAATAGCTCTAACATCTGTCTTACTTGGTGCTGACATGAAAGTAAACACTGGGTTTAATGTCTCTTTAAAGCATACTTCAATCAAAAGTTATTTTAGGATTACTTGTTATCTTTCGCCTTATTGGGACAGTATTGGACTCACAGACAACGTGTGTATCTGAAATGTACAGCACTGTAAAATATGCAAGTACTGAGTTTATTTTTGACATGGTTTCTAATAATGTCACAGGCCTTAGGTTCTTTACAAACCCCTGTAAATTTGTGACTCTTTTCTTAAAATCTTTGTTGAACAAATGTCTGCCCTTCCATCTTCTTCAAACACATCCTCTGAGCATGACCCTATGTTCTTCCTATGAGCCTCAGTTAGAGCCCGTATCAATCTCCTCCCTAGCACATCTGACCCATGATTTGTCCCTCTCATTAGCCTAAGGAAGGCTTTGATACTGTTGGACCTTGTGTTTTGTGACTGTTGTCTGGTTATGTTATAGCTGCCTATCCTATCTGAAGTCTTAGAGAAAGTAGTTTTTTAGAGTAAAATAGTTTATGAAAAGTTTTAGTCTGGTTTCCAACTTGGTCAGAGCACTGAAACAGCACTTTTAATCGTTTTTAACGAGGGTTAGGGATAGAAGGGTTGTGTTAACCCTAACCCTAAACTGAACCCTCCGTTTGTTATAGGATGGATTTTAAAATCTTAGTGTTAACTTTCAGATCTCTTACCTAGCTGAGCTTCTTCACGTTCAACGTCCAGCTGAGGGCTGAGATCAGCCAATGTGCTTCAAACCAGCTCATGGGAAACAGGATTGCATTGGTTAGAGAGGCACACTCAATCAAAGCTGAAAAGATTGCAAACAAATGAAAAATAGAAGAAAAGCCTTACCTTTGCTCTAGCCATGGTGTTAGCAAACGGCTTGATGACGTAATTTCCTCATGTGACTCAACTGTTTTTTATCTTCCTCAACAGGACTACACAGATTTCAGTAACAGGGTTGTGCGTATGTTGTAGGACACAACTTTAGTGCATAATTGCAGTTATTTAAAACATGTTGATGATCAAACTATTTTGACAAAGACATTAGACAATATTAAACCAGAAAAAAATAGATTAAAAAGTTATTTAAACTGTTATATTTGATATGTAAGTTGGTCATCAAGAATGGGAAAAGAGAAAAATGCCATTTTAGGGGGCTATTTGATATTTTAGGTAATATTTTGGAACCACTTTTTCTACCATGATATTTAGATTTAGTCTCAGGACAAGTATAGTATACACCACAAGTGCATGTTTTAGGATTTTCCGTATGGATTATTTGAAATGTAATGTGTGAGACAGAAAATGTCCTCTTGTTCTAGCATGTGCCTATCGTCCTCACTCAGAAAGGGCCCTATCAGCAGCACCATTAAGATGAGTTCACACAGGTGCCCCTAGTAGAGGAACCACAAGTGAACTTCAGCACATTAGCCATGGACATGTTCTACTAACTTTGACAATTTGAACTTGAAAAAATACTAGTTTGTTGCCATTTAGAGGGGTATGTTCACGTAACAGTCTGATGTATTTATTTTAGTACACAATATCTCTTTAGAGTTGTGTTAAATGTGTTTTTCTACAGAGCAAATACCAGTTTATCTAGCATTTTATGAAAAACCTTGTGAACATCATGGAAGTTTGCTGATAGTCTAACTGTCCAAATAATTTGTGTGGCCACTGTAATTTAATGAGAGAGGTTAAGGGACAGAGACGATAGTTGGTCAAAGATTAAAAGCTACAGTTGGGACAGCAGTTGAATACACCCAGAAAAGGATTAATAAAAACATGGAATAGGTCATGCACACAGACAGGTCAATCAAAAACTGGGTAAGAAATACTTCACTGTGAAACATAATGCACTGTTACTTAGTTCATATTACTCTGTTGACATTATTAATTTTGACTGAGTTGTCATTATGTTCTGTCATGTACCTGTACTAAAATCATAGCAAGTTCTCTTATGTAGCAGGGCTTTGAAGTTTGTGAGTGAGATTACATCTGTCAGGGGAGGAGACACAGGTTTTCCACTCCATTCACTCACGTTTTTCCTACAGTCAAATTTGACCTGTTCATCATAATTGACCAGCGCAAGTAGAACTGATGCCTCTTGTCGACTCAAGGGCCTGTTCTTTGGCTGTTCTACTTCTTTCTCCCTGTTCAGAAGTACGAGCTGGTTGTGCCTGTGGTGATGAACGGCCATTTGGTTGACCACTCGCTTTTAAACCTAAACACGGGGCTGCTCCACTTAATACAGTAAAATTTGAAATAAATATAAAATAATGAAAATATATCTCTAGTCCTTTCCTTAGTTCCAGGTAGCCAAAGCTACGCTAAAGCTTCTGGTTGCAAAGAAGTTGGAGAGTTTTTGACTGAATCATTAATCATTTTGCACCAAATTTGGCTAAATCCCCATATCAGCTCTCACTATCTTGGATCACAGGTAACTGATTTCGTCCAGGAAATCAAAATCCTAAAAAATGAAGGGCTTCAAGGGTGTAGTTTTGGTTTGAACATTGCGGGGTTGATATTTGAGACGTTTAGCAGGATTTAATGGACACGCTCCCTTGTGAGATGTATTTGTTTGCTTGTTTATTTAATTGTGCAAAATGGTCTTTTGTGGCTTCATATGCAAAATTGGTTAATAACCTAACTGCATGTATTTGATATTATTTAACCCTCTGGGGACCAAAAACGCGCCCGCGCGTTTTGCTCGTTTTTTTTTTTAGCAATGAAAAATAAACACAAAATGCTCTGTTAATTTTGATCTTTCATTTTCGTGTAATACATCAATCGATCCTGTTCAGTTTCTATTTTTTTTCTGTATACTCACAATACAAATAAAGTGTTTTGCTTTTTGACAAATAAAGAAAAACTAACATGATGCTATTTCTGCCTTCTCTCTGTCAGTAAACTCCCATTTGAAACGCGTTCGAAAATGATCTATAACTCCGCGAAAATTCAGTCAAACAGGCAAACAGACCCACGGGCATAAAGCTTGAGATCGCAGCTTTTAAATGAAGTAATTTATATAAAAAACAAATATTATCAGCTTCTGTAATCTGTATAAAAAGAGAGCGACTCCAGTCGAGCTCATTACGAGCCATTCAAAAGTAATTTGACCACGCCCCGGAGAGCGCGTGCTATTCAAACGCAAATTCTGAGAACCATTTCAGTCTGTGAAACGCCCCCACATCAGCTGTAAACAAAGAGGCATAATATAGCCTACCTTATGGAGAAAATTTTCCGTGCTGATATGAGGAGCAGATCCCGCTGAGGAGTGAGGTAGGCTAAGTTATCCTTTCTCAAGTGTTAATGTGGAATAACGTTATGGAATAACGTTGTAGGCTTATGTAAACAAAAAGATGAATCGCGTTTCTATAATATGAATCGCGCGTCTATTTGTAAAGAGTGTTTAGCCTAAATATGAATCGCGCGTCTGTGTGTGAAAGAATAAACTGCTTTTACAGTTACAGTTACTGCGTTACAGTCAGGCGAAGTATGAAAGACAACATTTTGTTGACTAGATTTGGGTACAGTTTTTACTGTAGAATATACTGTCACATCAAATAAGCTTTTCTGCTCATATATATAAAATACTATTTTGTCAAAAATAAAGTCATAGACTAAGATGTTCCAATGTTGGCTATATTCAAACTAATGAATACATATGATAAAATGTAGGCCTATAATCTTTTTTTTTTTTTTTTTACAAAGAAAGAGTACTTTTTTGCAGAAATATTGCTGAAATTGTAATTATTGTTGTAATTGTAACCTTTTTAATAAAATAGCAAAACATATTTACAAGATAGATGTAAGCAAAATCTTAAATGGTCAATATAAGTCTTCTTCAAAATATATATTTTGTCCTTGCATTGTGGCTCAGTCAGTGTCACACCTGAATGAATGGCTAATTATGCAGAGTCATTATGCAGAGTGGGTGGGACTAAGGTGTAAACTACTCCTCCCCCTCGCATATTGGCTTTCCAAGCAAAACCTGTTTTACACCATTTAAATCAATGTATTTTTTTTTGTGAACGATAAAGCAAGACTATTTTCACATAATTTTGAAGCTAGAACTGAAAGGGACAACATCCATTAGTCAAAAGTCTTGTGGGCACATATTTTGTATGAGTTTTGTGGTCTTATTTCAGCAACTTTCATTTTTATTTTTTTAAATAACCACGCATAAACATTATTCTCTTAAAAATACAAACATCTACATACATGTTGCTCGCATATTATGGTAGGCCTGTTTGTGCTATATAGAGTGAATTTACACCTTTGCCATTAACATGTTTATAAATAACTGAAAAAAGCACAAATGTCAGAGCATGTCAGAACATCTCAAGGGCCCCAAAAACAGCTTGGTCCCCAGAGGGTTAAACACCTAAAACCTGATCTCTCTGACAGAATTACACTAAAAGAACTTTACTTAAAATCTTCTTATATTGCAAATGTTAATTCCCTGTAATCTGCCAGTTTTTTCCTAATATCTGTCGTTATTAGCTGGATACATTTTACACATGGGGAAAACAAATTGTTTAATTGATCATTCATTAAGCTGCAGACTTTAAAGCTCTTGTCGATTGTAATTTCAATTTGGTATTATGAAACATTAAGTTACATAGCCTAGGATAGCTATTTCTTATAATTTTTTACCAATAGCTTTTGTTACAATAAGGAGGTTAGATTATTGATGGCTCCTTATAACCATGGTAGCCTAAGGCCAATGTTAACTTTTTTTCTTTATCTGTAGAATTTATGAAAAATAGCAGCCTTCAAAAAGAAACTATAGTAGGCTACACAGCATGCCACAGTTGTAATGTAAATCGTAAGGGAAAAACAAATCCTCTTAAAAAATAATATATTATAAATTCTAAAACAAGTTATTCAATATTTACAACAATACATACAATAGTTTGTGATAAATTCTAGTAAAGATGGTCATAAGTAGTTTAGAAAGCTTTTTAATTTGAGTTGGTGTAGGCTGTAGGGTGACGTTTTCTCAGTTTCTGCGTGCAGCACGTAATTTACCCAGAAACAACGAATTCTCGTTTCTGATTGGCTGGTAGGTGGTATTTAACCCTGTATAACTCGACAGGAAAATTCCCTCGACATGCAGACGCGTCGTCTATTACTTGTATATAGATAGACAAGTTTTCCCTTACTCTGCGTGGGAAAGAAAAGGTGTGGCGTGTGAACTGGTTGAAATGCGTGTTTCTCACGCTGAATGCGTGAATAGTACCCTGAGTAGGTTGAAAGGGTATTTCATCTGCGCATGCGCCTCAGACGATTGCGGGCAGCACGCGGCCGTGCGCACCGTTTAAACGGACTTTGGACTTCTTGTTTAATGTTGTCGAACAGAGGTAAGTTATTTACTTTGATATACTGTAAGTATGTAAAGGAAAATACTGTAATTGTAATGATTAAAGTTTTTTCTGGTGGCCATTAAAGCTAAATAAACATTTTGAAATTCTGAAGGAATTTATTTGTGAGAAAGACCAACTGTATTTATGTTGCACATTGACTGAATATTGAATATATATGAAAGAGTATGTGATATGGTGGGGACATGTGAGTTCTCTTACGAGAGGTTCTCTCGTATTGCGTAAGTTAGCTTACGCTACGGGAAAGTCATCTTTTCTCGAGATCTGAAGGCAAAAAAAAAGCCCCGCTCAGCGACAGCGACCGCCATGTGATCTGCGTTCTCTGCCTGGGCCTCGACCACGCAGCCCTCGCCCTTACTTCGGGCGGCTGCGAACTCTCCGAGGAGGCCTTGTTGGACCCTCCTCCTGCCTCTCCGTCTGCCTCCGCCGCGCCGCGTAAAGAAGAAACGCCGCGCTCAGAGGCCTCCGGAGCCGGATGCAGTAGCTGAGCGCTCGCCGGAGCCCCTCCCGCGAGCCTCGCTATCTCCTTCTCCCCCCCACCTCCCGACGCGCAGCGGCCGGCTTTCGCCCGCACTGCCGTCGCCTCAGGGGATGAAGCAGACAACGCTGCTATCATAGACATACCCCCCTCTGTCAAGCCGCGCAAACGGCGCCGCTCACAAGGGATGTCAGAAACGGACGGTCTCGGGCTATAGCTTCCTTTACGTTACAAGAAAGCTGCTTGTTCGAGCCGCGCAACTGCGCCGTTCTCAAGGGATATCAGAGCGGACGTCACGAGCGACGCTCTGTCATATGCTCGCGCTAACTGAAAGCTTACGTGTGCCCCTGTGGCTCAGTGGCAGAACATTAGCCTTTCGCGCTAGAGACCCATGTTCGAATCCGGCCCTGGCGGGAGATACAATTTTTTCTGTTTGCTTCTCCGAGCTCGCGGCCAGCTTTCTTACATACAGAAAGCGAACCCGCATCTCGCACCCTCCCGCTCACAAGGATGGTGCTTGAGTATTTATGAGCCATCAAAGCGCCCAGCTCTGTCAGTCCCCTTACAAGAGGCTACTGCAGCAGCTTACATCGCAGCCAACGAGCCAGTAACACAACTCGCTCGCCTGCACACAAACGCCGTTTTTAAGGCGGCCCAGATAAATCTCATAAAGAGTATAAATTCGGGTTGTCCGGCTCACGCCGAAGGTGTCATAAGTGTAGAAAATGTGCCCACACCCTCGTGCTCACTGCTACACACAAACACGGTTCCCCTGGTAACGCGCTCAGAGTGCACTCTCATAAAGCGGGCACGCGCCGCTCGAGTGATAAGCGTAGAGAATGTGTCCACGACTCTGTGCCCACACCTACCCACTGCCCGCTCTGCCACACAGTTACCCCGGGTTGCAGACCCTCTAAAGCGCTCAAACACTGGCCGTGTGACAAATGTAAGCCCTGCGCCCGCTCACGAGTGCGCGCACTTACTAACAAACACGATACCCCTCATGCCACTCTCGCGACAGGGGTTTTTAACAGCGAAATGTGCCCCATCCATAAAGATCGAGCCGTCATACGCTGTACAGCCAGTCACTACTGTCTACCAGCCCCCGTGTTCAAGCACCGGCGGCGCGCGCGCCGCCCCATCTTCTCTGATACAGGTTCCCCATCTCGCGCAGTGCGGCGATCTGAACCCAGAGACCATTCGATCCCTAGCTATGCGTGCGGAAGCATGGGAAGCTATCCAGGGCATGTCAGAATGGGTGCTGAACACTATAGAACACGGCTATTCGCTTCAATTCGCTCGCCGTCCCCCGCGCTTTTTAGCACGGACGGAGACAAGAGTGAATTCAGAAGCAGCGCATCTGCTTCATGCAGAAAATAGCAAAGCTGCTGCACAAAGGGGCTATAGAACAGGTCCATCCTTCTCTGAGCGAGTCGGGCTTTTACAGCCGTTGCTTCCTCGTACCCAAGAAGGACGGAGCGCTAAGACCTATTTTAGATCTGAGACATTTGAACAAAGCCCTCATGAGACGGCCGTTCAAAATGATCACAACCAGACAAATCCTCGCGCAAATTCGCCCAGGAGACTGGTTTATCTCTCTCGATCTGAAGGACGCGTACTTTCAGATCCAGATAACACCCCGTCACAGGCCATTCTTGAGATTCGCCTTCGACGGTCGGGTATATCAATACACAGTCCTGCCGTTCGGCCTGTCTTTGGCACCCCGTACATTTACGAAGTGCATGGACACGGCTCTCGCTCCCCTCAGAAGACGGGGAATGCGTATACTGAACTATCTGGACGACTGGCTTATTCTGGCGCAGTCAGAGACAGAGCTTGTGTCTCACAGAACAGTGCTTCTCAGCCACTTGGAAAACCTGGGTCTCTCGGTTAACTGGACCAAGAGCTCATTATCGCCCCGCCAGTCAATCTCCTTCTTGGGATAGAACTGGACTCGGTGGCTATGACGGCCAGATTATCGGAGCAGAGCGCGCGCGCCGCATCCGTCATCTCGCCGCATCCTTCCAGGTGGGCAGCCAGGCTCCGCTGAGGACATTCCAGCGAATCCTGGGGCATATGGCCTCAGCTGCAGCAGTGCTTCAGCTGGGCTTACTGCGCATGCGCCCGCTTCAATGCTGGCTGAAAGCGCGCGTGGGCGGCCGGCGACTCGCGAGTCAGGGTGAATCAAGGCTGCATTTCAGCCCTACAGCCCTGGCTGGCAGCCGAATGGTATCGCACGGGAGTGACGATGAGAGCGATCTCGCACCGGAAGGTTGTCTCGACAGATGCTTCCAACCAAGGTTGGGGAGCGCTCTTCGAAGGCAGACCGGTCTATGGCCGGTGGTCAGACCAGGAGAATCTCCTTCACATAAACTGTCTAGAGATGCTCGCGGTCGAGAAAGCGCTCAGGCACTTCCTCCCAGTCCTCCAAGGTCACCATGTTCTAGTCAGCACGGACAATACATCAGTAGTGGCCTACGTGAACCGCCAGGGCGGCGTCAGATCCAAAATGCTCTGCACCCTGGCGGAACGCCTCCTCGTGTGGGCTCAGCACTCACTGCGCTCGCTGAGAGCCGCGCATGTGCCTGGGCACCTGAACGAGGGTCCCGACAGACTGTCCAGGGACAATGTTCCCCCTGGGGAGTGGTCCTTGCATCCCCAAACAGTCCAGTCACTGTGGCGCCATTTCGGCAAAGCGAAAGTCGACCTCTTTGCGTCAAAAGACAACGCTCACTGCCCAAAGTTCTTTACGAAGAACGAGGACGCGCTGGCCCAGACCTGGCCCAGCGGCCCACTATAAGTGTGATTACAATGTTAATTGTTGTTCAGAAATTTGTTGAATGATGCTAATGTAAAGATAAATCATTTTATCTTTACCAGTTTTTGCATATATGTGTTTTGAAGTTGGATTTTCGTATTGTGGACGGCGTTCTTTGGTGTGGATGCATCGAGACGCGTGACGAGTGAAGGAGATAGATGGCGAACCACCCGTGAAAACCGAACTCGGATCTACTTTTCTCATTTTCCATTGGATTTGAGTCACCCCTGCAGTTTGTTCATCTGTAGGAGTTCTTCTCTTTTGAACTTAAGGATTGAGGTATTTTTCTGCCTTTGGAACTGACATTTTTCTAAGAACTAAGGGGGAAAATTCTGGTTTTTGTTGTTGTTTGGACTGAAATCTTTGATCTGAAAATAATTATTTGATCTCATAAGAGATATATATTTCCTACATATTTTCTTTCATTATTACTGTGGTAACAAAAAGGTATTGTACATTTATTTTGTTGGTTTATATCTTTCTTGGGAAATTGTAATTTAATTTTGGTTGTGAAAAGGCCATTTCACAAAAATACACTGAGATTAGGAGACAAAAGGTATATCCAACTTTTGTAAATAACTACTAAAACTTGATAATTAGGAGTAATTAAATTAGGTAAAAAGCCCATAAATCAAATTCTAAATTATAAGGGAAACTCAGAACAGAAACCAACTAGCTAAAAGGGAAAAAGAAAGGAACTAAACTTTGACAATTGTCTTTTGGTTGACATTGTTTGTATTTAATTTGGGTAATTGTTTTAATTTGTAACCAAGTTAAGTCACAATTGAATTGTGTAAAAAAAAAAATTATTTTAAAGGTATTGTTGATCCATATCTGTTTTTTTCCCCCTCTATTGTTTAATTATTTTATCCCATTGATACTTTTATATAAAAAGTGTGGCTGGAAAAGTCTATGTATGTGTACCTCTGCCTCCTTCGACTCCTGTGTCTTCTGATTGGCCCATTGATCTAGTTTATCACAAGTTCTGCAAAGCAGGTGTTACATTAGGGTTAAGGCTAAACTCTTGTGACGAAGCTGTCATCATTCTGGTATCTTTCTCTGTCTCCCTCTTCTGGTCACACACACACATAACCTCAGCTCACCTTTCCTCATCCTCAGCTGTTTCTAGTTACTACTTGTCATCACGCTAATTCCTTCACACCTGTTCTCTGTTCTCTCTAATTGTGTTTGCTACTTCTAGCTTCCCTTTTTCCCTGCTTCTTTGCCAGATTATTTCGTATTCTACTCATGCAAGAGGCTTCACCTTACCTGCTGTCCGAGTCCTGTCCGAGTCCTGTTCGTGTCCTGTCTGAGTCCTGTCTGATAGGGATGGGGAAATGAAGCCTCATGAATCACTGATGCTGAGTCCCAATTCGCATACTATCCGTCCTAAATAGTATGCGAAACTAGAATTAGTACGTCCCAAATCGTAGTATGTCGAAATGAGTATTCCAAAGATACCCGGATGGTCTACTATTCCCGGTTAGAATTCGAAGTGCAGATCAATGCACACTCTAACGGCTAATATTGCCCACAACCCATTGCGTGCGGGAGGGAGGAGCTTTGCGGTGATAGTGGTGATGTAAACCTGGCAGCCGGATGCAGCAGCGGAGATGCGCCCTCAGTTTTTAAGTGTAAGAATTCAATTGTTTAACCCTAATTAAAGTTATATTTTATTGTCTCGTAATATTAATGGGGTTATGTTGTGCCAAAAAAGTACCATGTTTATCTTGTAGGGTCCGATGAAGATACTGAGCGCCTCATTGCAGGCTACAAAACAATAAATAAAAAGGCTCTAGTACAGTTTCATGCAAGTAGCGTTGCCACCCGTCCCGTTTTTTTGTGAAAATGTACTTCTAAAGTAGAATTTCCTGGTTTCAAATCAAACCGTTTCCTTCTACTGTTACTGCAGAGCTGCCACACGTAATTCACACGCTCTCACGCCACACATCCATTTTCTCACGCACAGAAAAATCGCGAAGCAAAGAGGACACGGAGACCGACAGACTAGACAGAGCAGGTTACTTATGATATAAAAAAAAATCTCAGCTCTCAGATTCTGTCAATTTTATTACGAAATTCAAACAATACCGTTTTGGCGTTTGTAAATATGACGTGAAAGATCCCTAGCGGCACGTGAACCGATCTAGCTAATAGTAAATAAACACGAATGAACAATGTTAAAAGAAACACTACAGTACAACTTACCGAAATGTATATTCATCATACATAATATCGATCAATCAGCGTTTTTCAACCGCGGAAAGGGTCAATTAAACAGCTGGAGAACAATTGTCACATAACATTTACCTCAGGAAAGCCATTTGATGACCATAATATAGGCTATAGCACGTTAGTTGGCTAGAAAAAAAAGAGCTATAGAGAGTATTTTGCTAAACATGTGTAGGCTACTATATTACATATTTATTATATTTTTACTTATCATTAAATAAAGTTGTTATTATAATAAAAAACGCATTATATTTAATTTGAGTTATTTTTAACCTTAAATAATACTACCAGCTGATAGGGCTCTCTGTATGTTTACAGCATTAGGTGAGATTTTTTTTCTTGAGAAAAATTAATGCCTATCTTGTGTACCTAATATTTATCCAAATTAGTCAATTAAATCAAATCACAAGAATCGAACTGAATTGAAATCCTGAAATTTGTTTCAAGCAATAATAAAAAAGCGTGGCTTACCAGAAATTGCACCAGATATAAACATTGTAACATGTTGTCACTAAACCTAATAAAATTCAGTTTAGTTACTAAAATGTTTTGACAATCACAATACACTTATTGTGATGCAAGATTATAATTTTTTTACAGTTAAAAAATTTCAGTTAAATATGAAGGAAAAACAGCGCTGGAAAATCATGCAAAAACAAAGAACAAAAAAAAACCCCCAAAAAAGAAAAATCATCTAAGTGTCCCGGTTTTTCACAAATCAAAGGTGGCAACCCTACATGCAAGTGTCTTTTTTATGTATTTCTTTTGATGTTTCTATCTGACTTATTTGTAGTAATACTGTGGCTGTACAAATGTTAACTTTATCAGTCCAACCAAAGAAACATGGTTAGTACACTTTACTATAGTAAAAGCATGGTTCATTTTCATCGGGGTATTTTTAAGTATTATACATAAGTATAAGATTAAGTATAAAATACGTTAAACAATAGTTACACTATAAACTTTAAATATTTTAACTCAGAAAATAAGTAACGTTAGCTTTCGTTACACACATTTGCACATGAACGTCAGAACCAGCAGCCTCACAAACAACCTGCGTTTGGTTGATCTACGACGACGCCCTGCTTCACTCCTACATTTGGTAAAACACATTGTAAATGTATTGTGGAAAAAAAGATGGGAATAGTAAATAAAATGATATTGGATATATAAGAATGAATGAAATGTAAAATGTTTTGTTAACAGTCGCGGTGTGTAACTAGGCAACCACGTTCTCGTTTACGTTGCATGATGTCATCGAAGTATGTCCCAGAACCTGCATACTCTTTTGCTACACACTTAAAAGTATGTACTTTTTCATCACAAAAAAAGTAGCCTACATACTTTTAGGTCGTAGTATAAGTAGGCGAATTGGGACTCAGCCTGAGGCTTTCTCCTGACTGTTTCAAAGGACTGAAGATTCAAAGCTTCGAGAGTGTCGAGAACAGCACCGAGAGCAGCGCCATCTGGTGGTTATTTAGAATAAAGCAGCCAGAAGCCTGTGTTAGAAGCTCTGGCAGATGAAGCAACCACAACACACTCCATAGTTTCAATGTTATGTGTACAAATAAAAGCCTTACATGTTTGTGTTTGATTTGTTCATTAAATAAATTCATTTTCCCATTAAAGTGTGACAATAAAATATAATATAAGCTTATATGATTCAACAAGATTTAATGTAGGCCTACTCTCTGTCTCTCTCTCTCTCTCTCTCTCTCTCTCTCTCTCTCTACACACACACACACACACACAAAATGAATAAGGACATTGTCTGATAGGATCATCTGTTATTAAATGCGCTTATGACACTTGTTACTGATAGTGCTTAACTGTAGGAATGACAGAAAGGTGATCAAGTTTTTTATTATATTTATTATTTTTGGCTGTTGCCATTGCTCTAAATACAAACCCTTCACCAAACACCAACACCCCTCTCCCTTCCCCCCTAATCCCACCTTAAACCCAAATACCAACACCAAATGACCTAAAATCACCAAAAAATGCAAAGATTTTATAATAACAAAAAGACACAAAAACAACAAAAAATAATAGCCTAAGTAGTGAAAAATAAATGTTGGTTATTTAAATGTAATATATTGATTAACTTTCAAAGTACAACACTCTCCCCACAAACCCATCAACCAGACTGAGCCAGCAATGACTCGTTAAATACGATCTGGAGTTCGAGCCTTCTGACACCCAAAGCGAAACGCGCACGTGATTTGACAGAAAGTGAGGCTTCGTTTGTCATCGATCACGTGACTCTAGTAAACCAATACACACCCCGATACGGGGCTTCACTAGAAATTGTGTCGCTTGTGTGATACGCGCATCGAAGCTTCAGTGTCATACGTAACATCACTACTGTCTGAGTGCTGTCCGAGTCTACTCTAATGCAAGACCGATCATTCATCCAGCCAGACACAGATCTATTTCTATCTGTTCGATTATAACCTTTTGTTCTGCACTCTGTCCAGCCTGCCGGTTGCTGACGAACACCCAGAGCATTCTCCTCTCCAACTGCTTGCCGCTATTTCTCTTAAGAGATCAGAGGACAGTGCCCGCTGGATCCCTTTCTCTGACTGTTTGCCGTTGCCTACTCGGAACGAGACTTTCTGTTTCATGTTATTTGAGCGACAGCCAAAAGAGCCAGAAGAGGAAACATATTTCTGTTGAACTGACTTTTCTCTCTCAATTAAAGAGACTGTTCCTCCACTTCGCTTTTGGGTCTTATCTTTCCACATCACAGAAGCGGTATAGGACTTTAATAAATAATTTAGCTTATGGTGATGATTGTCGACTATGCCACCCTGAATCAATCAGGGAATATCAAAATAACCTAGCAAGTAACACTAGGTCACACAGGTTCGTGTGTGCCAGGAAGGTCAGAGACACAAGTACAAACAATTTACAAATGGTCTTTATTGACGTACAAAAATAGTTAAAATGGTTATTTTAAAAAGGGCGCTCAACGCTACATGTACAAATGATGGCAATTAGCAAGAGAGGCAATCACAGAGGGTATTATGAAATGGCAACACCAACACAGTCCTCTACCCACAAGGGTAGGAGGAGTTTCAAGAAAAAACTCACAGGTCAGACAAAATAAAGAGAAAATGAAACAACCAGGCTGAGTCTACCGGCGGAAGGACCACTTAATGGCTTTTCCAAAGCACAATCCTACTCACACACACACACACACACACACACACACCAAAACGTGTCACCCACTGCAGCACCACCACAAGTCAAGAGAAGGTCCTTCCACCTGGCCACCTCGGTTCCTGGGAAAACAAAATAAACAGATGAGGTTAGTAAAACCCCCAAATAACAACCAAAGAAAATATCACAATCAAAATACAAATATACAATAATCAAGGTCGGTGACGACACACACACTTAGATAACAAAAGCAAAATCTAAACAAAATACACACAGCTGAACTAAAGAAAAGAATAACAGAAAATAACGTTGGTGTAGCGCACACACACACACACGCATTCTCATACAACTAACAATCAGGTTATAACTTTTTCCAACTACTATATAAAAAAAGAGGAAGTAGACGATACAAATCCTGTTAACGTGTCTGCTAGCCCACGGCTCGATCACAGCGATGCGGAGGACACACAAACACCAGGGTTATCAGGATGAACTCAGGATCATACGAAGCACAATCACTGCAGAAATGAGAGGGAGGTCGTGCCGAAGACCAGAAAAATGGTCCGGAGGACGAGAGAGAAGACCCACGCCTCACGAACGCCACAAGAGGATATCTCCTCACATATAATTCCCACAGGCTACTGTTTACAGCAATCATCAAAACTGCCGATTAGCTGAAGGTACAGGAAGCAACACATTAATAGTAACACAGCGACCCACTATACCGCACGCCATCATAACCCACCACTCAATGCAGAGACAGTTTACACACCTGAAGGGTGAGCAGACACCCACTCTGAGCTGATGAAGTGCACCGTCGGAAAAGTACTAATGAAAACACATCAGTAGTGTTCTAAACACACGATTTAACCCAAACGCTACCAACACATACCTGAGGCGCTAGTGGAGGGTACAGCCACCCAGCATAAATAGCCCATACTCTTCCCTGATAGGACACCACAACTGTCAATCACTTAACTAATTCTGTCACACGCTGTAGGACAGTGGCCCTCCAGGACCGAAGTTGCCCATCCCTGAATTAAAGGGTTCTTTAAATATGAAACTTAAACTGCCAGTAGGTGGCAGCAAGTCACTGTCTTAATAAGTGAGTCATTCATTCAACCGATTTATTCAAACGGATGATTGATTCAGGAATGAAGCAAATGATGAGTCATTGAATCATTAAATGAACTGATTCGTTCACAACGCGGATCATTCAGTAACGAATCACCACTATCAGTTGGTCAGAGATTGTTTCTGCTGTGGTTTCATTTGGGAATTTTCATCGGCGAAATAAAGGAAAAGCAAAACGTAACTCTCAATGTTAACTTATTAATTTACTGTTGAATAAAATACATATCACATTAGCAATCATGCTGATATTTGGGGAAAACTGCACTCTTGTGTGATATTGTAATATAACTACATCATATGATAAATAAGACAAAATACTTGTCTGAATTTTGAGACCATGATGTTCGTCAAAACACAGTAATTCGGCCGGGGATTTTTACGCAGGTGGGAGAAAATACTGACATTCTGGATTCAGACTGCAATAAAATCACAGACTATATCCCCTGTAAATGTTGAAAATACCTAACGACTCCACGAGAAACAATTACCATCCATATAGTGCTTAACTCATTAAAGGGATAGTTCACTTTGAAATAAAATTTTGGTATGTTTTAGCTTACCTCAAGGGCATCCAAGATGTAGGTGTCTTTTTTTCCGCAGTAGTTTCAATTTTGATATTTTTAGGTCAAACCGTTCTTGTCTGTCAGTCATATAATGCAGGTCGATGGTCACTGTCTCAAAGAGCATGCACAGAGTCCAAATTAAAACAATTCCCCATCGTCCAAATTAAACAATTCCCCATCGTAAGTACACATTGATGGCCTAAGACACGAAACGAGCGGTTTGTGTGAGAAAACGAACAGTATTTATATTGTTTTTACCTCTTGAACTCAGCCACGTCCAAGTGATCTGAGAGCGCGGGCGGGTATAGATATATACAATAGAAGTCACCTTGGCTACGGTTTCCAATGAACTGCAGTAGCCAAGGCAACATCTAGTGTATATCGATACCCACCCGCGCTCTCAGATCACTTGGACTTGCTGCAGCTTATTCACCTTCTTCGACGTAAAAAGCACGCAGACCGGCGACGACGCAGGAGGGTAAAGATAATCGTGCTGCCGCTGCACTCGGGGTCTTTCCACGGTCACGGATGTTTTATCCCAAAGTGAACCAAAGTAGTTAACCCTCTGGGGACCAAAAACGCACCCGCGCGTTTTGCTCGTTTTTTTTTTTTAGCAATGAAAATAAACACTAAATGCTCTGTTAATTTTGATCTTTCATTTTCGTGTAATACATCAATCGATCCTGTTCAGTTTCTATTTTTTTTCTGTATATTCACAATAAAAATAAAGTGTTTTGCTTTTTGACAAATAAAGAAACTTTAACATGATGCGATTTCTGCCTTCTCTCTGTCAGTAAACTCCCGTTTGAAACGCGTTCGAAAATGATCTATAACTCTGCGAAAATTCAGTCAAACAGGCAAACAGACCCACGGGCATAAAGCTTGAGATCGCAGCTTTTAAATGAAGTAATTTATATAAAAAACAAATATTATCAGCTTCTGTAATCTGTATAAAAAGAGAGCGACTCCAGTCGAGCTCATTACGAGCCATTCAAAAGTAATTTGACCACGCCCCGGAGAGCGCGTGCTATTCAAACGCAAATTCTGAGAACCATTTCAGTCTGTGAAACGCCCCCACATCAGCTGTAAACAAAGAGGCATAATATAGCCTACCTTATGGAGAAAATTTTCCGTGCTGATATGAGGAGCAGATCCCGCTGAGGAGTGAGGTAGGCTAAGTTATCCTTTCTCAAGTGTTAATGTGGAATAACGTTATGGAATAACGTTGTAGGCTTATGTAAACAAAAAGATGAATCGCGTTTCTATAATATGAATCGCGTTTCTGTGAGATGAATGAAGGGTACATATTTGTAAAGACTGTTTAGCCTAAATATGAATCGCGTTTCTGTGAGATGAATGAAGGGTACATATTTGTAAAGAGTGTTTAGCCTAAATATGAATCGCGCGTCTGTGTGTGAAAGAATAAACTGCTTTTACAGTTACAGTTACTGCGTTACAGTCAGGCGAAGTATGAAAGACAACATTTTGTTGACTAGATTTGGGTACAGTTTTTACTGTAGAATATACTGTCACATCAAATAAGCTTTTCTGCTCATATATATAAAATACTATTTTGTCAAAAATAAAGTCATAGACTAAGATGTTCCAATGTTGGCTATATTCAAACTAATGAATACATATGATAAAATGTAGGCCTATAATCTTTTTTTTTTTTTTTTTACAAAGAAAGAGTACTTTTTTGCAGAAATATTGCTGAAATTGTAATTATTGTTGTAATTGTAACCTTTTTAATAAAATAGCAAAACATATTTACAAGATAGATGTAAGCAAAATCTTAAATGGTCAATATAAGTCTTCTTCAAAATATATATTTTGTCCTTGCATTGTGGCTCAGTCAGTGTCACACCTGAATGAATGGCTAATTATGCAGAGTCATTATGCAGAGTGGGTGGGACTAAGGTGTAAACTACTCCTCCCCCTCGCATATTGGCTTTCCAAGCAAAACCTGTTTTACACCATTTAAATCAATGTATTTTTTTTTGTGAACGATAAAGCAAGACTATTTTCACATAATTTTGAAGCTAGAACTGAAAGGGACAACATCCATTAGTCAAAAGTCTTGTGGGCACATATTTTGTATGAGTTTTGTGGTCTTATTTCAGCAACTTTCATTTTTATTTTTTTAAATAACCACGCATAAACATTATTCTCTTAAAAATACAAACATCTACATACATGTTGCTCGCATATTATGGTAGGCCTGTTTGTGCTATATAGAGTGAATTTACACCTTTGCCATTAACATGTTTATAAATAACTGAAAAAAGCACAAATGTCAGAGCATGTCAGAACATCTCAAGGGCCCCAAAAACAGCTTGGTCCCCAGAGGGTTAACATCCCTTTTCTCGCTTTCAAGTTTATTTCTCCTTTTTTGCGTACCACTATCACTTTTTTTAATCATTTTGAACTCCAGCGAGCAGTGTAGTCATATTACCCATTTTCTATGGAGTCAATATAATGCCACATAGTTTTGCAAAAGAATAAAGTAAACTATCAGAGAAGGGAACAATACAAGAGACCCGTGAAACAGACATCAACTTCCTGCAAGATTTTCTTCAGGAAATTGAAAGTGCCGGTATGTATGACATGACTTCAAGTTTCTAATGTAGTGCAGATGCTTTAAGAAAAGACAAATCTTGTCTGAAAATCTATGTGACATCACAGTGAGCAATAGACATTACAAGTGTCATACAAACGTTTTACACTACGCTTGGTTTTTGGTGATTTAATGGAAAATGTTTATGGTCAGCAATATTGAGTTAACATGCTCTTCTGCTTGAAGACCCTGACCCTAACCCTGACAGAGACACCCTGCCCTTAACTGTCCCCGTGTAGTGCAATGGCTTACTGGCCAGAGACACAAGCCACTTCTCACGTCAGAACGTCAAGAATTCAAAATCGCTTTGCATTTTGATCATGATTGTCATCAGAGAATGTCTGCACACCGAATCTGAAAAATGACCTTTCCCGTAGCACACATGGACAACTACAATTCATTCAAGGAAGTCATGCTGCAGGCTATCAACTCTGATTTGGGATTTAACAGAGTGTATCTTTGTGAGAATACAATTCCATATTAAATGTAGCTGTATTGCTCCTGTGTACATGTCCAGGACATAGAATACTGATATATGTTGTTAAATGTTCTTATTGTAACCCTAACACCATCAAGAATACAGGCAAAGTCTATTTTGTTAATCAATTAAATTTTTTCTTTTTATTCTGATTCCATAAATACATTTTAGAATCTTGAAATTAATTGTTAAATGTTCTTATTGTTCTGTTTATTTTAGAAAGAAAACCTTAAATATTTTATTAAAGGTTTATCAAAAGTTTAATTTTTATCGTATCTGGTTTTATTCTGAATCCATTGGGAATCCATTGTAAACATTTCATTGTCATGTTAGGAATGAAGGATCACAAAATGTAATAATGCTAAATATTTGTCCCTGCCATAGTTTTGAGATTGTGAGGCTGCAGCTGGACCTTCAGTTCCTCCGTTATTCTGCAAACTACTGGAGGAACTACAATTCACCCGGATGGCTTCATCTTGAGCATTCTGTGATAAATTGATAATAGTTTATGGACATGGTATATTTTATTGCTGCAATAGATTAGGCAGACATGTAAATGCATGTTGTGGCTGAGAACAAATTCTGTCAAATTATAGACAATACCTCAGATTCTGGCGGATCAACAGGTTTTTGAATAAGCCCAATTTCCCACATTTGGCTGGGGCTTCGATTGCCCTCTGTGCGGAGAGGATGGTTATTCCATCCACAAGTGAAGGACTCAAGGCTGGCCTGGAGGTGTGGCAGGAACACATAAGGTGTGTTGGACATTGACTGCGGCTGGACGGAACTGATCGGCGAGAGTAGCCGGCGGGGAGGAGCTGCAAACGAGGATATGAAGCCGGACATGTTGTGGCTCCCGTAGTTTGCTGCAATTACGTCAGTCATGGCAGATCACGTGGCGTTTGCTTGCTTTATCGCAGACGAGCTTCAGTGATAGAAAATCCATTATTTTTGTATGACATTGAGCACAATGAGCAACGAAGGTGAATAAAGTTTAAATGTAATAAGTATCTTTTATTTTTAACAATAGACATTATCAATTTAATTTTAAAGTTACTACCTAGAATCTGAAAATTGTATATTGAATAAAAATACTTCATTGCAAACCAAATTAATTGATCGAATTATCTACATTCTAAAGTCTTTGCTATGTATTACTGATGTAATGGGTGGCTTCTGTAATCAATAGCTACTATTGCTAGCCTATTGGTTTAAATACAGAGAATAACTCATTCTGACAAAGAAATAATGGACTTTTACTCCAATTTCAACACTTCTGTATTCTTAAAATCCCAGTTCAACATAAAACATTGATAATACATTTTTGACTACATGTGTGTTCAGTTAGGCTACATGTATATAGTGAGTACAATTCCTCTTGCTCTTATATAGAATGGTTCCAAAAATAGAGTTTTGTGGAGGATGTTGTCCCTCTCTACAGTCCCTCAGAATTTGGAGGACATGTCAGGCTTTCCAAAGAACCAGTGGAGGTATGTACTGGTTAATATAAAATTCATTGAACTATTACAAGTGTTAGCATGTTGTCTTGATAACTTATTTTCTACCTGTGCAGGATGTCATTACTACCCTTGCTCCTGTTTATATGAATTTACAACAGACCAAACTGCCACTCACAAACAGTGTTCTTGCCTGCCTTTGGACATTGGCCAATCAGGAGTCATATCGTGAGGTGGCAGATAGATTCAACATGTCAAAATCCACTCTTGCCAAGCATCTCCATGAGTTTTGTTGCAATGTGAACTCATACATGGCCCACCACATGTCCTGGCCCAGAGGCCAAGGCTGGAGATGGGAAAGTTAGGGTTTGACGCAGCAGGTTTCCCCAACACTGTATGTGCAGTGGATGGGTGTCACATTCCTATCGTGAGACCCCACTGTGATAATCCCCTAACATACATGAATAGGAAACAGTTTTATTCTGTAAATTTTAATTTAACTGGGTTTTGTGTCAGTCAGCGGCACTTCTGTCACATCAGTGTGGGTCACCCTGCGAGTCGGCATGATGCCAGAGCATTTCGCTTCACAGACGTTTGTCATGTTCTTGAAGAAGATCCTCATTCCCTTGTTCCACAGGGAATGCACATAATTGGGGATTCTGCCGACCCATTGTTGCCTCAACTTATGAGGCCTTATAGAGACGATGGCCACTTGTCTGCTGGGCAAAGATACTTTAGCCCCCTGAGGTCGGCTATCACGCCGGCGCGATAGGTTCGCTTTTTTTCTTATCAGTGCAAAAGAGATTCCAAATACTCTGTTGACTTTGATCTTACACACAAGTTTCATACATCAATCGATCCTGTTAAGTGTGTATTATTTTTGTGTATACTCACAATAAAAACAACGTGTTGTGCTTTTTGCCAAATAAAGAAAAATAAACATGATGTGAGTTCTGCTTTCTCTCTGTCAGTGAAGTCAATTCTGAAACGCGTCCGAAAATGAACAATAACTCGTGACTCCGCCCACGGAGAGCGCAAGCTATTCAAACGCAAATGATCTGAGGCGATACAGACCTGTGAAACGCCCACATCAGCTGGATAACACACACCGCGAGTTCACTTTCAGACTCATGTACTTTACGACGCTGTGAGGAATAATACTATCTTAATAATAATCCTGGAAAATTTACCTCAGAAGTGCTGGAACTTTCATTTCGAGGATCAACGTATCCGGCTGAGGAATAGGTCAGTTCTATATTTGCTTTGTTCTAATCGCAAGTGTCTGTACACGCAAAAATAATGTTTAAATATGAATCGCGTTTCTGTGTGTGAATGAATGAACAGCTTTTACCAAACTCTATTGCTATACAGAGATGAGTAAAAATCGACTACAAAAATCGGATAGATTATAAAGTTTTTACTGTAAAATACTGCCACATCAAATAAGCTTATAATGTTGCCAATTTCTGCTCATATGTTAAATATATATATACTATGTTTTGTCAAAAATAAAGTCATCAACTAAGATGTTATTATAGTGTTTGTTCCATTGTAGGCTATATTCAAACTAATGAATCCTTAACTTTGAAATACGTATAATAAAATGTATACTTTAGTTTTTACAAAGAAAGATTACACTGGAAATATTGTTACAATTTTAATTGTGGTTGTAATTGTATATAACCTTTTTAATAAAATAGCAAAAAAAAAAAAAATATATATATATATACAAGGATAGATGTAAACAAAATCTTAAAAGGTCAATATAAGCCTTCTCTTTAAATAATTGTATTGTGTTTTATTAGTTACACATTTGGGTAGAGAATATATTCCAAATCTGAAAATACAGTATGAGAACAATTAACTGCACAATTACTAGAAATGTTTACCTTGGATATTATACAATTTGCAAGCACAATTTGTGGAAAAAACAACAACAACTGTGAACCAAGTATATATATATATATATATATATATATATATATGTATGTGTATGTGTGTGTGTGTGTGTGTGTGTGTGTTTCTTGCATTCTTTCTTGTGGCTCAGTGACACACCTGAATGAAAGGCTAATTATGGGTGTGAACTTCTCAGGTGTGAACCACTCAATATTCATGATGGTGTTGGATCGTTTACGCCCACCCGCATATCGCCTTTCCAAACAAAAAGTGTCTTACAAAATTTAAATCAATGTATTGTTTTATGTGAATGATTAGGCAAGATGATTTTCACATCATTTTGAAGAAAAAACTCTAGGCGACAAAATGCATTATTCAGAAGTCTTATGGACACATATTTAGTATGTGTTTTGTGGCCTTATTTCAGAAACTTTCATTTTTAGTTTTTTCAATAACCATGCATAAACATTATTCTCTCAAAAATACAAACATGTACATACATGTTGCTCACATATTATGGTAGCCCTGTTTGTGCTAAATAGAGTGTAATTACACCTTTGCCATTAATATGTTTATAAGCAACTGAAAAAAAGCACAAATGTAAGGGCATGTCAGAACATCTCAAGGACCCCAAAAACACCTTAGGCCCCAGAGGGTTAACAGAAAGCTCAGTGCAGCTCGCGTGGTCATTGAAAATGCATTTGGCATTCTAAAATCTAAGTTTAGGAGTCTCCATTGCCTGCAAATGATAAGCATTTACAATATCAGTTCAGCAAAAAAAAATCTGTGAAGTAAAACATATATAGTGGACATTTTGGGGAAAGGTGTCAATCAAAAGAAAAAACAACTTTTCATTATCACTTTATTGAGGTTCATGTGGGTTCTGTAATAGATGTATAATTTGCTCTTGTCTTTTCCCCATTTTCTTCAGCTCCTCCACAATTGTTCCCAAGCTGGTCACCATCTTTTTTCAAATGTACAATGAAAATGACCAATATTTCAGTCTTGTAAGACATGACAATGTTATTTCAGAAACGTAAAAGTAATAAAGCAGTCTTCCTCTTACTGTATAGTACTCCCAGGTGATCTTCCCCTCCCCAGTGTCACGGCATCTGTATTTTACTCTCTTACAAGTGGTTAACATGTTTGCTAGTTTTTTTTTCCACAATTTTTTCGTTTGGCAAGTTGTAGACCTTTTGTGAGAACGAGTTTTGCATTTTTTTTATAGAAAGCCATTTTGTTCCTAAAGTAGAGTTGCTGATGAGTTTTTGTAAGGTCCAGTAGAAATACTGCATTTTATGTGTTATTTCTGTAAAATGGAGGGGATAGGGAGAGAAATAGATTAACACTACAAAACAAAGGAAATAATGTAATTTAACCACAGCATTGACATTTATCTTCCTTACAGTATTTGATGCAATACCTTGTGATTCATGCCTGTCTGACTGGAAGGAGGGGGATGAAGGTTGATTGGGTTCTGAAGGGTTTCCACACACCGCACCAGGTTGCAGAGTGGCAGGCGGTGGGTCTTTGACAGTGGAGGTAAGTAGTACAGGGGGCACTGGCTGGTTGATTGTTTCACAAAACTGAGGTTTCTCAGTTTCTCCATGACACCATAGAGGAACATTTGACCTGGGGAAATAAATTATCAATAAAACACTTGCACAAATCATTGGTGACTTGTAATTATTCCACAGTTCTGCTGTTTACTTACCATTCTTCATCCTTTCAGCGATGTCCTTGGAAACCATTAGCATGACAACATTACCTTTGCTGTCTGCCACATTAATGGTTATGTTGTCCATTTTGTTGTGTTACACAGGGTAATGCAGGTTCTTTATATATCCTAAGGAACCATGGGACCATAGCCAACACCTGTTCCATTCATTATTACTAATAGTTAGCAACAAATGCAATTACTATTTTAACACTGATAACAAGAGTCCACACCAAATTTACAATACTGTTATCATTTACCAACCCTCATGTTGGTTCAATCATGTATGGCTTGTTCATCTTAAGAACACAATTGAAGTTATTTGAAGAAAGTTTTCAGCAGTTTGTGTCCATACGATGAAGGTTAATAGCAACCATCACTTTAATGATTGTTACGATCTCTTCTGAATCGTAACAAAATAAGGGAGTCACCACACACCACAGCCAATTAATAAGTGAATTTATTTATCAGTATAAGACAGGACAACATTAAAGATCAGTATAAATGGTAATCAGTGTGTCAGCAGATATGTGCAATGGTGTAGCATTTATGAAAGACAACAGTCCAACCGTTCTCAGTCCATGAAACCTCCAAGAACAACAACCATCCCAAAGGAGATGGAACAAAAGGCGGCGGTGATCTCCCATATCCCTCACATCTCATGAGTTCTCCGATAGCCTCTTGACACGAGACCCAAGGTACAGAGCAAATGGAATCAGCCCCAATCTCTGCACAACTCAGCCCCACGCTCCCATCTCTTTTATAGAGCGTCATGATTACATTCAGGTGTGCAACCACTCCCTTCAGCCAATCACCTGCAACTCAGAAATAACGAGTTACTCACTGGAACCGTCACATGATAAAAAAAGAATCATAAGACATCATAAAATATCTCCCTGCAGCTCAAAATAATTGAAACACTCAGGGCCCTATTTTAACGATCTGAAACGCAAGTATCAAGCGCAAAGTATCGTGGTGACTGGTCGAAACTTTGTGGGCGGGTCTCGGGCGCTGTTGCTATTATACCGGCGGGATAAATTACTCTTGCGCCCGACGCAAATCTAAAATGGGTTGGTCCGAAGTAGCTTCATTATTCATAGGTGTGGTTTGGGCATAACGTGAAATAAACCAATCAGAGCGTCATCTCACATTCCCTTTAAGAGCAGGCGCGCTTGTTCCATGGCGGCTTGCTATTATAACGGCGGATTTTTTCAGGAGCGGTTCACAGCCGAGGAGACCGATGTTCTCGTCAGGGCCGTAAAACACAGAGAAGTGACATTGGGGATGGAGAAACACACCCAAATTAGCTTCGGTTAAACAGGCGTATAATAATTTGGGTAAATGTGTAAGCTAGATTTATGGCTATTTTTTCACATCTTCATGGACACAACAATGATTTCCATCATGTGTTCATTTTTTTCCTTGTAATAATGTATGGTTTTCTAAAAATGAGAACTGCTGCGTCTGTGTGTAGATGAGAGAAGCAAAGTGTATGCGCGTTGTGCACACGCTACATTATGGCCAAGCATGCACCCTTAACCCTCTGGGGTCTGAGTGGTTTTTGGGGTCCTTGAGATGTTCTGACATGCCCTGACATTTGTGCTTTTTTCAGTTGCTTATAAACATATTAATGGCAAAGGTATAATTACACTCTATTTAGCACAAACAGGGCTACCATAATATGTGAGCAACATGCATGTACATGTTTGTATTTTTGAGAGAATAATGTTTATGCATGGTTATTGAAAAAACTAAAAACTAAAGTTTCTGAAATAAGGCCACAAAACACATACTAAATATGTGACAATAAGACTTTTGACTAATGGATGTCATTGCTTAGAGTTTTTTCTTCAAAATGATGTGAAAATCATCCTGCCCTTATCATTCACATAACACAATACATTGATTTAAATCTTGTAAAACACTTTTTGTTTGTAAAGACAATATGCGCAAGGGGCGTCAACCATTCAACAGCATCATGCATATGTAGTGGTTCACACCTGAGGAGACAATGGGGCCCGCATACTTAATGAGCCATTCATTCAGGTGTGTCACCTATAGCCACAAGAAAGAATGCAAGAGCAATATATATATATATATATATATATATATATATATATATATATATATATTCTACCAAATTGGTTCACAGTTGGAAGCATTTCAATTTTTTTAATTTTTTTTTGCACAAATTTTGCTTGCAAATTGTATAATATCCAAGGAAAACATGTCTAGTAATTGTGCAGTTAATTCTCATACTGTATTTTCAGTTTTGGAATATGTATCCTCTCCCCAAATTTGTCAATAATAAAACACAATAAAAATTATTTAAAGAAAAGGCTTATATTTACCTTTTAAAATTTGTTTACATCTACCTTGTAAATATATTTTTTTATTAAAAAGGTTACAATTACAACAACAATTGAAGTGTAATCTTTCTTTGTAAAAACTAAAGTATACATTTTATCATACATATTTCAAAGTTAAAGATTCATTACTTCGAATATAGCCTACATTGACAAAACATACTATATTTAACATATTAGCAAAAATTGGCAAACAAAAGCTTATTTGAGGTGGCAGATATTTTACAGTAAAAATGTGTAATCTATCCAAAACTAATCAACGAAATGTTGTCTTTCATATGTCTGTAACATCGGTCTTTCGTTTTTATTATAAGGAATATAAATGTTAATTTGCAGTTTAATACGTTGCTTATACAAATACATTTTATTTCAACACATTTCAGTTGTGGTAAACAGCGCATCTCTGCCGTTCATTCATTCACACAGAAACGCGATTTACTTGAGAATGAAAAAAAACTTACTACAGTATTCCATCCGTTGCTCCTCGAAATACCAGCACTTCTGAGGTACGTTTTCCATTAGTATTATTCCTCACAGCGCTGCGAGACAGTGTAGACAACTACACTTATCATCTGAATAAACTTGATGTGTTTTCTCGAGCTGATATGTGGGCGTTCACAGTTTGTATGGGATCGTCTCAGTCATTTGCGTTTGAATAGCGCGCGCTCTCCGTGGGCGGGGCCGATTAAAACGTAATGAGCTGAGATGAGCTCGACTGGAATCGCTCTCTTTTAATACAGATTTCACAAGATGAGAATATTTGTTTTTTATATAAATTACTTCATTTAAAAGAAGAGAATTCAAGCTTCATGCCCGTGTGTCTGTATGCCTGTTTGACTGAGTATTCGCTGAGTTATTGTTCATTTTCGGACGCGTTTCAGAATGGACTTCACTGGCAGAGAGAAGGCAGAACTCGCTTCGTGTTTATTTTTCTTTATTTGGCAAAAAGCACAACACTTTGTTTTTATTGTGAGTATACACAAAAATAATACACATTTAACAGAATCGATTGATGTATGAAACTCCTATGGAAAATCAAAGTCAACAGAGTATTTATGAGTTTCTTTTACACTGATTAAAAAAAAGCGAGCTGGTATCGCCGGCGATACCTCCGACCTCAGGGGGTTAAAATAGCATATGAATAACATGCGCAACGCGCCACTGACTTTAGACTGGGTTTTTCCTGGTCAGTGGAGGAATTGTTTTCTAAACCTGCAAAATACGTTTGCGCCGGAACACGCCTCCTCTTTGCGCTGAACCGCCCCCGGGAGCGCAAAGGCATTTGCTAGTTTACCGACGTGCGTCTGTGGAGGGAAAAGTCTGCTGTGCGCGGGTGCAAAGTAGGAATGATACATGCTGTCACGAATTCAGCCTCTGTGGCTCCCTCCGCTCACCACCAGAGGGCACCATCACCTGAGTACTAACTCTTTGGACTTCATTTCCCATATACCCCGTACCTGTGGCTGATTTCACTCACAGGTGTTTTCCATTGACTCTGAACTATTTAAACTGTTCTCCCAGCTTCCTCATTGCGAAGTCTTGTCTTGCCATGCAAACATTTCTGAGCGTTTATGCCGTGTGTGATTTCCCGTGTATGACCTGGACTGGTTACTGGACTCTGATTCTTTGCCGCCTGCCTATTCTGATTCCATCTGCCTTGTCAATTGATTATCCTGTGTGCTTGCCGCCTGCCCTGATCTTCAGCCTGAACTCTGACTTTGATTCTGCCTTATCTACATTGTGTTTGAAGCCCGTGATTGAATTCTGCCTGTTTGACTTGCATTATGTTTCAATAAAGCTGCATATGGATCCTCATGACACTGACTCCTCATTACACATGCGTCGGTGTACAAAGTCAATTGCGCTGGGTGCAAGATAGGGCCTTCAAAGTACCTGTGCACCTGCACTCTTTACATTTACAAGGTCAGAGGCGTTTTATTGAAGAAAGTAACTCATCTGCTGTACATCTTTGATGCCATGTGGGCGACTATTTTATAGCACTCTCTTAAAGGGATAGCTCACCCAAAGGAGCATTTTTGAGAAGAATTTTTTTTTTTTAAAGTCCTAGTTGAACCACTGTAGTCACATGGGCTATTTTAACGATTTCTTTCTTACCTTTCTGGGCTTTCAAAGTGTTAATTAAATAGCTGTCAATGGAGCCCCCTCTGAGCAACCGGATTTCATAAAAAATATCTCAATTTGTGTTCCGAAGATCTTACGGTTTGGAACGACATGAGGGTAAGGGTTAAATATTTGGGTGAACTAACCCTTTAATGTGTGTAATGAAGATAAATAAAAGGCTTGTAGTGACATGAGGGCAAGTAAAAGATGACATAATTTGAATATGTGGACATAACTTCCTACAAATGTACTTATTGTAGCAAGTACACAGACTAATTTTAAATTTTTCACAAGATAACTGTTTTTTTATTCCCACAGTTATTCTCTTTTTAGTGAGAAAACTTCTTAACTCACCAGTTTTTCTTTGAAATCACTTGATAGCAATTTTTGCTCCAGTCTCTTGAGGCTCTCGAAGACTTTCACTGGCAAAAGTCCATCTTCAATTTCATCATTTGTTTCCTGGAGTTGCTTTGCATTCAGAATCCGCAGAATAGACTGTTGCTGGTCAAGAATCATTTCTTGTTTCGTCAGCATCTCACGGATTAGTGCTAGAACAGAAATGATAAAATATATAACATGAACAATGGTAAAACTAAATTTAAAGGACTACATCATGGGTGAACCTGTGGCCCTGTGAATGAGATTATGCATACAGTTTATTATGAAACCAAAATACCAATAATAAATAGACTGATCTGGAATTAATTCAGTGTGCAAACTGTTGTAGTGTCTTTCTGGGCCGTGTCATAGGAAATATTAATCACTTTTTAGCACGTCATTCAAAATATAGATTTTACTAGTGTTGGCACAATAATCTGTTTGTTACAATTAAATAATTCTTTTTTTCTTTTTTACAGAATTAGTAAATAAAGTCTGAAGCAGAAATATTTAATTCAAAACGTGTGAACTTTTGTATTCTGATAAATTAAATTATTTTGCTTGTAAAAGGTTCCTGCTATCTCAGAATATATTATGAATATAGTGTACACAGATGAACCAAAACATTATGACGATCTGCCTAATATGCTGTTGGTCCTCCGCTGAGGCATGGACTCTACGATACCCCTGAAGGTGTGCTCTGGCACCAAAGCGTTAGCATCCTTCAAGTCCTGTAGATTGTGAGGTGGAGCTGCCGTGGATCAAACTTGTTTGTCCAACACATCCCACAGACGCTCATTTGGATTGAGATCTGGGGAATTTGGAGGCCAAAGCAACACCTTGAACTCTTCATCATGCTCCAAGGTCCAGGTCTGACACTCACAGGCCCAATGTAGGTGGACAGGGCAGGGGTCATCACAGGTACTCTGATGGGTCTGTGCAATGGTGGACAGGGCAGGGGTCATCACAGGCACTCTGATGGGTCTGTGCTATGGTGGACAGGGCAGGGGTCATCACAGGCACTCTGACAGGTCTGTGCTACGGTGGACAGGGCAGGGGTCATCACAGGCACTCTGACGGGTCTGCTACGGTGGACAGGGCAGGGGTCATCACAGGCTCTCTGACAGGTCTGTGCTATGGTGGACAGGGCAGGGGTCATCACAGGCACTCTGACGGGTCTGTGCTATGGTGGACAGGGCAGGGGTCATCACAGGCACTCTGACGGGTCTGTGCTACGGTGGACAGGGCAGGGGTCATCACAGGCACTCTGATGGGTCTGCGCTATGGTGGACAGGGCAGGGGTCATCACAGGCACTCTGACAGGTCTGTGCTATGGTGGACAGGGCAGGGGTCATCACAGGCACTCTGACAGGTCTGTGCTATGGTGGACAGGGCAGGGGTCATCACAGGCACTCTGACGGGTCTGTGCTATGGTGGACAGGGCAGGGGTCATCACAGGCACTCTGACGGGTCTGTGCTACGGTGGACAGGGCAGGGGTCATCACAGGCACTCTGACAGGTCTGTGCTACGGTGGACAGGGCAGGGGTCATCACAGGCACTCTGACGGGTCTGTGCTATGGTGGACAGGGCAGTGGTCATCACAGGCTCTCTGACGGGTCTGTGCTATGGTGGACAGGGCAGGGGTCATCACAGGCTCTCTGACGGGTCTGTGCTATGGTGGACAGGGCAGGGGTCATCACAGGCACTCTGACGGGTCTGTGCTATGCAGCCCCATACGCAGAAGAGTACGATGCACTGTGTTATGACAAATTACTCCCAGTCGCTCAGAACTTTATTCCTGCCCATTTATCCTGCATCCAACATTTGGACTACAAGAACTGATGTTTTCTTAAAATCTAATCTACCCAGAGCTTAATGTATGGCCCTGTTAGAAGATGATCAACGATATTCACTTCACCTGTGACTGCTCATAAGGTTCTGGCTCATCAGTCTACAATAAATGTTACATTCCAGAAACCATGTTTATGTCTTACTATTTAAAAATTCTGTGTTATATTTCTTTTAATACTGAAGTAGCCTTTTTTATGCTCAAGTACATTCTGCTGTTAAAAGAAAACATACTTACAGACAATAACTTCAGGAGTAGGAGTCTGAGGAGTCCTTTGGCATCCTTCTGGAGTCTGTTTAGGCTGTTTTGGGCTCTTTGGACCTTAAGGAAAATAATGCAAGGGGTAAATGGAAAACGTTTATTAATTTATATGACATAATTTTGGCCTACACCAACTTACGGGCAATTAGTTCAGTTGACTGCTGAGCTCTGTTTCCACAGAGAGGTATTTCTGGGAACCAGGATCGTGTAGGCTCTTGTGGAGCTCGAGAGGTTTTTATAAAAAAAAACAAAAAACAGATGCAGATTTTTTTTTTTTTTTTTTTTTTAAGTCTAAAAGTCTATGTCTGACATATATCCATAATTTCCTATAGAACCATGTGCTGTATACACTCACTTTCACATGTGAAATCCTCAGTTGGCCAGACGGCATGGTGACTGGTCAGCATATGTGTAAAGGATATACTCTTTGTATGTGTGGGACCATTTTCGTGTTGTTTTTCATGAACATTCTCGTATTAGCCTTTACCACAGAACTATCCATTTCTGAGAGTTGTCGTATAACCTGTGATAGGGGATGGTGAGGAGTTCTTATCATTTTCTTTATTTGTCCCAAGAAATTTTCAAATGGAACCCAGATATTAAGTCAAGTCTTCCATGTTTTTTGACATCCTCAGAAAGATGGGTTAGCCCATGTACATTATAGCTAACATATTCAGGACCATACAACTCACTAAAATGCTTTACGAATGACACTAGCAAGCTGTGAGCAAAGTCATTAAGACTTATATACAGAGTTGGACTGGAGAGAATGAAAATAGCCACACATAACAACAAAAAATTGTTGTATACTGGTTCTGCCAGCACATTGTGAAGAACCACTGGACCTGTGTATAACAGAAACTGTCGCAATTCTGTTGCTTTCCACCTAAGTCTCTCTGAGATTTTCCTAGGTTTCCTGGCAAAGTCCACAGGAATATAACGTCTCAAGCTAATGAGAGCATCTGAGATCGAAACACTTTTGCGCGCAGACAAACGACAGCATAAAGGCCCGGACGCAAGCCATAAATCGAGCAGTTTTCGCATGACACCAAGACATACAAGGTGCATGTAATCATGTGGGAAGCATGATACCATGCCAATTCCTGCATCTTTAAAAGGTGAAGCTTCAAGATGATGTTCTTCATCCAACATGTTAAGGAAAGACTTATCAGTCCTACAAAATGCTGCTGCTCGGGTCCTGACAGGGACCAGGAGGATGGATCACATCACTCCGGTTTTGAGGTCTTTACACTGGCTTCCTGTGCCACAAAGAATTGATTTTAAAGTACTTCTGCTGGTTTACAAATCATTAAATGGCTTAGGACCTAGATACATTTCGGACCTGCTTGTAAGTTATGAACCACCCAGACCTCTCAGATCATCTGGGATAGGTCTGCTTGCTGTCCCCAGAATCAAAACCAAAAAAGGGGAAGCAGCATTCAGTTTTTATGCTCCACATATCTGGAATAAACTTCCAGATAGCTGTAAGTCCGCAACAACTCTCAGTTCTTTTAAATCAAGACTGAAGACCTATCTTTTTAATGTTGCTTATTCTTAACTAATTCAATGTACTGTACTGTAACTTTTATTTCTGTATTTAATTTGTTTTTTTTTAAACGTTGCTCCTATTTTTTTAAAACTGTATTCTAATGTTTTTTATCTTTATTTTTATCTTATTATTATTTATTTTTTTGTAAAGCACCTTGAATTGCACTCTGCTGAAATGTGCTATTTAAATAAAGTTACCTTACCTTACCTATGCATCATACTAGGAAAACAGTATATAATTATGTAAATTATATAAAACTGCCTTGATGACGGACTTCCGTCGTCTTTTTCGTTAAAAAAGTTAAACAATCACATTTAGAAACAGTTTTACTGCTGCTGTTAAAGTAATAACATTAACTTTACATCGCGATGCTGAGCTACAGTGAAATGATAGAAAAGACAGATGCATTATCTGTGTTAGTCAATTCGCCTCATTCGCGCGAAGACTGCTACCCCGCCGCACTAAAAGCCTCGTTCAAACGTGTAAACGCGTCTTTACATTGACTTAAAGGTGAACTAAGTAACTTTTTTACCTTAACCGAACAGCTTCGGAGTCATTGGAATGGTTATATGACTTTTTTCTGGTTGAATGGTGGTCTTCTCGCACCCCCCAAGCGCCTGTGAGCCGAAAAACCACCCTTGCAACTTTGGGCCGGCGGGCCTCAGCGCCAGGAAGTATCGCGTGATATCAGGTCTCGCGATGTAACAAACTGCTTTTTTCCCGTTGTGTTTCCTGTGCCTGTTCCTGTGTTCGTGTCTGTGGATTGGATTCCCTGTGTCATCGACGTGTCGTCTCCAGATTCCCTGCACTCCGCACTGAATCACCGAGCACCGTCACGAGGGATTATTCACGGGACCTGAGCACCATCACGAGGGATCATCTTTGGATTGAGCACCAGCACCTGTTGTCCACCGAGGTCCCTGCGTCACCGTTCCACCCAGCGTTTGTGTCCGCCCGCCTGTCTAGCTGTGTTGGCGGTAAATTTATCCCCACCGGATTAAGCTGAGGCAGGGATACATTGACCAGAAAGGGGGAAATCCCATGCATCCCCCCTGGCAAATCCAACCCTGTATATATATATATATATATATATATATATATATATATATATATATGTATATATGTATATATATATGTATATATGTATATATATATATATATATATATATATATATATATATATATATATATATATATATTCTACCAAATTGGTTCACAGTTGGAAGCATCTCATTTTTTAATTTTTTTATTTTTTACAAATTGTGCTTGCAAATTGTATAATATCCAAGGAAAACATGTCTAGTAATTGTGCAGTTAATTCTCATATTTTCAGTTTTGGAATATGTATCCTCTCCCCAAATTTGTCACTAATAAAACACAATAAAAATTATTTAAAGAAAAGGCTTATATTTACCTTTTAATAGTTTGTTTACATCTACCTTGTAAATATATTTTTTTGTATTAAAAAGGTTACAATTACAACAACAATTCAAGTGTAATCTTTCTTTGTAAAAACTAAAGTATACATTTTATCATACATATTTCAAAGTTAAGGATTTGATTGATTATTTGATTACTTTATTTTTGACAAAACATACTATATTTAACATATGAGCAAAAATTGGCAAACAAAAGCTTATTTGAGGTGGCAGATATTTTACAGTAAAAATGTATAATCTATCCAAAACTAGTCAACGAAATGTTGTCTTTCATATGTCTGTAACATAGGTCTTTCGTTTATATGAGAAATAAATGTTAATTTGCAGTTTAATACGTTGCTTATACAAATAAAAAATTTTCAACATATTTCAGTCGATTTTTACTCATATCAGTATAGCAATACAGTTTGCTAAAAGCGGATCATTCATTCACACACAGAAACGCGATTCAAATTTAAACTGTCTTTTTGCGAGTTGTGGTAAACAGCGCGCATCTCTTGCCGTTCATTCATTCATTTCACACACAGAAACGCGATTCACTTGAGAATGAAAAAACTTACTAGAGTATTCCATAGCTCAGGATCCGTTGCTCCTCGAAATACCAGCACTTCTGAGGTACATTTTCCATTATTCCTCACAGCGCCGCGAGACAGTGTAAACAAGTACAATGATCTGAATAAACTTGATGTGTTTTCTCGAGCTGATATGGGGGCGTTCACAGGTTTGCGTGGATTGCCTCAGTCATTTGCGTTTGAATAGCGCACGCTCTCCGTGGGCGGGGTCACATTAAAAATAATTAGATGAGATGAGAACGACCGACATCTCGCTCTTTTCATACAGATTATATAAACTGAGAGTATTACTTCTTTTATAAAAATTACTAAAGAAGAGAATTCAAGCTTCATGCCCGTGTGTCTGTATGCCTGTTTGACTGAGTATTCGCTGAGTTATTGTTCATTTTCGGACGCGTTTCAGAATTGACTTCACTGACAGAGAGAAAGCAGAACTCGCATCATGTTTATTTTTCTTTATTTGGCAAAAAGCACAACACTCTATTTTTATTGTGACTATACACAAAAATAATACACACTTAACAGGATCGATTGATGTATGAAACTGGTTTGTAAAATCAAAGTCAACAGAGTATTTGGACTCTCGATTGAACTGATAAGAAAAAAAACGAGAAAATCACGCCGGCGTCATTGCCGACCTCAGAGGGTTAAAATACCAACTTCAGTATACCTCATTGATTAAACATAATATGTACAGGAAAGCAGATAAACCCGAATATAAACACAAAGTGTTTTTCCATAAAACCATTGGGCCTACTATTTTGCGTTACGTTCATATTCACCTGCTTGCCTGCATACAGTATACATCTTCAATCAGGTATACTGAATTTGATCTTTTATAATCACTGTTGTACTGCATTGAGGCACCGGTTTCACACTGGGTGTTTGAGAACGTCATGCTGTTTTTATTAGTTGAAAAACTGCAGCAGGTGCTGGATATGTACTACTGCCATTTTATTCAAATGTTTTTGAGTTTCTTCTTTTGAAATGGAAAATTGACAGTCCCGTAATGCAGTGTTGCCCTCCGGGCCTCCGTGGTAGTCATGTGACTGTAAACTAGTCTCGTGGATGACATAATAGGCTATGTAATTCAATGGGTCACAGAATGCTATCACATAGGTCAATTTAAAAATACATAATTTTTTACTGATAAGTTAAATGGCGTCACATAATTCGTAGTCGTAGTAACACAAGAAGCTGTAATTTAGGCCTATGGCTTGCCTAACGTTTTTCCGTTTCGGAGCTCCACAAGGACGTGTTACAACAAATTAAATCAGATTTTTTAATTTTTATTTTAGCACATATTCCTATTTTGAAATACTTTGAATGGTTAAGTTAATCAATTCAGACAGCGCTACTATAGGCCCATGGCAGTCCGATGAATAGCCCATTCATTCAACAGATGAATCGACGCTGGCGCTGAATGAGCAAACACTCAAAATAACTCCAGATCATTGGATTAGCTATAGTGCACTGGATACAGATCAGCAGTTATAATAATAAAACAAGATAATATTAATTACATTTACACAATGTTATATAGGCTATGAGATCGCGCTCATCTAGCCCTATCTCAGTGGGTTTTCTGATATGTTATCATCACAAACGATCTAACTGTTATAAAGATATTACAAAACAATTCTTCTTGACATTTAAAACATAATACAACACTATAATGAACATTAAACTAATTAAATTACTTGCCTTTTTTTATCGCTGAAAATTTTCCTCCCGAAAATGAAATCTTCTGCAGACTGCAGATCTCCGGCCGAGTCCTAGGACTCTTGTTGTGGCCCGACTGTGACAAAGCGAACTCGGGCCGACGGTAAATACACACAGCTACACCGAGTACGGACCTGACCAGCGGCGGCCTTGAGCATCTGGGGGCCCGTTTCAATAACTAATATGGGGCCCTAGCCACATAAAACATAAACATAATAGAGCAGAAAAAGCAAGGATTCCTGTTGGTTTGCCTCAATTGGTATATTATTTTATTACGTGCACTTTCAGCTTCATGAACAGGCAGCTCAACATAGAAATAAATCAACCTTATTTGATTAAAACTATATACAATTATACAGCGTTTTACGTTGGAATAAGCCTCGCCCTTTCACGCAGGGCAACTTCCCTGCTTAACTGATTTGCGCAGTATATTTTCAGCTGTCTGGGCTGACTTTAAGAAAACAGCTCAAACATCCCCTCAACTTGAATTATTTAACAAAACCAATGAAGAAAAAGTCTCTGACTGACACTGAACCGAACCTCACCGGGCGGCGGGCGTAGATTTCACCTGAGCCCTTTTTAGAAATCCACTCTTCTGTGTTTGAGTGCTGAGAATGCCCTGATAAGTTCATCTTTGTCCAGCGATTTTGTCACCTCGTGCTCAATTGAAATCTGAGCGAGAGCTGACAGCCACTCCTGGAGCATTGTTGTCCTCAAGTGTGTTTTTATTAGCTTCAAGCGAGAGGAACTCCTCTCTCCGCTCACTACAGTCACAGGCACTGTCATCATGAGTCGGAGAGCAATGCTGAGGTTGGATACAGTTCAACTAAATTGTTTCTGTAAATGTAGCTCAGAATCTGCAGGCCAGCCGAGGTCTCGCGCACAAGGTCCTCAGCGTCCACATCGCAGAGGGTTTTTTCTATATTTGCGCAGCTTTCTTTGCTTTCTTTCTTTTCATTTCCTCTCTTCTATAAATGAAACCAAACAGACCATGAAATGTCTCCATCAACTTGAAGCGCTCACTAGTGCCTGTAATGGCAGAGTCCACTAGTGGGAGGAAAACATCTCTCCTGAACTTTTCCTCGGGTGTCACTGTCAAGGAAGGATCCGGATTTTGGGGCTTGTACGCAAACTGGTGTTTGGGGTTTTCGGCCTCGGGTAGTAGGGAGGACCATTGGCATCTCTATCTCTTCTGCGATGTCTCTAGGATCTGTCAGGGTGGATGAAAGGCCTTTAATCAAAGGGATTTAAGAACATGCCCCACCTCGTGCTCTAACATATCAATCCCCACTTGTGGGCTCTGGAGCAGCTTGCTGACACGATTAACCTCATGTAGAATGTAGTACCAGATGATGACAGTAAGCAGGAATTTCCAGCTCGTGATCTCCTGTTCAAGGCCTCTGGCAGCAGACGCCGTCTCACTGTCACCTGATACTAACAATAATGTTGTTTTTTTAAATTTCAACAATTTATAATGACGCTTCACAATGCCATGCGCCGCTGTCCATTGCACTGAAACAGCTCAATATAATCCTGGCACCGGGTCTGCTTTAAGTTTTTAAACAGGTTAAAAATACCCTAATAAGAAGCCTAACACACTAAAATCATAGACTGTCTATCACAAAACAAAATAACACACACTCGACTCGTACATACCTTTTTTTGTTGCATGATCGACCAGTGAGAGAAGAGCTTCTCCGACAGCAGGAAACTGATAGCGCAGCACTTTCACACTTTCCATGCGGCATTCCCATCGCGTGTTGGATAAGGCCTTTAGGGTCATCTGTGGTACGTTTGTCTTGAAAATCTCCCATCTCTGTGTGGAGGAGCTGAAAATGGTGAAGAAGCTCACAGACTCCACTGTTGACTTCACAGCATCTACAATGACGAGGTTTAGACTGTGGCTGGCGCATGGCATGAACAGTGCTTTTTTGTTGATATCAAGCACCCTTTTCTGCACACCGCTATTTTTCCCCCGCATGTTGCTACCGTTATCATATGCCTGTCCCCTGCATTTTTCGACATCCAGGCCTAACTTCTCCAAATGCTTCAAGAAGACATCTGTTAGCCCTGCGCCTGATGTGTCAAGCACTGGTAGGAAACCGACAAAATGCTCTCCAACAGTAGCCCCGGCACCGATTTGGCACTTGACAAAGCGCAGTGTCACAGAGAACTGCTCTATGTGTGCAGCGTCCGGGGTGCAGTCCATTATCACAGAGTAGTAATGGGATTGTTTTACTCTTTGTATTATTGCTTCCACTGTCTAGTCTCCAATAAGAGTGATCAGCTCATTTTGTATCGTTTTCCCCAGATAATGGTCAGCAATCTCTTTTGTCTCCGCTCGTCTGACATGCTCGCTCATCACTGGGTCAAACTCAACAAGCAGCTCCACCACACCTAGAAAGTTTCCATTGTTTGTTTCATGTAGGTTGGAATTGTGGCCACGGAAAGCAAGGTTTCGTTCTGCAAGGTGACAGACTATGGCAATTAACCTTTTCATGACGTCGTTCCATTGTCTTTTTTTCAACATTTGCATTTCTTGATAGGTATTGTCAATGGTACTGTGTGTTTTTACGCGCTTCTCCAGCTCGCACCAGCTGTCCATATTGGCACTGTGTGTATTCGATTTTTCATGATCCTGGAGTGTGAGAGTGAGTCGTTCCCACATTCTGAAACCTCTGTGAGTGAGACTACTCATCCGCTTGCCAAATAAGGTACAGCAGAAACAGAAGACTGAATCGGATGATTTTGAGTACACTAACCATGACCTGAGTATCTTTTCTCCATTTTTCATCTTCATGAAACATCTGTCGTTGGTCATCGGCAATATGCTCTGGCCAGCACCCCGGGTCTGTGTCTGTAAACGGGGCTTTCCCCCTGGCATCTCCCTCACCTGTCTCAGCGGTAGGAACTTCATCGTCATGTTCTTGTTCTAACAATGTTTGGTCATAATTATTGCTAGCAGTTTGAATTGAAGACGGATAATCTTTATTTTGGCTAGCATCCTGTGACGGGGGTTCGGCCGCTGCTGTCGCCGGTGGGGTTAACGTTACAGATGCTGGACCAAAGGAAGAGGTCACTTTTGGTAGACTGAATAAAGCTTTTCTTTTGTTGTCTGATATCTTTCATTTTTCAGCACCACTGGCATATGTACGTTTCATTTCCTATTAAAATTATTTTCCTGCTCAAAATAACATTTTAACCTGGCGGCAAAAAAGGCAAAGGTATAAACACATAAACTACCAATATTATACTTCAGATTGCTTAAGCCGTTCGCGGGGGCTGTAAACGTTGCTATGGTAACCGCGGCGCGAGTTCGACCAATCAGAGACGTCAGTGTTTTGCTTAGAATTATGGGTAGTGTAGTATTTCTCCAGAAGATCGCAAACAACAAGGTTGATTTTATACCTTGTGGCTTTTATAGGAGCAGAAACTTTCGTTTCACAACCTCGTGGTCAATCTACCTCGGATGGTTTAGACATTATGGCTGAAAATTAATATCCTACGGAGAAAATGAATGGGATTTTGCTGGTCTGTTGGGGCCCCCCTTGGAGGGCGAGGCCTGTTTCAATTGAAACGGGTGAAACATAGGTAAGGCCGCCTCTGGACCTGACACTAGTACAACTGCTTTTAGCCGACACTGGCCCTTCATAAAACGCCATATGAGCCAGCGCGAGTAGGGGAGAACCGGGGCGAAAGTAACACGGGACGAAAGTAACAAAGCGATTTTCTCAGAGCCCTGACTACATTTGCATTTCAAGCTATGACAGCACTTTCAGCACGCAGCCAGTGACGGAGCTGTCGTTTCCCGCGGTTAGGTCCGGAAAGCTGCTTCCGATTACGGTAAGTAAATTATTGAAGCGGTACTTTTTTTTTTTTATTTACAAGTTGTGTTTCTCGTTTCATGTGTCATAGTAATGATCAATCTACAGGTTATTTAGTGCTGTAACATGTGATAAAGTTTGCCTTGTCAGAGTTTTTTAGTATACAAGTAATTCGGGTTTAAATGTCAGGAGTTCCAGTCGGGACGAAAGTAACACTTGTTAGTTTTGTCCCGCTGCTAATGAGGTGATTTTCTCTGTGTTGCAGAGTTTATTAAAACATGTTTACCGGTATGTCATATTATACCAACAGAATATGCCAAGAGTGAGGGTCAGAAAAACAGACAGGTCTGATTCAGCCAGACATGTATGAGAGGGCGTTTCTGGACATATCTGTCAGGAAAATGAGGTTTAGGGCATATGCCATGTCACTTTGCTCCGATACTGCAGGAGGAGGGCAGAGAACAGTAGGGAGAAGACTAGACCACCAGAGTACAGGTCATACACCAAAGTCTTCTCTGTGGACCAAGAGAGGAAGCTGGAGGCTTACATTAAGAGCTGATATTTATTTTGGCCTGTCTCCTAAGGAGGTCAGTGTAGTAGGCCTACAGTAAAAACACTCAACATGCAGCTCACTTACACTGCTCTTACTAAAACCAGTTTAAATGCTTATCAAAATGTGAGATTTGTATATTTTTTCAATAGATTTTTCATTTTTATTCTAATTTTAATTTTTATTGACATATTTAACTTTTCCACTGTCTGTAAAGCTGCTGCAACATGTAAAATCCCCAGTGCAGGATCAGTAAAGTCTTATTTTATCTTAATCATGTCATAAACAATCTCTCTCTTTTTTTTTTTTTTTTACTGTTATAGGTGTGCAGATTTGCATATGAGTTGGCCAGCAGATATGGGTGCAAATATCCGAGTGGATGGAATGCCACCAAGATGGCGGGAAAGGACTGGCTCACCTCCTTCCTTGAACGAAACAAGACATTATCTATTCGTAGACCCCAAGCCACCAGCATGTCCTGTTCCACTAGCTTCAACAAAACAAATGTGTCCTCTTTTTTTAAGAACTTGCAGACAGTTCTTCTCCACAAGCATTTTGAAGCAAAGGACATTTGGAACGTGGTTTACAAGTTTACAATTCATTAAAACAAAAACAAAAGTTACAATGATTCAGTGGTTTAAAATACATGGGACAAATCTATTGTTATATAAAATTTAATAAACTATAGACTGTGATAATAAATACATACTGTAGCCTATACAGATAAATATATACAGATTATAAAACTATGAGGTGAATAAATATGTAATTATATAAAAACACTACACACGCACACACAAGTCAAGTCAAGTCACCTTTATTTATATAGCGCTTTTTACAATACAGATTGTATCAAAGCAGCTTCACATTGATAACATGAAAATAATACAACAAAGTTTGTTTCTAGAAGAAAATTGCATCATCGTCCACCCATAATAAGGCAGATCAATAATATTGTTGAATATTAAATGTCCCCAACTAAGCAAGCCAAAAGCCAAGGCAACAGTGGCAAGGAACCAAAACTCCATCAGGTGACAGAATGGAGAAAAAAACCTTGGGAGAACCCAGGCTCAGTCGGGGGCCAGTTCTCCTCTGGCCAACGAGCGAACAGTGTATGATTGTGATCCAGGCAGCGTTACAGGTCAGTAGTCAGATTGGTCGTGTCGATGAGGCCTTCACAGGGCCCACATACACATACACCTAGCTATAATAAAAATATACAAATGTATTCATTAATTTATTATATAGAGATAGAGATAATAAAACAATAATGTAAATAAATATGTAACTATATACAAATACTAACAATGCACACACAACTAGGTATATAAACACTTACAAATGTTCATGAAAGCTCATCAAAGTTTATAATTAAATTGCAGGTACCACAACCATCCAGGTGCCAGGTAAAGTTATCGCCACCAAGGGGAAGCGCCAGGTCGGTGCAGTGACCTCTGGGGTGAGGGGGACATTGGTCATCATTGCCCTTGCTGTTAATGCACAAGGCAATTGCATTCCTCCGTACTTCATCTTTCCCAGGAAGAAGTTCCAGGACCACTTTGTTAGGAATGCTGAGTGCTGCTCCTCCTCGACAATCATTGGTCACACCTTTCTGTAGCAGCAATTGACTTTTGTCGGTCAAACGGGATAGTCCTACTATCTTTCCCACCCCACTGCTCACATCGTCTCCATCCGCTCGACAGGAGTGTCTTCGGTCCACTGAAGCGATATGTAAACACAGCAGCAGATCACTGGATGAGAACACATCCTGGAAAAACTTTGACCATATATGACATTCCAAACCTAGTGGCCACAGCTCTGCCACGAGCAGCAACACCCAGCAACATCACATCTGGCTCTGTGTGCACTGGCATCTGCCCCTTCAACCCAGATAATTATGAGGAGCAAGACTAATCTCCTGCCCATGTCACTGACCGCCCAGTTCCTTCACAACTACCATGTGCTCCCACACCACATTCCAACACACCCATACAGCCAGAGCCTGTTTGTGGGAGGACTTCTGCCAGAGTATCCTGCTGGTTCAAGGGACACCTGTTTAGAGTCTGCCATCCCTGACCACCCGGCTGTCTGTTCAGGTAAGAGAAAATGAGATAGAACTTGGTTAATCCTGAAGGATTTTAGTAAAATAATAACTAAAATAGAATTGTGCACAATATTAATATTATTGTTTCTGTGTCCACTGATTAAGCTGTCCCCCCTGAAGAAGGGGAAAGAGGTATGCTTGAGGTAAGGCAGACTAGTCTAGGCATTCATTCCAGAAGCTGTACGTCTCTTTCCTAAGGCTGGTCCGAGAAAGGACACAAAACGGAGAGGCAAAAGGAGGCGAGTGGTGTTTGGTTTTTGCTTTTTCCTGAGTAATTTCTTTATGCATGCTGCTATCATGTGGACAGAGGATGAGCAATAACTGCCTGTACATTTATACAAATGTTGACAACAATTTCTCTCACTTTGAATGTTGCAGGTCAACGGCGATCCTCACAGACTCTCTGGTGAGGGCAGCTCTGGAGGAGGAGCAACAGAAGAGGATCCAGGAGAAGCCGTTTGCTCCGAAGAAAAGGCTCCTCACCATCGAAAACACTGCACCCACAGTTTCCTCGGACAAGGATGAGGAATGTCTTGTGTGTAAGGAAACATTCAGCTCATCCTTGCCTGGGGAAGTGTGGGTTCAGTGTCTCTTTTGCCAGCTCTGGTCACATGAGGCATGCACTGAGGGTGCAGAACATTATATCTGTCACAACTGTGACAATGAGTAGGCTAATGCCTTTTTTATGTTCCTTTTTGTTTGTACTGTTAACCCCCTGAGGTCGGCTGTGTCGCCGGCGATACCAGCTCGCTTTTTTTTTATCAGAGTAAAAGAAATACTCTGTTGACTTTGATTTTCCATAGGAGTTTCATACATCAATCGATTCTGTTAAATGTGTATTATTTTTGTGTATACTCACAATAAAAACAAAGTGTTGTGCTTTTTGCCAAATAAAGAAAAATAAACACGAAGCGAGTTCTGCCTTCTCTCTGCCAGTGAAGTCCATTCTGAAACGCGTCCGAAAATGAACAATAACTCAGCGAATACTCAGTCAAACAGGCATACAGACACACAGGCATGAAGCTTGAATTCTCTTCTTTTAAATGAAGTAATTTATATAAAAAACAAATATTCTCATCTTGTGAAATCTGTATTAAAAGAGAGCGATTCCAGTCGAGCTCATCTCAGCTCATTACGTTATAATAGGCCCCGCCCACGGAGAGCGCGCGCTATTCAAACGCAAATGACTGAGACGATCCCATACAAACTGTGAACGCCCACATATCAGCTCGAGAAAACACATCGAGTTTATTCAGATAAGTGTAGTTGTCTACACTGTCTCGCAGCGCTGTGAGGAATAATACTAACGGAAAACGTACCTCAGAAGTGCTGGTATTTCGAGGAGCAACGGATGGAATACTGTAGTAAGTTTTTTTTCATTCTCAAGTAAATCGCGTTTCTGTGTGAATGAATGAACGGCAGAGATGCGCTTTTTACCACAACTCGCAAAAAGGCGGTTTAAATTTGAATTGCGTTTCTGTGTGTGAATGAATGATCTGCTTTTAGCAAACTATTTTTCTATACTGAGTAAAAATCGACTGAAATATGTTGAAATAAAATGTATTTGTATAAGCAACAAAATTAACATTTATATTCCTTATAATAAAAACGAAAGACCTATGTTACAGACAAATGAAAGACAACATTTCGTTGATTAGTTTTGGATAGATTACACATTTTTACTGTAAAATATCTGCCACCTCAAATAAGCTTTTGTTTGCCAATTTTTGCTAATATGTTAAATATAGTATGTTTTGTCAATGTAGGCTATATTCGAAGTAATGAATCCTTAACTTTGAAATATGTATGATAAAATGTATACTTTAGTTTTTACAAAGAAAGATTACACTTCAATTGTTGTTGTAATTGTAACCTTTTTAATTAAAAAAATATATTTACAAGGTAGATGTAAACAAATTTTAAAAGGTAAATATAAGCATTTTCTTTAAATAATTTTTATTGTTTTTTATTATTGACAAATTTGGGGAGAGGATACATATTCCAAAACTGAAAATACAGTATGAGAATTAACTGCACAATTACTAGACATGTTTTCCTTGGATATTATACAATTTGCAAGCAAAATTTGTGAAAAAAAAAAAAATTGACATGCTTCCAACTGTGAACCAATTTGGTAGAATATATATATATATATATATATACTGTATATATATTGCTCTTGCATTCTTTCTTGTGGCTATAGGTGACACACCTGAATGAATGGCTCATTAAGTATGCGGGCCCCATTGTCTCCTGAGGTGTGAACCACTACATATGCATGATGCTGTTGAATGGTTGACGCCCCTTGCGCATATTGCCTTTACAAACAAAAAGTGTTTTACAAGATTTAAATCAATGTATTGTGTTATGTGAATGATAAGGGCAGGATGATTTTCACATCATTTTGAAGAAAAAATTCTAGGCAAAGACATCAATTAGTCAAAAGTCTTATTGACACGTATTTAGTATGTGTTTTGTGGCCTTATTTCAGAAACTTTAGTTTTTAGTTTTTTCAATAACCATGCATAAACATTATTCTCTCAAAAATACAAACATGTACATGCATGTTGCTCACATATTATGGTAGCCCTGTTTGTGCTAAATAGAGTGTAATTATACCTTTGCCATTAATATGTTTATAAGCAACTGAAAAAAGCACAAATGTCAGGGCATGTCAGAACATCTCAAGGACCCCAAAAACCCCTCAGACCTCAGAGGGTTAACAACAAAGAAACAGAAATAAGAAGAAAACATGAAACATGAAGCATAAAAACAGTAAGCTATATATGGTTAACACAATACTATATGAGCATCAACAATACTTTACAATAGCATTTTATTTTGTGGAGAGATAAAGAGACAACTTTAATATGCTTCTCTTGAGTTCATCTATCAGGTATTCAGCAGCTACTATATTATTGCAACATTAACACAGTTATATTACTACATGTAACATAATTAGTAAGTGTTTAATAAAGGATAAGCAAGTACATGAGAGTAATCTGGTTATATTTGTGTCACGTGACTTCAACTGCACTGCAATTTTACAACACAATTATTGTTATTATTAGGGCTGAACGATTTGGGAAAATAATCGAATTACGATTTAATGTGCGATTTTTTTTTTTTTTTTTTTAATCCTCTTTTTTTCCCAACAAAACATAATGAATGCTTTAAATATGACTAACACAATATTAGATACATTTAGTGTAAAATGTTCTTTCCCATAGGCTGGGCCTATTTGTTAGAATTAAATTAAAAGATGTATGACTTGAAATAAATGACATTTTTATTTAACTGCTCATTACAGAAACATCTGTGGCTTTAAGTAATTTAAACAAAGGCATGCATTTTGTAAACACTGTGTGCAAAATGTACAGTCTTAAGAAAAAAATCATTTAAAATGATATGCATCTTACTGCTCCCAAATCAGTAACATTTCACACAACTGAGACAGAATTTGCCTCTACTACTTTGAAAATATTTTGTAAAATCAAAGTAAATAAAGTTATAAATAAAAAACGGAGAAATGCACTTTTAAATTAGACAATAAAAAAACAATCTGAATATTATAATATAAATCAACCTCACTTATCTCAAGTACACAACAATAACACACCACACAGAGAGTTCACTATGAGTATGGCACTGCCAGCCATAATGATCCAACAGTTTTGTTCTCAGTGGCTCACAGGTTTTTTGCTAAGAAAACCAGTATATTGACTTTTGCCGGCTTCAAGGATGAGCGAGTGCAAGGCACAATATTCCCCCTCTGTGCTAAAAAGACGCTCTGAGGGAGCGCTTGTGGCAGGTACACAAAGAGACTTGTGGGCCATGGTCTTTAACTGTGGACTTGGTGGAGGGTGCACAAGATCAGCACATAAAATCAAAACATAATATTTAAATTTACATATTAGAAAAGGAGTGGGAGGAAGTATGAATTTATTTAATCCCATCCACTTTCCACAACTCAACATAGTTTATATATTTGTATATTCAGCTTCCTAATTACTAATCAACGCATCTCTCTCTCTTTTGGCAAGATGTAATCTGTGCCCAAAACACTGGAACCTCGTCCATCCATTAAGCCGTGCATCCAGCACCATATTATCCATGGGTGCACAAATTATTTTCCGAGTTTCTCCTCATGGAGATCCCAGCTGGCAAGCCCTTCTCTCAGGCCGGCTGCTATTTTCCCCTGTGTGGTCGTCTGGGAAGTAGGTATTTTGTAGGCAGCGAGCTCTGAGGTTGAAATCTTCATCAATAAAATGGACTGTAAGACTCTGGTAAGGCTCATCTGTGAGGCTTGACCACATACCAGTAGTGCTAGTAAAAAACTCCACAGTTTTAAGCTCCGCGGCGACTTTCTCTTTGCACTTTTTGTACAGCTCCGGTATGGCAGTCTGACTGAAGTATGTACGGGAGGGTATACTGTACCGTTTATCAAGCGTATTTATCAATGCCACGAACCCAGGCTTGGTCACCGTGCTGAGAGGCATCATATCTTTGGCTATGAACTCGGTTATTGCCCGAGTGATTTCCCCGTGCCGGTTTGAATTACGTTCATATGGAGTGACACTTTCGAATATTTGGGTCAGTGATCCCTGTCTTGAGGTATTTGGCTTGTCTGGCGCACTGGTGCTCGGCAGTTTGGTCATACAACTGTCATACATTGATTTGTGGTATTTTTTTAAGTGCTGGAACAAGTTTGTAGTGTTACCCCGTGAAGTAGCAACGGGAGCTCGGCATGCTCTGCACAACACCTGACGCTGCACAGCATCTTCTTTTCTGAAACCAAAATAGTTCCACACCACCGACGTGCTGTTCCTCTTCGAGAGTCAGTCCCAGCTGTGTCAGTTTCTGACTGCTCCGTCGAGCCAGAGGCCATTGGCTACTCCACTCTTCCGCTCGCGTCACGTGACCATCTTGTAATCGCGCAAGTTGCGGTTAGAAAATCGCGTTTTATCGTATCGTGATATCATCGCAAACGCAATTAATCGTTCAGCCCTAGTTATTATTACTAATTATTGTTCATAGTATCTATAAAAACTCAAAATTAGCCACAATTAGTTGCAATGAAGGATGAATCCAGGATCTAAATGCAAGCAGTATTTATTAACACTGCAACAAAACTCCAGAACAAAGGTGTATTCCAGAAAGCAAGGTTATCTTACCATCAAACATACCCTGAGCTCTCGATTCATTAACCCAAACCTGGCTCGCTCAAGGTATGCTGGATCAAAGAACGCACCTATAACTTAATCCATCTCACCATTTGTTTATGTTTAACAGACCAGACTTTCTGAACAGAGCAAGGAATCAACAAGTCACTATAGAAACGGATGCTAAGAAAGAGAGTGTAGCAGTATGAGTTAACTCGTAACAAGCTGGCGTTCTTTTGGCCAATCACTGCCACAGGCTCCCCCCATAAATACATGTAGTAGTCCCCTCTGACTGCCCTCTTGCTCGCTGGTGACGGAAGTGCGTCATACTTCCGGGTCACTCACTCCGTGCGTTGCTCTGCTGTGCTACAGGTAAAGTAGCGGCTCTGCTGTCTCTGCCCTTATTCCATTGTTATTAACTGCCGTTATGTTTACTATGTACTGAACGCTCGTAGATCTCCGGTTGGTGGGCCAGTCCTCCACCCCGTCATTCAACGCATTCAATTCAATTCAATTCAAGCTTTATTTGTCATTGCATAAATACAGTGTATTGACACAACGAAATTACAGGTGCTACTCCAGATCAGTGCTTTTAAAGATAAATAATTAATAAAATAAAATGTACTAATTTATAAATATATATTAAACAACCCCCCCCATCCCTTTCATACATTGCACTCTCTCTTTTTCTCCCTCCCACACACTCACACACACCCTCCCACACAAGTATAAAATAGCAGCAGGTTACAGCATAGCAGCAAGTTTCAGCAAAATAAAAATATAAATAGATTGTTTGCCAATTAGATCATCTCTAGAGGTAATATGATATTTCACAGGGTTATTGTTTGTTCAGTGAACGTATTGCCCAGGGAAAAAAACTATTTGTTAATCTAGCAGTGCAAGCTTTCATTGACCTATAGCGCCTGCCAGAGGGAAGCAGGTTGAACAGGAGGTGAGCGGGGTGTGTAATGTCTTTAACAATGGATCTGGTCCGGTTGAGGCAGCGGGAGTTGGCAAGCTCTTCCAGGGAAGGAAGAGGACAACCTATGGTCTTTTGGGCTGAGCCTATGACCCTCTGCAGAGTCCTCCTGTCTGCCACCGAACATCCCGCATACCATACTGTGATGCAAAAAGTAAGTACACTTTCAATAATTGACCGGTAAAAGGACACCAGCAGCTTCTGTTCAAGATGGTTTTTCCTGAGAATTCTCAGGAAATGTAGTCGCTGCTGGGCCTTTTTTGTTATAGCTTTAGTGTTTGTGGACCAAGAGAGATCTTCAGAAATATTTACTCCCAGAAATTTGAAAGATGAGACCCTTTCCACGCATTCACCGTTCAGGAGGAGTGGGGCGTGGGCTGTGCTGTTTCGTCTGAAGTCTATGATGATTTCTTTGGTTTTTATTGTGTTCAGCAGTAGGTTGTTTGATGAGCACCAGGTTGACAGTTGCTGGACCTCGTCTCTGTACTCTGTCTCATCTCCACCTGAAATGAGACCGACCACCGTGGTGTCATCTGCAAATTTTATGATGAGGTTGGAGGGGTGAGAGGGGGAGCAGTCAGATGTGTAAAGTGTGAACAAGAGTGGGCTCAATACACAGCCTTGGGGGGAGCCAGTGCTGAGTGAAAGGGGGGAGGAGAGATGGTGACCGAGTCTCACTTGTTGTAGTCTGCTGGAGAGGAAGTCTTTTATCCAAGCACAGGTGGAGGGAGGGAGGTGTAAGCCCAAGAGTTTTTTAATCAGAATGTCCTGGATTATAGTATTGAAGGCTGAGCTGAAATCTATGAAGAGTAGTCTTGCATAGCTGCCTGAGTGTTCGAGGTGGCTCAGCGTTGCGTGGAGGGTGATGGCAATGGCATCCTCAGTAGAGCGGTTTGCCCTATAGGCAAACTGGTGAGGGTCGAATGATGGTGGGAGACAAGCCTTGATGTGCTGGGTAACCAGCCTTTCCAAACACTTCATTACCAATGATGTTAGTGCGATGGGCCTAAGGTCGTTCAGGCTTTTCCGTGCTGATGTTTTTGGAACTGGGATGATGGTGGCGGATTTCCAGCAAGATGGGACGATGGCTCGGGTCAGAGAGATGTTGAAGATCTCAGTGAAAATCCCCGCTAGTTGGTCTGCACAGGCCCTGAGTACTTTCCCTGGTACTCCGTCGGGTCCAGCCGCCTTCCTCGGGTTCACTTCCCTTAGTACTCTCCTCACCTGATGTTCCTGGAGGGATAGCGAGGTGCTGGTGAAGGCTGGGGGAGGAGCTGATTGACCATTTCCTCAAACCGGGCAAAGAAACTGTTTAATTCCTCTGCCATTTTTGCATCAGGGTTGTTAGATGTGATGTTGTGGCCCTTGTAGTTGGAGATGTGTTGTAATCCCTGCCACACTTGACGTGGGTTGTTGTCTGCTCAGCTCTGGCTGAGCTGTACTGTGCCCTATCCCCTAACCTGAATGCTGTGTTGCGATCCCTGATAAGGAGCCGCACTTCACTTGTCATCCAGGGTTTCTCGTTCGGGAAGACCCTGATCCGTTAAGTGACGGTGACATTTTCAGTACAGAATGTGATGTAGGATAGGACAGACTGTGTATACTCCTCCACATCCAGGTTCTCAAATAGATTCCACTCCGTGGTCGAAAAGCAGTCTTGGAGCTCGGAGAGGGCATCCTCTGGCCAGGTGTTGATCGTCCTAATGGTGGGCTTATTTTTCCTAATGTGAGGGGTGTAGGCTGGTATAAGGTGCAGAGAGAGGTGGTCTGACAGGCCAATGTGTGGCTGGGGCACTGCTCTGTATGCATGCTTAATATTGCAATAGACATGGTCGAGTGTGCTGTTCTCCCTGGTGGCACACTTCACATATTGGGTGAATTTAGGGAGGACAGCTTTTAAGCATGCCCGGTTAAAATCTCCGGCTACTATATGTACCCCATCCGGGTGCGCCTGCTGCTGTTTACTTATGCACCTATGAAGATAGTTGAGGGCTACGTTAACGTTAGCATCTGGAGGGATGTACACGGCCGTGATGGTTACTACAGTTATCTCTCTAGGTAAGTAAAAGGGGCGGCAGATGACAGTTAATGCCTCGAGATGGGGGGAACAATATTTATATGTTACATGGCTTTGTGAACACCAGTCATTATTAATATAGATACAGAGTCCGCCTCCTCTGTCCTTACCGGAGTCACTATTCCTGTCGTGTCGGTGGATGGTGCGGCCTGCTAGCTGTACGGCGTTATCGGGGATAGCAGGGTGGAGCCAGGTTTCAGACAAGATCATCACACAGCAATCCCGGGCAAAGTTGTTAGTTGCTATTCGCAGTTCTAGGTCATCCATTTTGTGCACAATGGATCTTACATTTGTAAGAAAAACACTAGGAAGAGGGGCTTGTGTGGATGCTTCTTTAGCCGCAATAGTAGGCCGGCTCTACATCCCCGCTTCTGTTTCCTGTTCCTTCGCCGTCGTCGTCGCTGCCTGCAGGAGCGTGTGACAATCCACGGAGACCCCGGTGCTCTCGATATTTCGAGCGGTATGTTATTTGCTTGTTGAAAATAGTCCGTGACTGGAACATTACTTCGTAAGCCGATGCTGATCAGGTTACTGCGACTATATACACATTGTGCTTGGCAGAGTTCGCCATACATTTGCCATGCAATTCCTGCTAAACATACTAAAAAGCACCGAACTAGAGAGCTCTGAGCCGCTGCACTCACGCGCGCCGCCATCTTGGATCCCATGAATAAAAGCGGATGTTACCGAAAGCTACCTGTACTGTTTGTACCCTTTGAGCTGCCGCCTCCTGGGTGATACAAAACGCTGCTTGATCAGTATGTAGGATACATGGTGTAGGATTTATTTGTTTGATTTGGGGTTAATTCATTTGTTTTAATAAATAACAGGAACTGGGCTGGTTCGACTGGAGACTGACGTCAGCCGCAGAGCATTTATTCACTAGCTGCTGTTTTGCCTGGATTGCTGTTCGTTAAACGTGCATTTTGAACATAGTATCAGCAACTTTAACCTTATTTGATTTCTGCACGCCCGTCCTGGAGTGTTGCTTGCCTAACGTGCATATTTTGAGCATTGTGTCATCAACTTTACTCGATCGCTACATGCCCGCCCTGGACAGCTGTAATCGTGTACGTTTTGAATATTATACCAAGAACTCTATTCGATCGCTGCATGCCCGCCCTGGACAGCTGTAATTGTGTACGTTTTTGAACATTATACCAACAACTCTACTTGATCGCTGCACGCCTGTGCTGCACTCATCTAACGTGCAAGTTTTGAAAATTTTTTACAAGGAACGTTACTGATCGCTCCACCCGTTCTGCCTTTACGGTCACTGGGCAATCACGGCCATGTGCGAGCCTCCAGTTTGACATGGGCCAGTATTTTAACTGTTTGAATGCAGCTGAAGGGGTTGGCTCTTTACAGTTATAATTTGGGTTAAGTGTTTATATTTCCTTTCTATTATTTTGTTTTCAATTTAGTTAATTTGCATTTATAGTTTGTTTCTTTATCAGTGATTTTAGTTTATCTTGTTAGATAAACTAATCCAGTTAATACATTTATACATATTTTGTCGTATTGTCTTATTACTGAATTTGTTTTCCTTGGCCAAAGTTTCATTGTACTTTAATCCGTTTATTTTGTTTGTTTTTGTTTGAGAAGTGTCTTAGAATTGATATCTTATTTTTCTAGTGTACTGCTTTCTGGAACCATTGCTGGTTCTGGCAGTTTGGTTATTTTGTGATTAAGATTATTTCAATTTGTTTTCTTCATTTAAATATTACATTGATTTTTCTTTCTGTTGAGTGAATCCCCTTTGATCGTGTGTGTTTGTGTCCGTTTCAGTTGCTGAGAGCCAAAGGTGGTGGTGTTGGTGTCCGGGTGGTGGTATCCCCTTCCTGCGTGCTGTGTTGTCTACCCCGTTTTCTTTGCTGTGTTCACTGTTGTGTTTTTCAGTGTTTGTGTGTGTTCACGTGGGTGACTTTTTCCTGGGATTCCTTCCTGCCTTCGTGGCTCCCTTCTCCTCCACTGGTAAGCCTCAGCAGCAAGTATGAATGTGTTCTAAATTGTGTTTTTAAATTATTGAAACAAAGTTTGTCCGTTTTCAAAGTTGAACCGTCTCTGGCTGAATTGTATGTGTACCTGTGTGTCCTTAAGTGTATCAGTAATATTGCAATGAGGAAATAAAGAAAATCATTCTCTGGGTGAAAGTCCCAGGGTGGCGTAGTCTGTGTTTTTGTGGCAGGTTCCACCTAGACTATAACCTCCCCTGTTTTGTCTGCTCTCGTGCCGCCACAAGAGCATTCTTTTGTTACATGCTGATTTACATACTTATATCACCACTGGGACTGTCACAAAATAATTCACATTTTTGTCAAAAACAAAAAAACATTTTTGGTGTGTCGAGAGGTACGCGAGACATAATGATGACGTAACTGACGCGAGGTTTTTCTGTTAGCTGCCGTCTCACTCACTATATGAGGACGTGAACACAGGAACATATCCAGAGCTGCTCTGAGAGAACTTAATGAGCATTTCATCATTGTATTTAAAAGAATCATCGTCAAATACACTCTGACTGAAACTCATAGGAGTTTAGTACAACCTTTCAAAATAAAAGTTTGGTTTAGCTTGATTAGTCCTTATTAGAAATAATGACTGAAATATATTACTATTGTACAATAGAATGTAGCCAACTTAAAGTTATAACAACAACAACAATAATAATGGTTTAGTTAAACGTTATTCAAGAAATAATATAGTTTTAATTTAGTGAAGCTCTGTTATGCAGATCTGCAGACAAACAAAAGTTGTTACATTTCATCTGATTGCATTTTCAATAAAATATTTATATTAAATCATAGAATCCAGACAAATTATATCAGACAACCTAGAATTTCTGAGGAAATAAAATACATTTCATAAGACTCTATTATCTTATCATTATTATTATAACGTAAATGACTCTGGGTCAATGCGAATTAGCTCAAGAATATAGGGAATTTGGGAAATATTACTAATCATAACTCATGGTCATAATTCATAAATCGCATATACATTACTTTATCAATTTTCGGAAATACTTCGTTCTGTAACTGGTCTCGTCATCAGTCATTCGTCCAGCGAATAAATGTAAGACTATCACAGTTAAGAAGGAGTATCCCTGTTTACAAACTCCAAGAAAGTTTTATCTTCTGGCCACGAACATCAAACTTTCTGAGTTTATGAATTGAAAACTACTCAAGGTAGTCTATAATATCGAGCTTGTAGCTTAGATCTTTGATTTCATTGACTTATAAGGTGGGTTTTCAAACACAGAGACAGTTAAAAGTATAAATGGATTTTTAATACATGCAAAACTAGAGAGATTATATGAGCTACAAATATAAACGTACGTAAAAATGCAGACAATAAAACAAACAAACATTTAACCAAACAAGAACATAAAACATCGCGTGGTCAGAATAAATGAAATGAAAGAAAGGAAGAAAGAAAGAAAGAAATAGAGAGAAGAGATAGAGGGTAACTTAATTCACAGACCTAAGAGCTCGACACCTGAAATCAGCTTTTAGAGAGAGATAACGTTACTTGCAAGATTCTGTGCTCTTTCAGTGTGGTGCTGAAGAGGGGGCGCGCGTGTGCACGTGTCCGGCTGGTTTGCGTCTAGCTTCGTCTTCTGGTTCGTTTCGCAAGACGATGTAAAGGCTCACTTGAATTTAACGTTACCGAGAAAGTTCAGATCATTTCCCTTGTGGAGGAGAAAGGCGAGTAGGAACTTAGTTGCAAAAGAACGGCAGCTTCTACATGACACGGGGCATGCGTCCAGAGGAGAAGCCAAGGCCTGTCCAGCTGGTTGCGTTGGGAGGAGAAGCGCTGCGCGTGGAGAAGAAGGTCAGAGCGAGCGAGAGAGTTGAGAGTGTTGAGAGAGGGAGCAAACTGAAAGTTTGGACTTTTATCAGTGTCCCGTGAGCAGTGTCCCACGTCCCCTTTTTCGTGGCAACAGCGAATCGGATCTTCTGATCTGAAGCGGGAAGAGGTTTCTTTGTTTGTGAAGAAACGCCTACTTTGACTGTCATGTGAGAGATCGAAAATAACATTCATATTTAGAAATATAGTATTTCCTGGAATAAATGCATATTATTGTACTTTGCAGTCAAGATTCGACTCTGACATGTTTTTCCCATTACATTGACACCTCGAATGACGTTTTTGCATGAAAGAAATACAGGGTTACATAATTTCCTCATAATCACTAGCATAGTGATTTTGATTATCATAATAACGTTGCATAGATACCTCAGACATTATCTGGCCAATTATACACATAAAAATACATATCAAAAACATTGCTGTTGGATCACATGTGTGGAAATGTCTGTTTCAAAGTCCACACGTGCGTGTGTGTGTGTGTGTGTGTGTGTGTGTGTGTGTGTGTGTGTGTGTGTGTGTGGAGTATCTGGAATGTCACAATGTCACTGGAATGTTACTCCCGTAGGGAGTAATAATAACCAGAGCTCGTCTTCCTAAGGACAAAGAAGATGTGTTCGACACCCTCATGATTCACTTACAGTTTTTCTGAATTGCTAAAACACTAAATCCCATTGTAAAAACTAAACTGGCAACTGCCAAAACTCTTTTATCAAATCAATTACACTGTTGTCAAAATCTTAAACACTATTCATCTGTTTAGGACACAATTTGCGAATCTGAATCGCCCATTTACCAAAACTCTAAACACATTCTCAAACACAGAACACAACTTTGCAGTGTCATACACTTGTACCCAGAATAGTGCACACAGGCTACAGAAGTTAAACACAACTAACACACTGTTCTCAGCCTTTACACACTACCACTCAAAATTGAAAACACATGTGTCCAATCAGTGCACACAATTAGAAAACAGTATTTAAGCCTAGTCAGATGCAAATGGCATGAGTTGATCCAACAATGGAGCAGAACAGAGGAAGAGGAAGAGGAAGAGGAGTCAGAGTCTGTGTCAGAGTCTGTGTCAGAGTCTGTGTCAGAGTCTGTGTCAGAGTCTGTGTCAGAGTCTGTGTCAGAGCCTGTGTCAGAGTCAGAGTCAGAGGTGGTGGGCGAGGACAAAGACCAAGCAGATCAATAATTTCAAATGACATTCGAGCAACTGTTATAGATCATGTTCTGGTGCATGGCATGACTATGAGGGAGGCAGGGCAACGTGTGCAACCAAACCTAAGCAGGTTCTCAGTGGCTTCTATAATCCGGACCTTCAGAGAAGAAAACAGGTAAAGTATACTTGTCTCAGAAAGGGGACAATGAGACATAACTTTTCCATGGTACTGTGTTTTTAAAACATTTACTGAATAAAATGTGTGTGTGTATGTGTATACTTCTAACTAAATGGGGTTCTTTTTACAGAATTGAAAGACGGCCTCATGAGGGTGGAAGGACACGCATGTTCTCACAACACCAGGAGACACTTATTGTGGATATGGTCCGTCAGAACAATGCAATTCGACTGCATGAAATACAGCAGCGGATTGTAGAAGACAACGTACATTTCGAGGGAATAAATAGTGTGAGTCTGTCAACAATTGATCGTGTCCTGCAACGCAACAAGATAAGGATGAAACAAGTTTATCGGGTACCATTTGAGCGAAACAGTGAGAGAGTGAAAGAGCTACGATGTCAATATGTGCAAGTAAGTAAACTCAGTACTAGAAAGTACTGTGTAGTTTGGGAAGCAGCACATATATACATCTTACTGTGTCATTTATGGAACTAAATGTAGTTTTCACTGTGTACAGAGAATCTTTGAGCTTGACTCAATGGCTATGCCTCATGAATACATTTTCATGGATGAAGCTGGATTCAATCTAGCCAAAAGGAGAAGAAGAGGTCGCAACGTGATAGGTCAACGTGCCATTATTGAACTGCCTGGCCAGCGTGGTGGAAATGTAACCATCTGTGCTGCCATCAGCAGCTATGGGGTTCTCAACAGTCATGTTACTGTTGGGTCATACAACACCGAACTGCTACTAACATTCCTGGATGGTCTACGGGGTGCTCTACTCGAGCAGAGGGAGCGCGAGCAGGCGGAGCGTCCCATGTATGTTGTCATTTGGGACAATGTGAGCTTTCACCGTGGTCCGAGAATACGCGACTGGTTTCAAAATGAGCAGCATTTTATTAATGTCTTTCTTCCACCATACTCTCCCTTCTTAAACCCTATCGAGGAGTTTTTCTCGGCATGGAGATGGAAAGTGTATGACCATAACCCTTACACACAGGAGAACCTAATTCAAGCAATGACTGGAGCATGTGGCGACATCAGCGTGGAATCTTGCCAGGGCTGGATTCGGCATGCTAAAGGATTCTTTCCCCGTTGCCTTGCAAGGGAGAACCTAGCATGTGACGTGGATGAAGTCCTGTGGCCTCACCCAGCAGAGAGGCGTGATCCTGAGGCAGAATAAATGCTGTAAACATGTCTTATTTATTTTTTTCTTTACATAATTTTTGTTTCTCTTTTTTGCTGCAGTTTTTTTTTAAAAGCTTTATTTTATTTCTTTTTGTTTAAATCTGAGTACAAGAATAAAATTATTCCCGCTATCCCACAGTGTTTTGCATTTATTTATGTAGTGTGTAATGGTTGTTAAGTTGTGTTTGCACATTAGCTGGTTTTGTGTGTTTTTTGACGGTAGTGAGTGATTTTGATTAAAGTTAAAATGGTTTTGGGTCAAATGTTTGGTTTTGCAAGAGGAGTCAGAGGTTTTGTGAATGTAGCTTGAAAATTGGGTTTTGTGTTCACAGTTTAGAGAAAAGGAGAGCAGGTTTCAAGAAATGTGTCTTAGCAATTCAGAAAAACTGTAATTTGAAAAGCAGCTGGCCGGATGTCATTGTTGCTACATTATCTTAAAATAAAAAAGCATATTTCCAGACAAACATTTCCAAAAGTCTTTGATAAGGTGTATTTTCCTGCAAGAAAAGGCCAGCAGTCGTACAGTCACACAGAGTGACACAGAGTGTGACAGTGAAGGGAGGGCATCCTTCATCCTTTATAGTCTTGACTCCCAAAATGTTATCTTTCTAGGCCGATGATGGTATTTCAGCCATATGTGGAACATTCTTAGATGTGTTCATCATATTGTGTCCTTGAGTGGAAGCCCTCCTGTCACGACCAACACTCTTTACCATTCCAGTACACTTCCATATTAGAATAAGGTTTGTGTGTGCTCTTTTACTGTCATATGATGGTCACACACACAAAACATTTTTTAGAGGAGAGAATACAGTAATATAAAAAAAAAAGTAAAACAGGGGGGGAAAAAATTGTTTTGTTGTGTATGTGTGTGTGTGTGTGTGTTGTACTGTGTAGTACATTAATGAATCAAAATGTGCCAATGTATCCATTGTATCTTTTGTGTTCATCATGTGAAAAGGTAATGGGGGAACCCACAAGCAACATACCAGTTTTGGAAATGTTGTTTTGAATGTATTGCACCAGTGTGTAAGACTATGTTGTAGTGTGTGTGATTTTGAGGGCAAAGTTTGGTTTTTCAGCAAGAGTGAATGGTTTTGAGTGTAGAGCTTCATTTTGAGCTGAAAATAGGATGTTTGGGAACTGGGTGAGACGTTATGGATTTGGGTTTACAGTTTTGAGAATACGAGGCATAGTTTCAAGAAATGTGTTTAAGCAATCGAGAAAAACTGTACTTTCGGTTACAGCACATTAATACAATACATTACAGACCTAAATGGACTTTCTTTATGGTAAGAATAACCTTTGCATGGAATTGCCCATAGCACTTTCCACAGTCCACATTGTGTCAAAGCAGCTTCACAGAGAGTCATACTCTTATGTAACTTGCTCTATGTTAAAGCACTCAGTTATATGGTATTTAACCATGGTGTAAGTGTATTCATTTTATTTCTAAGAGAGAGTAGGAGATTTTTAAACTGTATTAATGAAGATATTGATCTGTTGTTAAAAGCGATGCTAGCAGTTAATCATCAGGTTTGTTTTCAGTCTCTAGCAGTGGAAAGCACACATCCAAAAGGAGACCATGGAGGAAACCTGAGGTGAACGCTGTCTTCAGATCTCACATCAGTGATAGTGAATGTCTGCCAAAGGTGCGCGCATGCAGTCCTAAAAAACCGGACAGTCCAAAATATAAGAGACTTTGTGAGAAACCGAGGACTAAACTTTAAACGCAGAGGTGAATTAATGACCTCCATGCTAACTTTCTTAGTCCAAGGGAGTAATTATCTGTTTGTCACATGTTCACCTCTATTCTTGTGATTGTAATGTTAATGTTGTATTGAGAATTAATGTTTTCTTATTCCCGTCACAGAGAGACAATGTGTCACCCATTTCAAAAATGAAATTAAGAAAACATGTTTTATTCTCCTCCTGGTTCTGTTGAAGATTGTAACGTAGATGTTTAGACCGAGGGACTATAAACCTCTGCTTTCACCTTCACATTTGTGACGTTACTGTCATTTTTAGAAGTAGTGTTATGTTTTTCATTCCTGTCACTGAGTGGCAATGTTCTGTACCTGTTTTTATACTCGTCACTATTTGACAATATTGTTTTACTTGTATGATTAGTTTATGCTGATAAAATATAAAAATCAATCAAGCTGGTGAATTTTTTTTAAAGCAAAAGTGAATTGTAAACAAAATAGGTTTTGGGAATATAAGAAAGCTCCAGACATGGACAGAAGTTGAGCAACTGGACTGGGTTAAGCTGGGGTCTAGCTGGGGGAATCCAGGAGCTGCTCTGTTGTCAGTAAACGGATGGAATGTAGACCAGTCCCCTTATACCACGAAGAGTCTGGGTTTGTGTGTTACATGTCAACAGACCTCATAACCTCTGGTGTCCTCATATACCACAGTTATGCTCGGACCCCATAAGCCTGTGAAATGTTACATAATTAATATGTGTGTGTTGTAAAGATGAAATGACTATTTTGAAGCATGGTTTGTCTTTAGTAAATGACTTTAACATGACTTAAAAATTAAAATAAGGAAAGGTGGGTTCCAATAAATCACCAAAAAGTCACATTGACCTCACAAACCACATATGCCTGTGTATGTATGTGTGTATGTGTGTGTGTGTGTGTGTGTGTGTGTGTGTGTGTGTGTGAGAGAGAGAGAGAGAGAGAGAGAGAGAGAGAGAGAGAGAGAGAGAGAGAGAGAGAGAGAGAGAGAGAGAGAGAGAGAGTTATGATTCCTGTCTTGTGTGGACTTTGGTCATTTCCTGTCCTGTGCCATGTTTTGTAGTTTTTCTTGTTTTAGTCTCTCCAGGTGTTTCTGATTAGGCTGATTAAAAACTGATTTTCTGATTAAACACTGATTAGGCTGATTAAACACTGATTAAACACTGATTAGGCTGATTAAACACTGATTAAACACTGATTAGGCTGATTAAACACTGATTTTCTGACACTGATTAGGCTGATTAAACACTGATTAGGCTGATTAAACACTGATTTTCTGACACTGATTAGGCTGATTAAACACTGATTAGGCTGATTAAACTGATTAGGCTGATTAAACACTGATTTTCTGATTAAACACTGATTAGGCTGATTAAACACTGATTTTCTGACACTGATTAGGCTGATTAAACACTGATTTTCTGACACTGATTAGGCTGATTAAACACTGATTAGGCTGATTAAACACTGATTAAACACTGATTAGGCTGATTAAACACTACACTGATTAGGCTGATTAAACACTGATTAAACACTGATTAGGCTGATTAAACACTGATTTTCTGACACTGATTAGGCTGATTAAACACTGATTAGGCTGATTAAACACTGATTTTCTGACACTGATTAGGCTGATTAAACACTGATTAGGCTGATTAAACACTGATTAGGCTGATTAAACTGATTAGGCTGATTAAACACTGATTTTCTGACACTGATTAGGCTGATTAAACACTGATTTTCTGACACTGATTAGGCTGATTAAACACTGATTAGGCTGATTAAACACTGATTTTCTGACACTGATTAGGCTGATTAAACACTGATTAGGCTGATTAAACACTGATTAGGCTGATTAAACTGATTAGGCTGATTAAACACTGATTTTCTGATTAAACACTGATTAGGCTGATTAAACACTGATTAGGCTGATTAAACACTGATTTTCTGACACTGATTAGGCTGATTAAACACTGATTAGGCTGATTAAACACTGATTTTCTGACACTGATTAGGCTGATTAAACACTGATTAGGCTGATTAAACACTGATTTTCTGACACTGATTAGGCTGATTAAACACTGATTTTCTGACACTGATTAGGCTGATTAAACACTGATTAGGCTGATTAAACTGATTAGGCTGATTAAACACTGATTAAACACTGATTAGGCTGATTAAACACTGATTAAACACTGATTAGGCTGATTAAACTGATTAGGCTGATTAAACACTGATTAGGCTGATTAAACACTGATTAAACACTGATTAGGCTGATTAAACACTGATTAAACTGATTAGGCTGATTAAACACTGATTAGGCTGATTAAACACTGATTTGGCTGATTAAACACTGATTTAACACTGATTAGGCTGATTAAACACTGATTAGGCTGATTAAACACTGATTAAACACTGATTAGGCTGATTAAACACTGATTAAACACTGATTAGGCTGATTAAACACTGATTAAACACTGATTAGGCTGATTAAACACTGATTAAACACTGATTAAACACTGATTAAACACTGATTAGGCTGATTAAACACTAGCTACGTTTACATGGACACAATCGGAATGAAATCAATCCGATTGATGAATCCGAACAAGGTGTTTACATGACTGATAAATAAAGTAATCGGATTGATGTGCGCGTTTATATGTCACAAGTTTCAAATCGGATCTGATGTTTTGACATGCGCACACTGCACAAATATACAGAGTTTCCCGCTTTTCGCGCATAAATATTCTCCTCTATTGGTTCTTTATTTGTTTTAAACAGCAGACGTAATATTAATTCGTCTCTGGTCATAATTTAGAGCATATTAAGCGTTTTGCCGTGCTGCTTATTGATCACGCAGTAAAAATGCCCCTGCCTGCGGCCAAAACCAGTCGTCTGTGGATGACAATCCAAAACAAAAACAAGGACTGGTGGGACGTTGTCCTGCTTCACTTCACAGATGCGCGAATGAAATGAGAATTTTAGAATGACGGGAAACTTATTAATATGACACTTTATTAAACAGGAAGAACAGCTCGTTCCGCGCGTCATACGTCATTACGCTAGTTAACGTCATCGCACATGCGCAGTCCTTTCAGTTTCGGTTTTCAGTCCGACCAAGTGTTAACATGTTCTCTCGATCGGATTACAAAAGGGATAAACCACCCCTTTCAATCCGATCGAAATTTCATTCGGATCGAGCTCAATCGGATCGATTAAGGTGTTTACATTAAGGTTTTTTAGTCCGATTGAGCCGTCAATCCGATTATAAGTGTCCATGTAAACGCAGCTACTGATTAGGCTGATTAAACACTGATTTTCTGATTAAACACTGATTTTCTGATTAAACACTGATTTTCTGATTAAACACTGCATTTGGACCCTCAACCTTCGTGTCTCGGAGCAGTTCGTAACGGAGAGAGAGTATTTGTGTGTCTGAGTTTTTTGTTTTGTTTTTCACAACATTATTTAATCATAAGAGCAACTTCACATTATAGATTTTAAATTATAATCATATTTTCAACTTTATAAATACATTTTTGTTTCCACATATCATAAAATATCTCACACCCAATACTTATTCAAATACTAAATTAAAAAACGACATTTGATCCACAACTGTGCAAATAGCTTCATTATACCCCTTTCATAATCATTAATCAACTTATAAAACTTAAAATCAACCAGAACCCGACTTTTCACCAAACTTTTAAAAACCATCTCGAATTTTTGCCCATCTCTACCTCCTAACTTTTCTGTTTAACAATTGACTTTTACTTCTTTGGGCCGCTCTATAACATAGACCAAGAATGAAACTCTGAATGGAGAAGTTTTCACCAAAATTAGAAAACATTAATTTAAATACACTGAGCAAATTCTTCAATCTTAAACATTCTAAAAAGCAGTGAAAAATAGTTCCCCTTATTTACAGAAAGGGCACTCATCAGACACATCAGAATTAATAGTATTCACAGATGCATTAACCGCAACTGTGCCGTCCAGTATTTCCACGGAAGATCACCTGTACACTTTTCTAAAGCTGGTTTGTAAAGGATTCTCCATGCAGGTTTTACATCCGTCCTTCGGATGAGACGTTAAACCGAGGTCCTGACTCTTCGTGGTCATTATTTATCCCAGGATGTCCTTCAGAAAAAGAGTAGGGGTGTAACCCCGGCATCCTGGCCAAATTTACCCCTTGGCCTCTGTCCATCATGGCCTCCTAATCATCCCCATATACACTGATAGGCTTCATCACTGTCTCCTCTGCACCAGTAAGCTGGTGTGTGGTGGGTGTTCTGGTGCAATATGGCTGCCGTCGCATCATCATCCTGGTGGATACTGGTGGATACTGGTTGAGGAGATTTGCAGAGAAAAGCGCCATATAAATGTAACAAATGATTATTATTATTATTATACATAATTTTCCAACCCCAGTTTTCTCTCCACACTGTATCTTTTCGTTCTTTAAGAGTTGGTTTATTTAAAAACTTTACAACTTTTATATAACACTTTACTTTGATAAAGCACTATTGAAGCATAAGCAGTGTCATAGGCTAACCAAAACCGAACATTTATACATAAAAATATAATGTATTTAGACAGTATCACATATTTTACTGGAGGCTGAAATATATCTGCACTAAATCACATTATATAACCTAAGCAGACCCAGCGAGCAAAAAGGGGTCTAGAACACGTCTAAAAGACGTAATTGTTAGACATGCAGAAGACGTCCTCACAGGAGCCAGAATGAAGGGTTTTATACATCTTTTCTGGACATTGTTTAGACGTCAATTAAAGACATGCTAAATACGTAATTGTTAGACATCTAAAGGCAGCCAGAATAAAAGTTGTATTAGACACGTTTTCTGTAGTAGAAATGTCAAAGACTGTTAAAGACCCATACTGACATGGAAATCCCATATGTGCATATTTGCAAGGATCCAACTTTATGCCAAAACAGTGGCAGTGAGTTAGTTCTCACTGAGAAAAACCCAGTTACTCATTGTTAAACTGCAGACACACAGACCATAGACCTAAATAAGATTTTAAAGAATATTGATAATATTGAATACTCATTTGGCAAAAACTGTGTAGTGTATATACTAATCTTGCATTTCTATATCTTATCAATATAATTGTAATAAACTGCTTACCATTTTCCTGTAAACCAAACTGATCACTCCAAGAAATCAACTATTTAAATCTCAAAATATATTTTTATTACTATTTTGTTCTGCTTGACCAAAACTTAACAGCCAGAACAGTAAAGTATAAATGAACACAATAAATCTTAACAGCCAGAACAGTAAAGTATAAATTAACACAATTTCCCTTTAAATAATCTATAAAATGTTGTTAAAACAGTATGACGTAACAATTAACAAAATTTGGCTGCTATAAGGTCCACAAGATTCATTTATAGCCCCCAGCCCCGGTGTTTCAGATGATCGGCGGCTGCAGACTTTATCTGGGCCTCTGTAGCAGCCGGGTCCCACTTCATGACAGCTCCACAATCACAGCAAAAACATCCACATGTAAAATTAATAAATGGGTAGTTGACAAATGGCCAAGAAAAAGTACTTTTTTTGGAAAACATAACTTTTTAAGAAAAAATACATATATTTATGGAGTATGAAAACTGTAGTTTCAGAAAATAGTAGTGGTCACTCATTTTGTCAATGACTTCACATATTTTTTTCACGTTTTCACTGAACAGTACTGTAAATGTGTCCTATGGTGTGACATTTAAAAAGTACTAAGAAATTATATTAAATAACATAAAAAATACTTGAGACAGAATTGTTCACATTATTAAAACATTATTTTCTTAAAGTGATATTTATTTTACATGAAAGTACTAATTAGAATCATTTTCACCATGGATAGATGAACCTGATAAACTTTTCCCTACAAATGTCAATAAAACTTTTTCGCCAACCTTACAAAACTGTTTGAAATTGTACCTATTTAAGAGGAGATATTATTGTAACTCCCCTAATGCCAAACTTGACTCTTTTTTTTAAAGATATTTTAAAATAAGTATATTTTTCTGTTGTTTTATGTTTGTCACACCATAGGACAAAGCGTCACACTAAAGGACAAAGATAGTCATTGCATAAAAAGAGTCAGAATATATAGTGTTTATTGTAACAATAATAAAGGAGGACATTTGTTTTTTTGTTGAAACTTTATATATTTGTTTTAAAAGCTTGTTAAGGAGGTCTTGTCCTATGGTGTGACATCTGTGTCCTATGGTGTGACAGGCCAATACACATTTTAATTAAAAAATTAAATTTAGGAGCGTCACACTAAAGGACAAAAAAACTTAACTTCAGTGGTCTGAAAACATAGTTAAATATTTGAACAATTCTGAGAGAAATACTTGCCATGTGCACTGCTCATGGGCTTCATAGGGGTCTTCAGTCACATGACCTTGAATGGGGTCTTTCAACTAAATTTAGTTGTCCATGATATTGCCCAACTTAATATCAGGTTATTGCATAACACCAAAGGACATTTTTTTCTGTGACAAACTTTATTAAATTCCTACACTTTTAGAAATGTATGTATAGGAAACGTGATGGCCACTTAGTGAAATAGACACTTGCACAATTATGCCAGGAGTGTTCATTAAGATGTTTAAACATTATTTTCTTTATTTATAAAAGTTAATATTTATGAAATAATGTTGTCTACCGTCACAACATAGGACGATTTTGAGATTTGGCTCAAAGTTGTAAAAAAATAAAAAATAACTCAGGTATTTAAACAACAAATTCATGTAAAACAAGAAAATGTTTAACCATTTATAGTATTCTAAATGATGAAAATGTGAAATAAATTATTTTTTATCTTCTGTGACGGTGAAAAAGCCACGTCACGTCAACTACCCAAATACAAACGCCACTGTTGTGGTTTAGCTTGCAGCAGAGATACATAGTATACATAGTTGAAAATTCAAGTACTCGAATCAATTAAATGAAATAGTTATTAAATCACATATCAAGTAAAATTACATCAAGCCTGATATTAAGCATTCCACACACACACACACACACACACACACACACACACACACACACACACACACACACACACACACATACATATATATTTAAACACACAACATATATATATATACACACACACATATATACACACAAATATATATATATATATATATATGTATATACACACACACTTTTTTTTTTTTAATTACCATTATATGAAGCTTACCTTTTATTGCTGAAAACAATTTTCAATTTTTTCTTCAAATCCTATTTTGTCTTTTTTGCCCTTCCCCTTCATGTTGCATAGGGTAATCAGTTGGTTGGTGAAGAGCCTAATCCAATCCAAGACAAAATAATATGCAATTATTCCACACACACACACACACACACACACACACACACACACACACACACACGCACGCCGGTAACATGATTGTCCATGCATGGTGACCGCAGGTTGCATTTATCCAATGCTTTCTTGAATCGCCTCAACTTTTTTCTGCAGGAATTCAAAATCAATGAAAAAAAAAAAAAACAGTGATTTTGATAGAGCATTGGCATTATGCACAGCCATACTATTTTAACCTTCACTGAAAAAAAATGATACTTTGGATTAACTTAAAAAAATTTATGTAATTTGTTACAGCAATTTTTTTTTTGATTTTCTCAAATTGTATTTATGATTTAGTTAAAACCATAATTTTGATTTAATGTCAAACCAAAAAATTTTTTTTTTTCAACTCAACGTTTTACCTTAACCCAAAGTACACAGCAAAAACTCCAGTGTTAAATTAACACTCAAGAGCAGGGGTGGGCAAACTACGGCCCGTTAGGCTGTTTAATCCGGCCCGTCGAGTATTTAAAAAAAATTGTCTTAAGATCGCATTCATTTTGCCTTTTTCTTGCAATACTTTGCGATATATATATATATATATATATATATATATATATATATATATTGCGTTGCATATATTTGACAATCGGAATATCAGATATTTCATGCCATAGCTAACAAATGTAAAAAAGGAAAAATGACATAAAAGCAGATCATCATTCATTCAGCGCTGTTGTGGCTGCGGTGTGTCACGTAACAAGCAATGACGCGTCACCATGGAAACCAAACAGACAGCGACTTAAGCGCATAGACTTGTTGCACGTTCATGTTTTTTCCTTTTTTGGAAACTCACAGAGAAAAAAATGTTTGGTAACCGCTTGCACACCCGTTTAGTTTTTCCTTTGATTTGTCTGCTATTTAGGGTGCTTTCACACTTGGTTCGATTGCCTGTTCCAAACCTGAGTTCGATTGCTCCCCCCTCCCCCCCTGCCCCCGATGGACTGTGTTCACATTATATTATTTGTATCCGAACCGCGGTACGCTTACGTCATCAAGCTGCAGCTGGCGCGTACTCGTGTTGCTTTGTAACCGCTATGAAAAGGTGTCAAAATGGATAGAATTGCTCGCTTCACATTTGTTCTTCTTTTTTTTAACCTTTGGTTTTGTTTACTTTTGTCTGCCGCAAAAGTATTAAAACTGTTCCAAAGACAGCGGGATGTCCGCCCGCCCGCCGAAGACAATTTTTGTGGAGGCAAGCAGAAATCATCTCTCTGCTTGCAGTGCGTCAATCCCGCTTTTCGTCAAGGTAAGTGTATATAGACCCTTTTACAGTTGTTAAACACACACGCACGCAGGCACGCACCACATTATACGTCATCAAATCGGTTCACGATTTGGTACGATTGCGTTCATATCAGCAGCGAACCGTACCCGAGTTCACATGAACCGTACCCCAGACCACCTTTTTAAGCGGACTCGAGTACGGTTCGCGGGTGCGCACCCGAGTTCGGAAAACAGCGTTCACATCATCCAAACGAACCGAACTCTGACATCATTCGAACCCGGGTGCGCACCAAAAGTGCTATTGTGAAAGCGCCCTTAGTTTCTTTGCTCCTCTGGATTTGTGGATGTATCCTGACTGATTCCGTTTACCGACCTTTATCACCCGGCTTTCGGCTACGCTCCCGTCTGCCATGTACAGAACCCGGTTTTGTTCATTAAATGTTCTGATCTGCCTTTGCTTTTTATGTTTTATTTTATTATTCTTAAAATAAATTTGTATATTCGTTTATTTAGTTTTTTCCACAAATGTATGACTTTTGGAAGTGCAAATTGATTGCCATATGCAGTTTTAATAAATTAACGTAACCTTCTGTCATTTTTACTCTTTTAAGTGTACACTTGCAGGTGTTTTGTTTCTAATTTACTGTTAGGCCCATTAACCATCTGGGGTCTGAGGGGTTTTCTGGGCCCTGGAGGTGTTCTGACATTTGTGCTTTTTTAAGTTGTTTATAAACATGTTAATGGCAAAGGTGTAAATTCACTCTATATAGCACAAACAGGGCTACCATAATATGTGAAAAACATGCATTTATATGTTTGAATTTTTAAGAGAATAATGTTTATGCGTGGTTATTTGAAAAAATAAAAATGAAAGTTGCTGAAATAAGACCACAAAACACATACTAAATATGTGTCCACAAGACTTTTGACTAATGTATGTTGTCGCTTCGAGTTCTGGCTTAAAAATGATGTGAAAATCATCCTGCCTAATCGTTTTCATAAAACAATACATTGATTTTAACTTTGTAAAACAGTTTTTTTGTCAGAAGAGGTTTATGTGTGGGAGGGGTAATGGCCCATCAATATTAATGAGATTCAGACCAGAGGTGTGACAGACACTCCCCCAATGGCTAATGGCCCATCAAGTGAGGCAGCCTGAACAAAGTAGAGAAGTTTTTCACTGTTTTATTGTAATTCCTCTTATGTGGAGGAACTAAATGTTCTAAATTTGCAGGTATATCACAGTAAATGCTTATGCCCAGTTGATGCGGGCTCTAAGCAAAATAAAGCAAAATAATGCAAAATGAGCAAAATAAACTAAAATAAAGGCAGATAGAATATAGTTACATGTCTTGGTGCCATTTTTGAAAACAGTTCCTGTTCAACTGAAGACACAAGTGAACATTAATGCCTGGCATTTCCAAGGTGTGTCCTGCCTTTTACCAAGCTGTCCTTTGCAAAGCACACAGATCTTGCGACCAACTGTGCAAATGTTCTTCTCAAATGTTCAGTTGACACTGCATTCTCAGAAAAAAACATTTTGAAGAGACTCAGAGGAGTGTGTGCATCAGCTGGACTCAGCTGTGGTCCAGGTTCCCGTGCAGGCAGGAATCTCAGAGTCTGTGGAACCATATCAATGTCAGTCTCTGTTTTCCATGACAGAGTAGACTGCTTGTTGCTTGTCTGAATGTTTGTCTTGGCCCTCTTTGCAACAGGCGTCTGATGATCACCATCACCTTTATAGCTGTAAAACAAACAAACAACTGTGAGCATGTTTATTACACAAAATATAACAACTGCATTTCAATCATTATAAGTAACATTGGCCAGATGCAAAGCCATACAGACACATAATGTTTGTATGGACTATGTAAAACTAGAATATGTAAACAGAATTATACTAATATCTGAAAGAAAGGGAATAAGTGTACTTACTTTTCAGTTGTTCTCAAAACTGAACGACACCTGTCGCGTGACCTCCCAGTGCGAGTTGCAGGTGAGGTTGAGAGTGATGCTACCACATTCCTATAAAAATAATAATATTAATATTAATAAAGGTTGAACAAAGTACTATGCCAGCACATGCATAACTGATGGACAGTCAGCATGTTGATAAAACAACATCAGGTCTAACATCTGTAAAATAGTGGGTAAATATGTACTTACTCTTTCTGATTTCTGTCTGTGTTGCTGCGTGCCCTCTTAGTGCGAGTTGCAGAACCTACATCATTCCTTTCAAAAAAAGTTGAAAACTATTATTATCATATATTTTAGAGTACTATTCCAGCACATGCATAACTGATGGGCATTAGCATGCTGATAAGATAACACAAAGAAAAAATATGTAACATTATCAACCAACCTCCAAAAATAAATAAAGTCATACAGGCTCATATTGTATTAAGTAGGCTATATAAACAAAATTGAACGAACATGGGTAAATATGTACTTACTCTTTCTGATGTTCGACTGTGTTGCTGCGTGCCCTCCTAGTTGCAGATGAAGGAGATGCAGCTACATTCCTGTTTTAAAAAGTTGAAAACTATTATAAATATTTCAAAGTATATTAGCCTACCATTAGTCTATATGAATAACTGATGTGAATAATTGTAGACACGTGCTGTAGGCATATATTGCGTGTAATGGGCCATTACGGAGATAGCACAACGCAAACATTAACACATTTGCAATTCATCAGCTGGGCATATTTACTCATTTCCACACATACACACATTTGCAATAGATATTTGCAAGCACTCTTCGTTGATGATAATGAGGCAGCATAAACACTAGTCAAAATATAATCTAAACATACATAATATTTTCTAAATTAATTTCTAAATTCTAACTTTCATTCAGGCCTATGATCTAAACATTGTTGTACATATTATACAGCAAGTCTAGGCTATGCTGTATAAAGTCTTCTGAAGGCACGCGCCGAAACGCGTTTGTGCAAATAAGTTTATTTATGCATGAAAAGTGCATAAAAAGCATGAAAAGTTTAAATACTCTTTAAAGTGAATTTCGTTTTGTATTAATTGTATCTTAATTTTAATCGTTATTTCATCAACCAATTGCCTGTATTTAATACATAAGAATTAAAAATAGCAGGCAATAGAGCTCCGTGTCGGCATTTTAACTGGAGCTCGCCTCATAAATGAACCCAAACTCATAAGCTTTGCCTAAAATGCCAGAGAAATATATAGAAAGCTTGAAATGTGTTATTTTAAACAAAACTATTAAAAACGAAAGAAAACAGACTAGAGTTCTCAACGGGCCTGAAAATTACAACCCGACCCGACCCAGCCCGTGGCTTTTAAAGCCCGGACCCGATGTAACCCGACACATCAACATGAATTATCTGCCCGAACCCGGCCCGCGGCCCGACGCCGCGTCGGAATTTTTTTTTCTCATACACGTATTATCATGACCAGCAGACGCAAATTCAAATCAACCTTTAATGTTCACGCCTTTTAACAATACAAACAACTGAAACAATAAACTTTAAATATATAAATAGGCTGTAGTAGCGACAGTGAATTCACCTGCGGCAAGTTTACTTTTCACCAACTCCATCTTCTTCTCCAGGCTAAAGGCGTGCACGCAGCGGTGTCTGCCCCCGCCCCTCTCCATGATGCACGTTGCACGCAGCAGCCAGACTTTCTTTACGGTGAACAGCAGCGATGATTAATAAATGTTTTTTTTTTTTACTGAGCGGAAAAGATTAAGCCCGAGGTCCAACCCGACCCGAGTCATTTGCTTATGTTTTCTACCCGAACCCGGCCCGAACCCGCGGGTCCCGTCGGGTTTGTCGGGCCGACCCGACCCGTTGAGATCTCTAAAACAGACTGCATGAAGCCTCTCTCCTACTTTATACAGCATAGCCTAGACCATTTAAATATAAATTACTCTGAATGACAAGTATGGAAATGGTCCAACCAGTAAAATATGTAGCCTATGTTTATATAAAATAGCTTGTGAACTAATGCAAGTAAATTTAAAAAGACTTACTCATCCGAAATATTATCCACGGCAAAACGTTCGTCGTCAGAGTCCCGCTCTTCTTCTGAGGAAAATGTGAACGCTTCGTGCCATCTTCCAACGGCGCAGGAAAGAGAATGAATGAAACTTGCTGGTTTTAAGGCATTTCAGGGGGCGTTTACCTTATTTTGCATAGATCACCTCAGCACATTATCTTATGAATAGCGCGCTCTGCGAGTGGGTGTGAACTCATTACAGACAATTAGATGAGACGGGAGAAACTGTACTTCTCTTTAGTTTCATACAGATTACATTGCATGAGAATATTTGTTTTGAATGTGAATTGTTTTATTTAAAAGTAGAAATTTAAAGCTTTCTTTAGACGCATGTTTCATGGTTGTGTGATAAGTATTAGCTGAGTTTCAGTTCATTTTCCAGACTTGTTTCAGAAAGATTTTTGCGGAGACAGAGTGAGCTGAAAGCGCACCCTGTTTAATTTATTTATTTAAAAATAAAAACAAGGTTTTGATGTTAATGTGAGTGTACACAAAAAAAAGAAGACCCTCTATAGTTTATAATCATGTATTTATTTTATTTATATGACCATAAATGACGGATTTTTTTAAGTTTATGTTGCTGCTATGTGAAAAAAATCCAGCAAAACGCGTCGACGCGTTTGCCGACCTCAGAGGGTTAAATAATAATAAGGATAAACAATATTTAAAAAGTATAGGCTATAATTATCTAACATCTGACTAATTAAAAATTAACCTCAAAACATAACATGCTAAATGGGGGATATCTAGCATAAAAAATGTATTGTCATAATGTCTCTCTCAGTTGTTGAATTTCGCGCAGACGTTGCCACAACGTAAATGTGTTTGCTCAGCCCGATCTCATGAAAGTGCGAATACCACGAATTGTATTTGTAGTGCTTATGATACGCAGTTTTCGCATGCATATGATACGCACTTTATGGCGTGTAATAGGCACGCACTCCGCACCCCTAATCCTAACCAAGGGGTTTACAGTGCGTAGCATATGCATGCAAAAAACATTTTTGGCGTATAAATGGCACGAGAAATAAAATTCGTGGTATAGATACACACTTTCATGAGATCGTGTTTCATAATCTGCTACTGGGCCGGCCCTCTGTCAAATTTTAAAACCCAGTGTGGCCCTTGAGCCAAAAAGTTTGCCTACCCCTGCTCAAGAGTGTTAAAGTTAATGAGATAATTAAGTGATTAATTGAGTGATGATTGACTATTATTGAAGACACCTGATGTTAACAAGCAGAATCACTGAAGGAGAAAATCACAAATTGTAAGTCACCATTATGGTGATCAGTGTTTGCGTTAGTTGGGCTCTTGACCCTTATATGGTTACTTTAGATTTTGCTTGTCTGCTGTATCTGAGTTATAACTGCCAGATGAACAGAGACAATGTGATCTGATGGTGTTGGTTATGTTTTGACATAATCATGTTGTGATCTGAAAAATGAAACTTTTTTACAAAATATGTACGTTGAAACAACGTAATGTTTTCGACAACATAATATCTGCCTTTTAACGTATTATTATGATAATTAATTAGCATTTAATGATTTTTGATCATAACAGCTCTTCAGTGTATATGTTAAAATACAATTATTATCATTATTAACAATAATATTTTCACCCTCAAGAGAGCAGTGCAGCAGAAACCTTTTGCCTTATGTGATTTTGTGTGAATTTACAATTTTGTCTGCTTGCAGTTTACATTGCATTATTACATTAGTATTCACACTGTCATGTCATTTGACCAATTAATTAAATATTAATACAGACTGCAAATAAAACTCAATAGCCTACACCACTATGTTAACTCACGCAAACTATTGCTATTGGTTGTTTCACCGTTTTACTTTGAGCATGATTGGTTAATCTGTCTGTCTTCCAGGAAACTGTCCAATGAGAGTGTGCGCGGCTCTGCGCGCCTATTTTAAGTTTGAAAATACGTCCGTTACTCTCGGTCGGTGAGCAGCTGCTGCTTGTGTTGATTACTCGGTCAGACCTGGATTATTTTATATCTGCCTGTTGAATTCTTCAATTTTGAGCGAATTTGAGTTGATATGTCAATGAAGAACAAAAGCTGGAATGTGAACAGAGGAAGGGGTCGTACGTGGTCTGTAAAAATACTGGTGATATCAGGTAAGAAAACATTTTTCAGTCCTAAACAGTCTAACGTTAGGGACTGAACCTCATAAAACCTCATAAAATAAATAAGTTATCTCTGTGTGTGTTTTTGTACTGCTTCACCATTAGCGTAGCGATATTAGCACGTATTTCAATGCAAGTTACCATCTGACATTGCTGTGTTTTGTTGTTGGTAACGTTATGTGTTTAATGTTGTCAGCTAACGTTAGTTTAAAAACGCATGAGAGGTAAAAAAAAAAAAGCGTGGGAATGAGTAAAGTGATAAAACCATCATTTAGAAGTTTACATAACCTCTTCCAACACTGATAACGATATTGAAAAGATATTTGTTTACATTTTTTTTTTAGATCAAGCATTGGAATAAGATTTTTATCGGGGGAGAACACCCAAAAGAAAGACCCATTCACCAACCACAGTAAGTCAATTTTACCCACTGTTCGAAAACCTACACAGGGATTAATATATAGTATTAAGTATGATTTTCATCTTTAAAGTAAGACATTTAACGTTACTGATAGAAAGTCTGAGTAACTTTTTGTCCTTTTGTCTTTCTTCTGTTGAAGTGGCGCACTGAAAGTGGATTCATGTCACCTTCATCAGTCCTTTCTTTAATCACTGGAAACCATTAAGGGAAAGACCCTTAGACGTGTCATAATAGGATAAATGCGGCTGCAGGTAAAATTATTTGATGGTTTGATTTTGGTGTACCCTTTGGCTTTTTTGTGTGTGCTTCCCTTGCTATGATACACATTTCTGATGGGATTGCCATGCTTTAAGTGTACGTTTTCATTTTTAATCATGTAATAACTAACAGTCTCAAAGATGACATTACACATAAGTGTCACGTAACTGACACATGGGAGTAATATTACATTTTTTACAATTCCACCTTGGGGCTCTGAAGAATTTCTTGTGTAAATGTACATCTGAATACATAAAATATGTGTTTTAGAATGGATAGTGTTGTATACTTTGTTTTCTACCCGACAAATTGAACTGTAAAGTGAAAATTTTGTACATGATTTATTTTGTTTTCAGTGTTTTCAGTTTTCAGTGTTTTTGCTTTTATTTATAGGATAGTAGCAGACAGCGGGCAAGAAGTGAAGAGGAAGTGATGGCATCGGAATGGACCTCGAGCTGGGACCCTGTCGGAGCACTGCACAAGGCGGTCACATTTTATTGAGAATTTAAAAACTTCTTTTTTTTTTACTGTACATTTGAAATATTAAATGTTTAATTTAAGGGTTACTGTAATTGAACAAAAACTGTCTTTAAATATTCCATTTAGATGTTTACTTCTACAGGTTTTTAACATTACTTCGAAAACGCTGCAATTTAAAGTTTGAGATGTTTTTCATCTGTTTTAGAAAGTATTTTTAGACTTGTTTTTTCAGAATAAAACTTGTTTTACAATCTTGAGCATGTGTTAACTCATTATTTAATGTGTTTAATTATGCCATTTCTGCAAATCATTTGACAGTTAACAATTTTTAGTGTACAGTATAGACAGTTAATCACAAATTCCGTCAGCATTGTCATGACTCATGTTCCAACTGCAAACTAGGTTGTAATTGAATGTAAAATTGTATTATCCCATGATGAAAGGTAAGACGGTGAAACAACGTCACGATATCAACGTTGATTCAATTAGCAAAATCGAAAGGTAATTCAACGTTGATTCAACGTCGACAAAAGACCATAACCCGAAAGGTAAGAGTGAAACGACGTCGCGATTTCAACGGTGAATCAACGTTGTTTCTTCCGCAGTGAAACGACGTCACAATATCAACGTTGATCCGTTTTGCAAAATCGAAAGGTAATTCACTGTTGATTCAACCATGGTACCTGACGTTGTTTCAACAGTGAATCAACGTTGAAATGCCGGCTGGGCTGTGAGTGCCTAAAAGAAAGATTTTTTTTTTTTTTTTTTTAAACAACTTTTAAGAAATCTTTTGTATTATATCTAAAATTCTGGATATTTATTGTGTTGCCATTAAGGCAAAATGTTAGGGACTTTTAATTTGATAGAGACTTTTATTTTGATATGATGTAGACCTGGAGTTTGGGGTTAGAGGTTATTTCCTGTACAGAAGTAAGGAAGCTGACAGAATGTGAGCACATGTAATCCATTTGTTGTTAGCACTAGAGGCAATGTCGTAAGTACAAAATTTTTATGTTAATAAGTTAATGTTACAATACTGTTCGAAAAGAAAAGACTACACATAGTTATAATATTTATTTACATGTATGTACAGGAATATTTCATTAGACAAGATTTATGTTAAAACAGTCGAACTTTATTTCTTTGTTACAGTTTTCACTCTGTCATGTAAGATGATGTTGAAGCCACAGTAAACAGCAAGAAATCGCTCACTACGACTTGTCGTCATTTTGCATCAGAGTTAGCTGGTTGTATAGCTACAGTTGCTACACTGCAGTGAGGACAACACATTTATGCAGAATCAGTTATTCTGTGATCAACAACATAAATCTACATCAGAAATAAGGGTCTTAATGAGTTCAGTGATCAAGTTCAAATGATGATTGCCATAATATAACCAACACCACCAGATCACTTTTTTTTTCTTTGTTCATCTGGCAGTTATAACTCAGATACAACAGCCAAACAACATCTAAAGTAAACATATAAGGGTCAAGAGCCCAACTAAAGCAAACAATTTGTGATTTTCTCCTTCAGTGATTCTGCTTGTTAACATCCGGTGTCTTCAATAATAGTCAATCATCACACAATTAATCACTTAATTATCTCATTAACTTTAACACTCTTGAGTGTTAATTTAACACTGGAGTTTTTGCTGTGTACTTTGGGTTAAGGTAAAATGTTGAGTTGGAAAAAATTTAAATTTTGGTTTGACATTAAATCAAAATTTATGGTTTTAGCTAAATCATAAATACAATTTGAGAAAATCTAAAAAAAAATTGCTGTAACAAATTACATCAATTGTTTTAAGTTAATCCAAAGTATCATTTTTTTCAGTGATAGAGGGCGTAACACTTACTTTGAGGCAAAGTGAAAACAGAAGGTATAAACTGAAAATCACAATTTTACATTGGACCAATGTAAATATATATTTTGAATGAATTGCACTGATGTTTCACTTTTTTCAGTGTTCATCAAATCGCCTGAAAACGACAGACTGATACAATACAACCATACAGATCTCTACATACATCAGACCTCTTGCTTGGCTGAGATGGACATATGGCTGCATGAATTAGCCAGCGTCAGCCTTAGGCTGGCTTCACACTGGCTGCGTCGCATGAGCCTGGCGTTTCTGTTGCGTCGCGTTTTCTATGTCTTTGCACACCAGAAACGTGTCTGATGCGGTGCTGCTGCTAGCCTTGTCTGTACACACGCATGTTTCCAACTGATTTACTGCACTCAAGCAGTAGTACACTTCATGTTAAACATAGATATATACTGATTTGATTACAGCAAAGACAACATCGGAAGTATTGACGGCAAAATAGGCTACAGAATATTTCGTTCTGTATTGACAGGTGGAATATATGACATTCTTTATTTATTTACAGTTATATCTGCATTTAGGTAAAAACCTAGAGACTTTCAAACATCAACATGTCATCGCGTGAAAAATAGGTGTTGGTTCTATTTCTAGCATGCACACGTTTTCGGCGCGGCATTCTGGGATTGGAGAAAAGGCGCTGTTATGTTTCAATTGTAAGTGGACACATAAAAAAGTAGACATTTTACAGTTTATTTTTTCATATTTCTTAAGTCTGTATGACTATAAATGACAGAGTATTTTGCTGCTAAGTGAAAAAAATCAAGCAAAACGGTCCAGCGCGTTTGTCGACCCCAGAGGGTCAACTGCACAATTACTAGAAATGTTTACCTTGGATATAAAAAAATTGCATGCATACAACATTTTTGAAAAAAGACGTCTCGCAAGATGTTTCCAACTCTAACTTTGAACCAATTCTGTAGAATGGCCCATATAACCTATTTGAACAGGATTTGTTTCCAGGTATGACTGTGTACTCAAAATATATAGAGTATATATATATTAGTGCTGTCATAGCGCGTTAATAACGTGTTAACGCAAAATCATATTAACGGCACTAATTTTTTAACGCACGATCAATGCAGCGCGTATTTTCTGTTTGACCCGTGGCCCAACCTCTAGTTGGAGAAATGGAGATACACAGTGTTGCCAACTTAGCGACATTGCAGACCCCTTTAGCGATTTTTTTTCCCTTCAAAAGAGCGCCCAAACCTTATTTAGTTTCTGAGAATCGCCGGTACTGCTCTCTCAGCACACGCGCGCACCTCTCTCTCTCTCTCTCTCTCTCTCTCTCTCTCTCTCTCTCTCTCTGCGTCTCATGCTGCGGAGAGGAGCAGCGCTTTTTAAACACAGATATTATGTTGCTTCTCTAATTTTACATGCAAGTATAGCCGAAATCACAGCAAAGATATGGTCTTTATCTTATGTGTATTTGATTTCATCAGACGACGGCTCGATTATCAGGATTTTTGTGCAGATTAACATCTTGGAAGGGAGAGATGGTTATGTCTTAATGGGTCGCGTTTCAGTCACTATTTCATATTCATTCCGTTGTTTGACAACAGAAACAGTAAAATATACCAATGAAAACAGTTTTATTCAGAATTTAGCTTCATCAAAATGGGCACAGAGAGAGACAAACTAATGTAATAATAAATAATAAATGTACATTTAGCATTTTCAGAAGAGCTGCCCTGTCATGCAAAAATCTAAACATGTTTGTGTTAGTAAATTGCTCAGTGCAAAGAAAAAGAAGTAATGGGAACCTGGTATTTCTTTGTTCTTTCTACATGTGTCTAATAGACATGAACAAGTTCTTTGAAAAACATCTATGACCTTTGAAACATGTCTCGTCTTCATGCTCTATGTTGACTATGGTTTCAATAATAAACATACATTTGCTTAAAGCATCCATATTTATCCATGCCCATGTCGATTTAGAGTATTACAAACTTGAAAAGTATTAATTTAACCCTCTGAGGTCTGAGCTGTTTTCTGGCCCTGGAGGTGTTCTGACATGCTCTGACATTTGTGCTTATTTCTGTTACTTGTGACATTGTCATGGCTAAAGTCTTATTACACTGTATTTAGCACAAATTCTGCTACAATAATATATCAGCAGCATGTATGTAAAAGTTTGTAGTTTTGAGATAATGACATTTATGCGTGGTTTGTGAAAATACCAAAAAAAATAGTCACTGAAATAAGGCCATGAAACCCATACTGATTATTTCTTCACAAGACTTTTGAAAATTGTATCACGTAGCCTAGAATATTTGCTCCAAAACTATGTGAAAATCACCCTGACTGCTCATTCAGATAAGACAATATATTGATTTAAAATTTCTAAGACGTGTTTTGTGTGAGAAAGCCATATGCGAAGAGGCGTGATCATCTCATTAATATGTAAGTCTTTAACACCTGAGAAAGACAAAGACCCTCCCCTAACTGCCCTATTAGGAGCGATCAGGCCCTGTCATTCAGAGCAACCTTGCACAAAGAATGAGGAGATTTAAAAAATAATGGCTTTTAGATTGTTTGGATTTATTTACAACACAACATAATCCAAAGATACACAACAAATGACAAAAGAGCACATTGAAAACAATGATCCAAAGACAGAGACCTTTGTGCCATTCCTAAAAACATTGTACATACCTTTCATTTCCAAGGTGTTTGATTTTCACTTTACCATGTTCATATACAGAGACTCATGTGAATGTTGAAGTCAGCAGGACTCAGTTGCATCTGGTCCCTGAAAGAAAAGAAAAAAAAGTGAACATACTGGTATCAAGAGAAACTAGGCCTGCATGATTTTGGGAATACATTTTAGATTTTTCTGGTTAAAATTGCTTTTTAAAATTCACAGAATACACACACACACACACACACACACACAGACTGGCATTTAGTACTTATGAGGACAGTTAGCATTAACCATGGTTTACAAGGACACGCCTTTCCCAGCATCATGGAATCAATACAGTTATGCAAAAGGATTCATTTTATGATTAACAAGATACATCCGACTTCATATTTAGAATATAATGTACATCATCGAGAATACGTGTTACAGAAATTTCACAGGTTTATAAGGTCATGATACAATCATGGTTTAAAGGGACATCATGGGTTATGAGGTCTATAATACACACATTTGACCATTTGCCTGTCAACGAGGACATAATTGATCTAGTTAATACTAAATGAATAATAATATTAAATTTAAGTGTTATTTAAGTGTTATGATGATGCAAGGAGATGAACCCAAATGCAGACAGTATGCAAGTGAACTACGTTTATTACAGAAAAACAGGGAAAACAAAACCCACGAGGGGGCAAAACAAGACAAGATCGACTATATTAGACTAACAAGACTAGACTAAGACTCAGACAGAAAACTGAACAATAAACTAACAGCTAAGACAGGATCAAACTCTTCACAAGACTTTCAACAGGTTATTCACAGTTGGTTTCACATAAAGAATGACAATGAACCGGCACAGGACAGCAAAACACAAGGGGATTAAATAGGGAGAAACTAAAGATAACAACAGGTGACACAGATGAAACAATAATGACTAAACAAGGGTAAACAGGGGGGCGGGGTTACGTGACGAGACAACGCAAGCACACAGCCCAAACAAATGGCCATGTGCTTACACATAAAACATGGGTCTGTCATGATCCTGCCTCAAGACCAGGGAAAATTAAAGACTAGATGGCAGGACCATGACATTAAGATGTAAATAGTTTTTAACCTTTTAAATAGTGATATTTCATACAATTTTAATTGTGCCATCTTTATGTGAGATCTTTTGATTTTTTCCTGTCATCATATTGTAATTTTCCTAAGCTGTGATTTCCCTAAATCTATGCAACTGATCAAATAAATTATCCAAATCTTTATGCAAAACACAACACATTAGACAACATGTATATTTTTTATTTCAATGAATATCTTAAATACAACAGTATTTTCTGCTAATTGCTTACTTGCAAATAATTGAACACATCTTTTAAAATAATTTAAAATTATCAAATGTATTTATACACAGTGACTATTTCACAACACAGATAATTAAACATTAAACATTAATAATAAAAATATATTACAATAAAAACATTTTAAATTTAAAATAATGTCACACAAATTAAAAGTATATTCATAAATTACTATTCTATAACTTAGATATTTAAGAATTCATTTAAAATATTTAAAAAAAGAACTCACTGAACTTTAAAAACCTTACAGGGTAACACTTTATAATAACATTCAGTTTTAAGTCATTTATAAGTGGTTAGTTAATGATGAACTAATCATTTACAGAACATTCATAAATGATTAGCAAGTGATATACTAACATTTTATGTATGTTTTGTAAATTATGTTACAAGTCATTTACAAGTGATTAGTAAATGATTAACTAATCATTTATGAAACATGACTATGCATTCATAAATGATTAATTAGTGATATGTTCATTAGTTTATGTATGTTTTGTAGATTCAGTTATAAGTCATTTACAATTGATTAGTTAATGATTAATCATTTACAAAACATGACTATGCGTTTCATAAATGTTTAATAAATTATGTTAATTTTTTTGTATGTTTTGCTCACATCAGGTGCACAGTGGTTAAAGACTCTATGACATGTGTTTATAAATGTCTTACACTTCATTCGTAGATTACCACTTCAAGAATCAAAAAGGCATAAGCTCTACAAATGTTATCTAAGAATGTATATGTAACACATTTACAAGTGATGAATAGTTTACACTTTAGATTAGGGGATTATAAATCATTTACAACACTTTCTGCATCCCCTAATCTAAAGTGTAAACTATTCATCACTTGTTAATGTGTTACACTTGCCTGTTACAAATGATCTGTACATGTATTCAAGGCATTTACAACACGTTCTGCACACTCTAATTGCAACATACATAAAAAAACATTTTGTTGTTATTTAACATTTATGAAACACATATTCATGTTTTGTAAATGATTAGTTAATCATTTACTAATCAAATGTAAATGACTTATAACTAAATCTACAAAACATATAATGAACATATCATTTATTAATCATTTATGAACGCATAGTCATGTTTCGTAAATAATTAGTTAATCATTTACTAATCACTTGTAAATGACTTGTAACGGAATTTACAAAACATACATAAAATGTTAGTATATCACTTGCTAATCATTTATGAATGTTCTGTAAATGATTAGTTCATCATTAACTAACCACTTATAAATGACTTACAACTGAACGTTATTATAAAGTGTTACCTAATTAAATGAAAATCAATCAATTTTAATTATGCCCGATGTGTCAGTTCTTTTTCCTATAGATTAAGGTTTTTTCAAAAGTCTTCCAATGCATTTTTTCGTTTTAAAAAAACTCCTTTGTTTCGGACGAAGTCCCTGATGTTTTGGATCGTTCGTCCATGCAGAATTTTTTTCTCTGCAGTTTTGCACGCATAGCACTCCTTTAGAGAGGCAAGATGCCCCTTGATTATGTGACTTTTAAAGTGCTTGAAAACTGCGTCCACTTCTGGTTTCGCCCATGGCTTTTTCACATAGTTTGACCTGCTATGTGCTAAAAAGAAAAAATACAAATAAGATCAAAATATGTTGGTAATTATCCCTCCAGCTCAAATTAGTTGCATTGTGATATTACAGTTTTGCTTAAATTTAAACAATTTATTCTAAAGGATCTTACAAATTCAGTTTATACCTTTGTTTGTTTTGTTTGTCGTAATCACAGTATGGTTAACTGCATTTGTTTCCATATATTCACCTGTAAAATAAGAATTTGGAGAGAAACAAACAAACAGCTTATTGCATGCATTTCAAAATAATAGTTTAATGACCAGCCAAACAACCTCTTACATTACCATTTATAGGCAGCATGGAAATAACTGGTGTCTAACAAACCAAGACACCTTGTCATGCAAATTTAACATGACAAAGAATAAGATGTCTTGATCTTTTGAAATAAACATTTTAAAGAGCAGCAAGCTTTTGTATTTTTCTATTGAGATGTGTTTTTAAATAAACATTGCAAGCACATTTAATTTAATATCATTTCAGACTTTAACTTTCATTACACACCAGAAGTATCATCCAGATGTTCCTCATCTTCACTGTCACTTTCACTGTCCTCGACTTCTGCAAATTCTAAATGAGGGGGACAAATGCAATAAAAAATGTAATGGTTATAAAAACATAGGTCTGATTTACTAAATATAAAGTTTATTGTTACAAACACACCCACAAATTGTGTTCTGGGCTGAACAATATTTGCATGTAATTTTAACTGAAGTGCCCATATTATGCTCATTTACAAATTAGCTGCTAGAATACATTTAAATGATTTTAAGTTTAATAACACATTATTTTTCTCATACTATACACCAGATGTTCCCAACCACATTCATGTAGCCCCCCAACACTGCACATTTTTTCTGACACAACCATTTCAGGTCTTGGAGCAGGATGGGCAAACTCAGTCCTGTCCTACAGAGCTTAATTTCAACCCTAAACAAACACAACTGAACAAACTTCAGGATTAGCAGAAGGCTACAGCCAGATGAGATAATGTATATCAGGGTTGGAGCTAAACTCTGCCGGACAGTGGCCCTTCAGGACTGAGGCTGTTTCTCAATATGCGTTATTGTTTCAAGCTCAAGGGTTTATCTCTTGCAAGTGAAGAAATTAGGACAAAAGTATTGTAATTTCCCTATACTGTAGTGTAATTAAAATATATGAATTCATTTTCATTTATTTTACAGTGCATTTGTTTTACAATATATTGATATTACTGTTATAGGAATAATTACATAAATTTTACAATTTTACAATTGTTTACAATGTCTGGCTCCGCCCCTGTTCTGGGCTCATCTGCTCACCTGTAAAAGCATCATTTAAAAGGTGTAAACTGAATTTGATCTTTTAATATCAATGTTTTAATACATTAAGCCACTTTAAGGGTGGGTTGCAATAATGAAATACTGGATCTTAAGTGCCCAAAACTTGTATCTTGTTCATATACTTTTTTTTTTAAGACGGAAAATTGACAGGCTTGTGCTGCAGTTCTATGGCTTTTTGCCCTCCAGGGCAAATTAATTATTAATTATCCCTTTAATGAAAGACACCTGAGAGAATGCTAATTAATTTCTTTACAGTTACAGTGATGTTCTTTTTTGGCTGAGCACCTTTTCATGTGCCTCCAGAGTTCCTTTCGAACAAACATTCCATGACAATAAACACAATACTCGTATGATTTAGAGTTTTGTTTTATTGAGCAACGTTTAACTTTCAGCACACCTGTTCCTTTCTTCAGGACATTATTGTTGTGCAAAAAGTTGCCTTTATTTCTCAATGCCTGAAGCAATTCCTTCCTTTTTTTGGAGTGAGCTGGGAAACTGAGTGCTTCAGCAATTTCAACATTTTCATTTTCATGGGCTTTGAAATGTCGCGCTATTTTGCTTTGCGCTTTTCCACAGACAAAACAGAAATTTTTACCACATTTGGATACAGTGGTTTTGTCATGTGAAAACGAGACTGAATCTCTTGGGATGGAGGAATTTCTCTCATCTATTTTAGGTGTCATGCACACTTCCATAGCTTCATTTGTAGTTATGCTGGTAGGGCTTGAGTCATGTGAAAGGGACAGATTTTCAAGTGAATCTCTTGGTGTATCCTTTAGGCTGGATGATTTTTTCTTATTGGTCAAGTAAACTTCCAGAGAGTTGTTGCTGATAGGGCTTTCCAAGTCATGTTCTATGTTCGAGTTAGATTCAGACATAGATTCAGAATCAGGGACAAATTCTTCGCCTGACGACAATTCTCCTTCACTGCTTTCAGATAAATCCTGTACAAAATAAAACATTTTAGGCAGCATTATTAGTTTCTTCATGTACTATTAGTGAAAGTAAATGTACAGATGTGACTGGATTTTAGAAATCTAATGTAGAATTTTTGTTTTAATGTTTCAGTTATTTGCCGCAGCTTGTTACCTTAATACTCTGAATTATTTGTTCATAGAAGATGTTTGGCAATCATTATAGCGAGTGGTTATTGTCATGAATTATGTGACTGTTCCTTTTTTTGGCCATGTGATGTCCTCAGAGTTTTTTTGTGTTATGCCTGTCACGTGTTCTCATTATTGATTTGTTAGTTTCACCTGAACCTTGTTAAGCTGCCTATTTAAAACCCTTGTCGTCTTGAGTTCTTTGCTCAGTCTTGAGTTGACACCAGTGCAGTCCTGTTGACTAAACCTGTCCGTGAGTTACTCTCAGCAACATGACATCATGACTTTGCGTAAACATACACGCCACTTTCAAGTCAAGTGGTGTGTTATCTATACGCATTTTGAGCTATCCGCGTGTATGTTCACACCGAAACGAACCGTCATCTTCCGCGTGTATGTCTACGCCGTTAAATGTCAGAGTGATTTTGCGTGTATGTGTACGCCGTTAAATGTCCGAGCGAAACGGAGCAAAATGTATATCTACATCTGGGGATCGATTTTTTTTTCCCCTAGGATGGTAGGGGAAGACTCATAAATGCTACCTGTCTTCTCTCCAGAGTCTTACCCCCTGCTCCTAAGTCTCTTAGTCCTTTCGAGCAGTCCCAAGTCCCTTCCGAGTAGCATGAGCTGAGTGAGATTTTCAGTAAGAAGACAGCCATATCACTGCCTCCTCACAGACCCCACGATTGTGCGATTGACCTCCTTCCAGGTGCCTTTCCCCCACGTGGTAGAATCTTCTCCCTCGCATCCAATGAGACCAAAGCCATGGAGGAGTATATCACAGCCTCCCTAGAAACTGGAATCATTTGTCCATCGTCTTCTCCCGCTGGAGCTGGCTTCTTTTTTGTTGGTAAAAACCGCTATCCTTTACCCCTAATGTCCTCAGCTTTTGAGTTGCTTCAGGGGGCAACTCTATTCACCAAGCTAGACCTTCGCAATGCCTACCATTTGGTTAGAATCCGAGAGGGGGATGAGTGGAAGACAGCTTTTAACACTCCAACAGGACATTACGAGTACTTGGTTATGCCCTTTGGGTTAACCAATGCTCCAGCTGTCTTCCAGGCACTCATCAACGACGTCCTGAGGGATATATTGAACAGGTCCGTCTTTGTTTATTTGGATGATATCCTCACTTTCTCAAAGTCCCGACATGAGCATGTACATCATGCCAGACTCGTTCTCCAGCGTCTTCTTGACAACCACTTGTTCGTGAAGCCAGAGAAGTGTGAATTTCATGTTTCCGAGGTGTCCTTTTTGGGATTATCCTGTCCAAGGGAAATCTTTGCATGGATCCCAAGAAGACTCTAGCTGTACGTGATTGGTCTCAACCCACCTCTGTCAAGAAGGTCCAGCGCTTTCTTGGGTTCGCTCATTTCTACAGGAAATTCATTAGAGGGTTCAGTTTAGTAGTGGCACCACTGACCAACCTAATCAAGAAGCGATCGGGTCCTTTTGTCTGGTCTCCAGAGGCTGAGCGGGCTTTTCAAGCACTAAAGGTGAGGTTTACTTCAGCTCCAATCCTAACCTTACCTGACCCTTGACTCCCTTTTGTCTTTGAAGTAGATGCTTCAGATATGGCAGTGGGTGTGGTCCTCTCCCAGCATCTTGCAGACAGCAAGCTCCACCCTTGCGCCTTCCTCTCCTTTCGTCTCTCTCCTGCTGAGACGAATTATGGTGTGGGTGATAGGGAGCTTCTAGCAATCAAGATGGCTTTGGAAGAATGGCGGCATTGGCTTGAGGGGGCCCAGAACCCTTTCCTGGTGTGGACAGACCATACAAATTTGGCGTTGGGGAATTGAGACGGTGGTGCGACAAACCCAGAGGTGGGAGCCAAATCCTGGTAATGGCCCTTCGGGATGACTTTTTGTTCCTACCTCTGTGCGCACACCAGTTCTCCAATGGGGACATTCCTCTCAGTTAACTAACCATCCTGGCACAGGCAGGGCATTAGAATTTTTGAAGAGGTGGTTCGGGTGGCCCAGGATGAATACTGATGTCAAGTCCTTTGTTGCTGCTTGTCCTGTCTGTGCCCAAAACAAGAGCCCCCACACCTGCCACCATGGCCTGCTTCATCCCCTGCCCATACCCAAACGGCCCTGGCCCCACATCTCTATGGACTTCATTATGGGACTCCCACCCTCCCAGGGACACATGGCCATTTTGGTTATTGTGGACTGTTTTTCCAAAGCCTGCCATTTTATCCCCTTACCCAAACTCCCCTCTGCTCAAGAGACTGCTGAGCTTATGTGCCAGCAGGTTTTCAGAACATTTGGTCTCCCTCTAGAAATAGTCTTGGATTGTGGGCCCCAATTCACTTCTCGCTTCTGGAGGGCCTTTTGTAAACTGATTGGGGCCACTGTCAGTCTCTCCTCAGGCTTTCATCCAGAGTGTAATTGGTCAAACGGAGAGGCTCAACCAAGACCTCGAGACCACCCTCTGATTGCCTTGCCTCCACTAACCCTTCGTCCTGGAGCAGGTATGTCATCTGGTCAGAATGCGCTCATAACACCCTTGCACTTCTACAGGTGTCTCACCCTTTGAGTGCCAGTTTGGGTTTCAGCCTCCACTGATTCCAGACCAAGAGGCAGATGTTGGGGTCTCTTTAGCCCAGAACCTTGTCCAACGGTGCAGACGTGTCTGGCGTAGGGTCCGGTCAGCTCTTCAAAGGTCTGCAGGACGAAACAGCTTCAGTCCAACCGCCATCGCAGACCTGCTCCACCACTACGCCTTGGGCAAAGAGTCTGGCTGTCGACACGAGACCCTACCCTGCGGTTGGCGTCCCGCAAGCTTGCCACCAGTCCACTATCACCAGCAACAAGACCTCCACCGCCCCCTAGAGTCATTGAGGGTGAGCCGGTGAGGGGTATGGCCCAGAAGAACGATCCTGGGTCCCAGCTCTCGCAGGCTAGAGGAGCTCACTTATTAATAATTTATGTATGCTTGAATAAATGGCATGCAGACAAGTTTTTATAAAAACAAAATTTTGTGCAATTTAAATGTTTGAATTAAATCGGTTTTAAGTATTATGTTTGATTGTAATTTAAATTGGGCTCTGTTGTTCATTTTAACCTTTATCTTGAACCCTCATTTTGAACAAAGTGCTATTTGCAGGGTGTTTCTGTATTTGGTTTGCCTTGTGGGTCTTTGCAGCATGTTTCTGTATTTGGTTGCATTGTAAGTATTTGTAGTACGTGTTGTCAAACTGATGAAGGTGTTTTCTTAATTTGCTTGTGTTTTTACAATCTGCATGTGTTGCAACATGTTGAGCTCTCGGCCGCCATATTCTGGTGTGTTGGAGGAGACATGGCTTTGAGAGCACTCTGAAGGAAGGGTGGGATTTTATGTTTTCAAAGCTAAATGGCTATTTCAAATGTGGATTTAATTAATGAAATATTATACATAGTGAAACTGATATTTTCTTGATGTTTATTGAACCAAAAATCCAATACTATTGCAACTCTACTGTAACTTAATAGCATGTCACAGAAAACCTCCTTTAAGGCTCACTAAAACAGCATGACATCATATACTTATAAGTTGGTAGGGTAATATTTTAAAGGATACTTACATACACACTCTCTTTGTGGAAACAGGGTGAATGCCACACAGCAGAGCACACTGTAAAAATGTTGTTTAAAAATGAACACTGTTACACACACACACAAAAAATACAAAATAGGCTTTATGATGATACATGGATTAATATAATTTATTTAGTCTACCTATAAGAAATTAGGGAACTTGAAACTAGAACTAATATTTAGGTAACTTAAAACTACACAGGCTCCACAGACGCCCGCTGATATTTGCCAGTTCTTTAAAATAGAAATGCTATAGTCATTGTAATTTCTTGAACAAAAACACGTGGACATCAAAACTTGCAAATTTAGAGAAGGGGTTTAACCTTTTGAGCAGTACGGTCCCATATATGGGATTCTTATTTCTGTGCCTCTGAGAGTACGGTCCTACATATTGGATTTAGAATGTTCATTGACGTGACATGACATGTGACATAATTTTTTATGCAACATAATTGACTGACATAACTGTCAGATTCAAACTGTGCTTTCGTGCGTTGGCTGGCGCTGAGCCAAATATGCTGTCATATATCACAACTATATCAAGCCTATATAGCCTAGCCGTTGTGGCCATTGTAGCAGCTTCGTTTATTGTTTTTCCAACGTACAGGCTGATGCCCACGTTAATCATATAAGGCCAACATGCCACACTAGTCGGAGTTCACTTTAACATTACTAGAAATTAGGGATGTGACGGTGAGGATATTTTCCCACAGGTTAACCGATGTGTGACAACACCGGTAATATCGGTATCACCGGCGGGGGCTTTTAAATCGCTAATTTGAAGGCAAACGCAAAAATAAAATTTTACTCGAGAACCAAGCAAGTTGACTCATGAAACCATTTGTTTATTACATCGCATATATATATATGACATTTTTCCCAAGTTGTGCAGCCCTAAATTGCAGCATTTGTGAATTCACAATAGCACTATGTTTTATTATGCTTTTTAAATGGTTTTAATACATTGTGCGGCCTTAACAGTCTAATAATGTGGTTGATGGATTCTTGTCTGTGGAATGCGCCACTTCCTGTATTTTGCCAGTTAATCAACATGGCAAATTTCAATCACAAATCATCAAAATTGCAATTTTTTAAATCACATACTCTAATTTAATTGTGGAATCGTGACAGCCCTAAATCTGACTGCACTCTATTTTTTCATTTTCATTTTTAGTTCAAATAAATGCATTCAGTTCAAAGTTTGACATTTAACATCCTGGTGCCATAATGCACAATGACAATTATACACAATAGCAGATGTTTCATGAAAGTATTTAAAAATCTAACACATACCCTTGCATCGCAAGCCAATCCACTTCAATGCAGAAAAAGGACCCTGGCAGTTACAGCATTTTTCCATAGATGATATGTCCTCCAGAGTGACACAATGTTTTTTACACTCTAAAAAACATTAAGAAAATAAAGCATAACAAAAAATATTTTATTATATAAAAGACATGTCTTTTTAGATCAAATTTTTAAATAGTTATTAAAGGGGTACTATAATGCCCCTTTATACAAGATAAGTCAGTCTCTGATGTCCGCAGAGTGTGTATGTGAAGTTTTAGCCCAAAATCGCGTGTGTCCTGCTCCTGCTCACCATACGCACTGCTCCTGCGCTGCTTACGCTCTGCTAACGCGTGCAGTGTGAAACCGGCGTAACTCTGTGCCACCGCATAAATATAGATGTGTTAAAAAATAATGAGAATATATATACATATATATCCGAGTCCTGATCGGGAGGTAACGTCCGATTCCGATCGAGTCTGAAACCACGTGATCGGGCCCGATTTCCGATCACGTGATCGGATCGGGACATCCCTACTTATTATTATTAAATATTAGCCATTGTAGGTATTATTTAGCATTATTGTTATTAGTGTAGTATTACTACTACTTCTACTACAAAACAACCCAATTTTAGACTCAAGTCTCAGACAAAAAGCGTTAATGTCTGTATTTGTAGTAATGTTAAACATGTCCTCTTGTACCATGATTGAGCTGACACACAAAATGACATATTATTATTAAATATTACTCATTGTAGATATTATTTAGCATTATTGTTATTATTATTAGTTTTACTACTAATTCTACTATAAAAAATAATAATTTTGAGTAAAGTCTCAGACAAAAAGCTTTAGTGTCTGTATTTGTAGTAATGTTAAACATGTCCTCCTATACCATGATTGAGCTGACACACAAAATAACATATTATTATTAAATATTAGCCATTTTAGGTATTATTTAGCATCATTATTATTAGTAGTAGTAGTAGTAGTAGTATTACTTCTACTATAAAAAAAGCAATTTTAGAGTAAAGTCTCAGACAAAAAGCTTTAGTGTCTGTATTTGTAGTAATGTTAAACATGTCCTCCTATGCCATGATTGAGCTGACACACAAACTGTCTTGTCATTATTAAATATTACTCATTGTAGATATTATTTAGCATTATTGTTATTATTATTAGTATTACTACTACTACTACTATAAAAAAAGATAATAATTTTGAGTAAAGTCTCAGACAAAAAGCTTTAGTGTCTGTATTTGTAGTAATGTTAAACATGTCCTCCTATACCATGATTGAGCTGACACACAAAATGACATATTATTATTAAATATTAGCCATTGTAGGTATTATTTAGCATTATTGTTATTAGTGTAGTATTACTACTACTTCTACTACAAAACAACTCAATTTTAGACTAAAGTCTCAGACAAAAAGCGTTAATGTCTGTATTTGTAGTAATGTTAAACATGTCCTCTTGTACCATGATTGAGCTGACACACAAACTGACTTATTATTATTAAATATTACTCATTGTAGATATTATTTAGCATTATTGTTATTATTATTAGTATTACTACTACTTCTACTATAAAACATGATAATAATTTTGAGTAAAGTCTCAGACAAAAAGCTTTAGTGTCTGTATTTGTAGTAATGTTAAACATGTCCTCCTATACCATGATTGAGCTGACACACAAACTGACTTATTATTATTAAATATTACTCATTGTAGATATTATTTAGCATTATTGTTATTATTATTAGTATTACTACTACTTCTACTATAAAACATGATAATAATTTTGAGTAAAGTCTCAGACAAAAAGCTTTAGTGTCTGTATTTGTAGTAATGTTAAACATGTCCTCCTATACCATGATTGAGCTGACACACAAACTGACTTATTATTATTAAATATTAGCCATTGTAGATATTATTTAGCATTATTGTTATTATTAGTAGTATTACTACTTCTATATAAAAAAAGCTATTTTAGAGTAAAGTCTCAGACAAAAAGCTTTAGTGTCTGTATTTGTAGTAATGTTAAACATGTCCTCCTATACCATGATTGAGCTGACACACAAAATGACATATTATTATTAAATATTACTCATTGTAGATATTATTTAGCATTATTGTTAGTAGTAAAACTAATAATAATAATTCTACTATAAAAAATAATAATAATTTTGAGTAAAGTCTCAGACAAAAAGCTTTAGTGTCTGTATTTGTAGTAATGTTAAACATGTCCTCTTGTACCATGATTGAGCTGACACACAAAATAACATTATTATTAAATATTAGCCATTGTAGGTATTATTTAGCATCATTATTATTATTAGTAGTAGTAGTATTACTACTTCTACTATAAAAAAGCAATTTTAGAGTAAAGTCTCAGACAAAAAGCTTTAGTGTCTGTATTTGTAGTAATGTTAAACATGTCCTCCTATACCATGATTGAGCTGACACACAAACTGTCTTATTATTATTAAATATTACTCATTGTAGATATTATTGATCATTATTGTTGTTATTATTATTAGTATTACTACTACTTCTACTATAAAAAATAATAATAATTTTGAGTAAAGTCTCAGACAAAAAGCTTTAGTGTCTGTATTTGTAGTAATGTTAAACATGTCCTCCTATACCATGATTGAGCTGACACACAAACTGACTCATTATTATTATTAAATATTAGCCATTGTAGGTATTATTTAGCATTATTGTTATTAGTGTAGTATTACTACTACTTCTACTACAAAACAACCCAATTTTAGAGTAAAGTCTCAGACAAAAAGCTTTAGTGTCTGTATTTGTAGTAATGTTAAACATGTCCTCCTATACCATGATTGAGCTGACACACAAACTGTCTTATTATTATTAAATATTACTCATTGTAGATATTATTTATCATTATTGTTATTATTATTAGTATTACTACTAATTCTACTATGAAAAATAATAATAATTTTGAGTAAAGTCTCAGACAAAAAGCTTTAGTGTCTGTATTTGAAGTAATGTTAAACATGTCCTCCTATACCATGATTGAGCTGACACACAAAATGACTTATAATTATTAAATATTAGCCATTGTAGGTATTATTTAGCATTATTGTTATTATTATTATTAGTATTACTACTACTATAAAAAATGATAATAATTTTGAGTAAAGTCTCAGACAAAAAGCTTTAGTGTCTGTATTTGTAGTAATGTTAAACATGTCCTCCTATACCATGATTGAGCTGACACACAAAATGACTTATTATTATTAAATATTAGCCATTGTAGGTATTATTTAGCATTATTGTTATTCGTGTAGTATTACTACTACTACTTCTACTACAAAACAACCCAATTTTAGACTAAAGTCTCTACTACAAATACAGACATTACCGCTTTTTGTCTGAGACTTTAGTCTAATATTGGGTTGTTTTGTAGTAGAAGTAGTAATACTAATAATAATAACAATAATGCTAAATAATACCTACAATGGCTTATATTTAATAATAATAAGTCATTTTGTGTGTCAGCTCAATCATGGTATAGGAGGACATGTTTAACATTGACAAAAAGCTTTAGTGTCTGTATTTGTAGTAATGTTAAACATGTCCTCCTATACCATGATTGAGCTGACACACAAAATTACTTATTATTATTAAATATTAGCCATTGTAGATATTATTTAGCATTATTGTTATTATTAGTAGTATTACTACTACTTCTACTATAAAAAAAAAAAACAATTTTAGAGTAAAGTCTCTGACAAAAAGCGTAAGTGTGTATTTGTAGTAATGTTAAACATGTCCTCCTATACCATGATTGAGCTGACACACAAAATGACTTATTATTATTAAATATTAGCCATTGTAGGTATTATTTAGCATTATTGTTATTCGTGTAGTATTACTACTACTACTTCTACTACAAAACAACCCAATTTTAGACTAAATTCTCTACTACAAATACAGACATTACCGCTTTTTGTCTGAGACTTTAGTCTAATATTGGGTTGTTTTGTAGTAGAAGTAGTAATACTAATAATAATAACAATAATGCTAAATAATATCTACAATGGCTTATATTTAATAATAATAAGTCATTTTGTGTGTCAGCTCAATCATGGTATAGGAGGACATGTTTAACATTACTACAAATACAGACACTAAAGCTTTTTGTCAATGTTAAACATGTCCTCCTATACCATGATTGAGCTGACACACAAACTGACTTATTATTATTATTATTATTATTAAATATTAGCCATTGTAGGTATTATTTAGCATTATTGTTATTAGTGTAGTATTACTACTACTTCTTCTACAAAACAACCCAATTTTAGACTCAAGTCTCAGACAAAAAGCGTTAATGTCTGTATTTGTAGTAATGTTAAACATGTCCTCTTGTACCATGATTGAGCTGACACACAAACTGACTTATTATTATTAAATATTACTCATTGTAGATATTATTTAGCATTATTGTTATTATTATTAGTATTACTACTACTTCTACTATAAAAAAGATAATAATTTTGAGTAAAGTCTCAGACAAAAAGCTTTAGTGTCTGTATTTGTAATAATGTTAAACATGTCCTCCTATACCATGATTGAGCTGACACACAAACTGTCTTATTATTATTAAATATTACTCATTGTAGATATTATTTATCATTATTGTTATTATTATTAGTATTACTACTAATTCTACTATGAAAAATAATAATACTTTTGAGTAAAGTCTCAGACAAAAAGCTTTAGTGTCTGTATTTGTAGTAATGTTAAACATGTCCTCCTATACCATGATTGAGCTGACACACAAAATGACTTATAATTATTAAATATTAGCCATTGTAGGTATTATTTAGCATTATTGTTATTATTATTAGTATTACTACTACTTCTACTATAAAAAATGATAATAATTTTGAGTAAAGTCTCAGACAAAAAGCTTTAGTGTCTGTATTTGTAGTAATGTTAAACATGTCCTCCTATACCATGATTGAGCTGACACACAAACTGTCTTATTATTATTAAATATTACTCATTGTAGATATTATTTATCATTATTGTTATTATTATTAGTATTACTACTAATTCTACTATGAAAAATAATAATAATTTTGAGTAAAGTCTCAGACAAAAAGCTTTAGTGTCTGTATTTGTAGTAATGTTAAACATGTCCTCCTATACCATGATTGAGCTGACACACAAAATGACTTATAATTATTAAATATTAGCCATTGTAGGTATTATTTAGCATTTTTGTTATTATTAGTAGTATTACTACTACTATAAAAAATGATAATAATTTTGAGTAAAGTCTCAGACAAAAAGCTTTAGTGTCTGCATTTGTAGTAATGTTAAACATGTCCTCCTATACCATGATTGAGCTGACACACAAACTGTCTTATTATTATTAAATATTACTCATTGTAGATATTATTTATCATTATTGTTATTATTATTAGTATTACTACTACTTCTACTATAAAAAAAATGATAATAATTTTGAGTAAAGTCTCAGACAAAAAGCTTTAGTGTCTGTATTTGTAGTAATGTTAAACATGTCCTCCTATACCATGATTGAGCTGACACACAAAATTACTTATTATTATTAAATATTAGCCATTGTAGATATTATTTAGCATTATTGTTATTATTATTAGTATTACTACTACTTCTACTATAAAAAAAAAACAATTTTAGAGTAAAGTCTCTGACAAAAAGCGTAAGTGTGTATTTGTAGTAATGTTAAACATGTCCTCCTATACCATGATTGAGCTGACACACAAAATGACTTATTATTATTAAATATTAGCCATTGTAGGTATTATTTAGCATTATTGTTATTCGTGTAGTATTACTACTACTACTTCTACTACAAAACAACCCAATTTTAGACTAAAGTCTCTACTACAAATACAGACATTACCGCTTTTTGTCTGAGACTTTAGTCTAATATTGGGTTGTTTTGTAGTAGAAGTAGTAATACTAATAATAATAACAATAATGCTAAATAATATCTACAATGGCTTATATTTAATAATAATAAGTCATTTTGTGTGTCAGCTCAATCATGGTATAGGAGGACATGTTTAACATTACTACAAATACAGACACTAAAGCTTTTTGTCAATGTTAAACATGTCCTCCTATACCATGATTGAGCTGACACACAAACTGACTTATTATTATTATTATTATTATTAAATATTAGCCATTGTAGGTATTATTTAGCATTATTGTTATTAGTGTAGTATTACTACTACTTCTTCTACAAAACAACCCAATTTTAGACTCAAGTCTCAGACAAAAAGCGTTAATGTCTGTATTTGTAGTAATGTTAAACATGTCCTCTTGTACCATGATTGAGCTGACACACAAACTGACTTATTATTATTAAATATTACTCATTGTAGATATTATTTAGCATTATTGTTATTATTATTAGTATTACTACTACTTCTACTATAAAAAAAGATAATAATTTTGAGTAAAGTCTCAGACAAAAAGCTTTAGTGTCTGTATTTGTAGTAATGTTAAACATGTCCTCCTATACCATGATTGAGCTGACACACAAACTGTCTTATTATTATTGAATATTACTCATTGTAAATATTATGTAAGGGTTAATGCCCGACGAGGTGTCCATTATCAGGTTTTAATGGACGACGGCGAGGCGTGAACCGTCCGACGCGCAGCGGAGGTCCATTAAAACCTGATAATGGACACCTCGAAGGGCATTAACCCGCTTATACCATGGTCACTTACGAAAGAAAGAAATATTGAATCAATTAATAATACTTTAATGTGTTTTAGAGTAAAAATTGTGAGGGTTTTTATTTATTAAGTCGAGCGCACTATTTAATATCTCCCGTATACAGGCGTTGCCAAGCAACGTGGCCACAGCGACCCGACCGCAGCAGTTGATCAGTGAGTTTGAGCCAGCGCAATCATTTAGAACTGTCATCAGGCAAATTGACGGGACGCCTTTCCTAGGTGTCCATTATCACTTTTTAACGGACACCCTGCAGCCAATCAGAATCGAGTATTCACCCAGACCATGGTATAATTATCATTATTGTTATTATTATTAGTATTACTACTAATTCTACTATGAAAAATAATAATAATTTTGAGTAAAGTCTCAGACAAAAAGCTTTAGTGTCTGTATTTGTAGTAATGTTAAACATGTCCTCCTATACCATGATTGAGCTGACACACAAACTGACTTATTATTATTAAATATCACTCATTGTAGATATTATTTAGCATTATTGTTATTATTATTAGTATTACTACTACTTCTACTATAAAAAAATTATAATAATTTTGAGTAAAGTCTCAGACAAAAAGATACCATGATTGAGCTGACACACAAACTGACTTATTATTATTAAATATTACTCATTGTAGGTATTTTTTAATATTATTGTTATTGTTATAAATAAAACAACCCCATTTTAGACTAAAGTCTTACTAAAAGCGTTACTGTCTGTATTTGTAGTAATGTTAAAGGATTATTTCCCTTCAGAATAAATTTCCTGATAATTGACATGCCCCCATGCCACCCAAGATGTTAATGTCTTTCTTTCTTCAGTCAAAAAGAAATATGTTTTTTGAGAAAAACATTCCAGGATTTTTTTCCGTATAATAGACTTCAATGACAACCAACGGGTTGAAGCTCCAAGTTAATCTAGTTTCAATGCAGTTTCAAAGGACTCTACATGAATCCCAGCCGAGGAATACATCTTATCTATTGAAACGATCGGCCATTTTTTTTCTCGTAATTTTTTTAACCACAAATGCTCTTCTTGCGCTGTTCTGCGATACACAACATATTACATCATCACGCCGGAAAGGTTACACGCGTAGGTGGAAATACCAACCCAGTGGCGAAAAACTCTGGCGACATCTCATTTTCTCCTCTAACTTCAAAATTGTTGTTTTACCGATCATTGTTTTACCTTTATTTTTGTAAAGGGCATTAGATTTAATCTTTGCACAGGACTGGGACGGGACTCTAGGTTCTGGACAAATTTCGGTTTCATGTATGTGTGAACTCGTGAATTTCGTAAACTCGTGAATTTGACCAATCGTCTTTTAATGAACTGGACTTTTGAAAACTGGGAAATTGATGATTGGGTATTGAGTTTAAGGGATAGCATAAAATATATTTTTCACTCTCAAATAAAATGTTATTCTACACTATATGTTACTATATCTTTTAAAACATGTACACTTTTTGATAAATAAATATAATCTACCAAATCAGGTTGCTAATTGTTTATATTCAAAGTATTTTTTCAAGCTGTGGCCATATATTTATTTTGGCAGTAATATATTTGAGCAGAATATATTTAACATCTCAATAATTTTAAGGAATCTATTTATAATCATGAAATTCAATGAAAAAAACTTTCTGGTAAAACAATAAGGGTACGCTAATACGCATGTGCCTCAACAAGTAAAATCATTACATAATGATTTATTGTTGATTCATTAAAACAGGCAGTTGGAAGTTTAAATGCATGGCTTCAACCCATAGTGGTAATTAACACATTTATTTATTAGTAGTACTATGCTGATAAGGAAATAATCCATGATGTCATTTAATTACAGTTTTTCTGAATTGCTAAAACACTAAACCCCATTCTCTGAACCAAATTCTCAATAGCTTAAACCAATTTGTGAAATCACTCTTTCTGTAAAACATTAAACAAGTTAAAGTATTTAAATCACTGTTTGCAAATCTCATACACTCTTTTTGCAAAACGCTAAACACATTCTAAATCACTAACACACATTTCTCGCTGTGATGCACTTGTGTTGCAAAATGGAAAACATGAGCGGCAAAAGTTAAACACAACTAAAACTCAGTTGTCATCCTTTACACACAACAACTCAAAATTGTTCACACTTGTTTCTAATGATGTGATCAAACCAACTGTACGAAATATAGGCTAGTTCAGAGTGCACAGTTGGCACAGGTGCGCTGAATGATGGAAACAATCTGAGAGGGAGACGAGGAAGAGTGTGTGTAAGAGGTGGTGGACGAGGAGGAAGAGGATGAGGACGAGGAAGAGCAGGTGTGGAGAATGTTGTCAAGACTGGATGCCTGTGATGTCCTCAACAATATTCAATATTATTCAGCAATATTGCAATATATGGCTGCCGTTGCCGTCCAGGTGGATGCTGCACATTGGTGGTTGTTGAGGAGATTCCCCCTTCCATGTAAAGCGCTTTGAGTACCCAGAAAAGCGCTATATTATAAAATGTAACAAATTATATTATTTATCTGACTGGCACTATTGGATGAGAACTGAACTGAGCAGGGATGCGTTTCCCATACAACGACAGAATTAGCTGGTTCACTACCATAGTACGATGCATCGTTGAAGAAATTAACTTGCTAGTCATGACTGTTACTGCGATAGTTTCGGTGAAACACTGACTCGTTGAACTATGCTAATAACAACGGAACTTGTGACCATAGTTGGTTAACGATGCTTTTGGGAAACTCCCCCCTGGATAATGACATTACTGTTTTCTGCTGAACATGCTTTATAGATAAAATAATCTATTTTATGTAATAATTGATGATGGAACTAAATTACAATAACACGGATCTGACTTCGCTGAACAATGACTATATTTTCTTTTAAAGCTGCTGTACAGCTAAAATGAACTATTTCCATTACTGATCATCATTTTCCTGTTATCACTTGAAAAGTTGCTTTGAAACAATCTCGATTGCATAAAGCACTATAGAAATAAAGGGGACTTGACTTGACTCAGGCCAGACCCAACATAAAGACATGATGCTAAGGCAGAATTAATCTCTCACTGACTTTGATTTTGCAGTTGCGCAACTTCTTTGAGTGTACTGTAACATACTTTTCATTTAGGGTTTGTTTTTTTGTGGACCTTTTAGGCTTTTGCATTTGGACTGCTGTATTTTTACAGTAGGCTATGCAACTGCTGAATATACAGGCATTCAATAATCTACATTATTACATGGCTTGGTTGAATTCCAATGTAGAATGCGGTCTGTTATTTCTTGATAACAGACCGCTGCGAAGTATAACAGACCGTTGCCATGAAAAACAGAGCGTTGCTATGGATGCAACCGTAGAGACGGAACAGACTATTTTCTTTAGCGGAAGCAATACAATCGTTTTAAATCAATAAACTCCTTTTTAAATCAATATTTTGTGTCAAATTATTGATTTATTTGTTAGGTAGCCATGTAATAAGCGGGATAATGTATAGGGAGGCGGTTGTTATAGCGAATACAACCCCTTCGGGCTGATTCAAGACCCGTTCAGCCTGTCGGGGTTGTTATTCGCAATAACAACCGCCTCCCTATACATTGTCCCTTACATTCACTACAATACTGTACTTGTGGTATGGAAATTTACCATACTTAGTTGTGATTATGTACTTTTTAAGTAATTGCACTTTTTTTACTGCATGCAATATACATTTGTTCTTTAACCTCATGTTCTGGATGCTTTGTTCACCATTTTTATCTAATGAATGATCTGCAGTGTTTATATATTGACTGATGTGTGTATGATCTGAAAGCTTTGTTTGATTTTGAGAACGGGTGAAAAAGTTGAGGCAATAAGTTGATTTTGAACCCATATTGTTAAGTTTTACTAACTTGTTTTTTCTTTACTTTTTTTTTTGAATGGCTGAGTAGTAGTGATGTTATTTTATTATTTTATTTTGTGACTATGATGACTGGTGAAAAGAACCCCCCCCCAAAAAAAACATACAAATCATAACATGGTTTGTGGGGACAATTTTCTTTTTTACACATACACAACATGGTATATAAGGTCATACTTTTTAATATATACACATACACAACATGGTTTGTAAGGTCTTTTTTTTTTTTTTTTTTTAACTTCATATGGTCATCTATTTATGCTTAAAAATAACATATATGACCTAAGGTTTATGAGGACACTGAGATGTCCTCATAAACCCAAGTGTCCTCATAATGCTGGTGAGTAACCTGACATTTTGTCCTTGTAAACCACATTTGCCAGTTCACACACACACACACACACACACACACACACACACACACACACACACACACACACACACACAAATGTTTCCAACAATATATAATATAATGAACACCAGGTTTGTTGTGCCTTGTAGGCATAGGCTATGCGCAGTACTGCATAAAATAATAATAACAATAACCTGAAAAAAATACATCCCCAAGTCAAAAAATTTCAAGTGACCGATAACATCTAAATTTTTCAATTAGTCTGATGTATTATTTCTCATTGAGCCAATGTTAACAGACTATTGCAACAAGAATTTCACTTGGGCCAATTAAAAAATTTAGATGTTATCGGTCACTTGTTCACTCCGGCTCCAACACACCACCATGAAGCCTGGGTGGTTCCGCAGCGGAAGACGCGAGTCAGGTTTAGACCAAGACTTTCTCCGACCCTCCCGGTTTTCGAGTTATCCACACAAAACCGCTTCTCCCCTCTACGCGAAACAGAACGCGATGCTGTGATCATAGGCGATTCCATCGTTCGGCACGTACACGCTACGTTAGGTAAAAGTAAGGTGCACAGTCACTGCTTTCCTGGTGCTCGTGTTTCTGAAATCACTGCTCGCGTTCCCGAGATCCTGAACGGTGACGAGCGCGTCGGAACTGTGGTCCTGCACGCGGGAGTGAACGACATCAGGCTGCGCCAGACGGAGATTCTGAAGAAAGACTTCAGGAATCTAATCGATACGGTACGCAGCACATCGCCTGAAACAACGATCATTGTGTCAGGACCGCTTCCCACGTACCGACTAGGGCATGAAAAGTTCAGCAGATTATTTGCGCTAAATGAATGGTTAATGTCATGGTGCAATGAGCAGAAACTGCTCTTTGTAAATAATTGGAATCTGTTTTGGGAGCGTCCTAGGCTTTTCCGTGCTGATGGCTTACACCCAAGCAGATTCGGAGCGGATCTTCTGTCAGATAACATCTCCAAAATGTTAAATACCCTTTGACTAGTAACCAAAAGTCCAAATCATAGTCTCTGCTGCACCAATTTAACTGATATAAATACTAGTGTAGAACATTGCATAGAAACCGTGTCTATTCCTCGTTTAGTGAGATCAAATAATAAATCTACTGCAGGATCTAGGAAAAATCTAATTGTTATTAAAACAGAAAATGTTGCTATTAGTAAACAAAAACTATTTCTAAAGCTAGGTCTTCTAAGCATTAGATCACTCACACCTAAGGCAGTTATTGTAAATGAAATAGTCACAGATAATAGCTTCGATGTACTTTGCCTTACTGAAACCTGGCTTAAACCAAATGATTATTTCGGTATTAATGAGTCTACTCCTCCTGGATACTGTTATAAGCATGAGCCCCGTCTGATTGGTCGTGGCGGAGGTGTTGCAACCATTTATAGAGATATTCTAAATGTTACTCAGAAAACGGGTTATAAGTTTATTTCATTTGAAGTACTTGTACTAAATGTTACGCTCTTAGATGTTAGAAAAACATCCCTATTATCTCTAGCCTTGGCTACCGTATATAGACCGCCAGGGCCTTACGCTGATTTCCTAAAAGAGTTTGCAGATTTTCTCTCAGACCTATTAGTCAATGTCGATAAAGCATTAACCCCCTGAGGTCGGCTGTATCGCCGGCGATACCAGCTCGCTTTTTTTTTATCAGTGTAAAACAAACTCATAAATACTCTGTTGACTTTGATTTTCCATAGGAGTTTCATACATCAATCGATTCTGTTAAATGTGTATTATTTTTGTGTATACTCACAATAAAAACAAAGTGTTGTGCTTTTTGCCAAATAAAGAAAAATAAACACGAAGCGAGTTCTGCCTTCTCTCTGCCAGTGAAGTCCATTCTGAAACGCGTCCGAAAATGAACAATAACTCAGCGAATACTCAGTCAAACAGGCATACAGACACACAGGCATGAAGCTTGAATTCTCTTCTTTTAAATGAAGTAATTTATATAAAAAACTAATATTCTCATCTTGTGAAATCTGTATTAAAAGAGAGCGATTCCAGTCGAGCTCATCTCAGCTCATTCAAATGTAATGTGACTCCGCCCACGGAGAGCGCGCGCTATTCAAACGCAAATGACTGAGACGATCCCATACAAACTGTGAACGCCCCCATATCAGCTCGAGAAAACACAAGTTTATTCAGATTGCACTTGTTTACACTGTCTCGCAGCGCTGTGAGGAATAATAATAATGGAAAACGTACCTCAGAAGTGCTGGTATTTCGAGGAGCAACGGATGGAATACTGTAGTAAGTTTTTTTTCATTCTCAAGTAAATCGCGTTTCTGTGTGAATGAATGAACGGCAGAGATGCGCTGTTTACCACAACTCGCAAAAAGACGGTTTAAATTTGAATTGCGTTTCTGTGTGTGAATGAATGAATGATCTGCTTTTAGCAAACTATTTTGCTATACTGAGTAAAAATCGACTGAAATATGTTGAAATAAAATGTATTTGTATAAGCAACAAAATTAACATTTATATTCCTTATAATAAAAACGAAAGACCTATGTTACAGACAAATGAAAGACAACATTTCGTTGATTAGTTTTGGATAGATTACACATTTTTACTGTAAAATATCTGCCACCTCAAATAAGCTTTTGTTTGCCAATTTTTGCTAATATGTTAAATATAGTATGTTTTGTCAATGTAGGCTATATTCGAAGTAATGAATCCTTAACTTTGAAATATGTATGATAAAATGTATAGGCCTACTTTAGTTTTTACAAAGAAAGATTACCCTTCAATTGTTGTTGTAATTGTAACCTTTTTAATACAAAAAAATATATTTACAAGGTAGATGTAAACAAATTTTAAAAGGTAAATATAAGCCTTTTCTTTAAATAATTTTTATTGTGTTTTATTATTGACAAATTTGGGGAGAGGATACATATTCCAAAACTGAAAATACAGTATGAGAATTAACTGCACAATTACTAGACATGTTTTCCTTGGATATTATACAATTTGCAAGCAAAATTTGTAAAAAAAAATATATATATATTTGACATGCTTCCAACTGTGAACCAATTTGGTAGAATATATAAATATATATATATATATATATATATATATATATATTGCTCTTGCATTCTTTCTTGTGGCTATAGGTGACACACCTGAATGAATGGCTCATTAAGTATGCGGGCCCCATTGTCTCCTCAGGTGTGAACCACTACATATGCATGATGCTGTTGAATGGTTGACGCCCCTTGCGCATATTGCCTTTACAAACAAAAAGTGTTTTACAAGATTTAAATCAATGTATTGTGTTATGTGAATGATAAGGGCAGGATGATTTTCACATCATTTTGAAGAAAAAACTCTAGGCAATGACATCCATTAGTCAAAAGTCTTATTGTCACATATTTAGTATGTGTTTTGTGGCCTTATTTCAGAAACTTTAGTTTTTAGTTTTTTCAATAACCATGCATAAACATTATTCTCTCAAAAATACAAACATGTACATGCATGTTGCTCACATATTATGGTAGCCCTGTTTGTGCTAAATATAGTGTAATTATACCTTTGCCATTAATATGTTTATAAGCAACTGAAAAAAGCACAAATGTCAGGGCATGTCAGAACATCTCAAGGACCCCAAAAACACCTCAGACCCCAGAGGGTTAAATGCTGGATTCAGTTAACCTTTGTTATCCATATCTTCTCTTCAATCTGCAAAAACGGACTTCATCTTTAGCCACCACCATATCTTGGAATTATCCTATGCCAAGTCTAATAACCTGCATGAGTAAAAATATAATAGAGACTATTTTGAATTGCCGACAGGTCCAGATATTTAGCATGCCAAATATCTCACGGGTGTCGGCGACTCATCTGCAATTTTCTCAGATTGCGACTTTGATAATTCACACTGCGAGATTGTCACTCACGTGAACGAGCACCCATTTGCCTATAATTTCAGGCATTTGTCGTCGATCTAGCAAAACCTGTCGGCAAGTGAAAATCAGGGCTAAAATCGTGCAGTGTGAACTCGGCATTAGGTTGCCCTCTGTTTGGCCAAAGAGGATCTTACCCATCATTGAGAAATCACCTCATGCACAATGGTAACCAAATCTTTGACAGCTTTCTTCAACAGAATCAGGTTTTCTGGAGCTTAGAAAAGGTGCATTCTAGAGTCACCAGAGCCATTTGGAATGCCTAATAGTGTTAAAACAGGGAGACAGGTTTTTTATTAGAATTAAACCCTTTGATTGACAGCAGTGGTCCTAGAGGCAAAGTTATTCAGAATAAGAAGCTATATCATATGGTGTGAATATCTTGTGCATGTGTGAAAAATCTTTTGTTGCTAACTTTAAGCGTTTTTTCTTGTTTCTTTAAGCGCACATCTTCATGTCTAATCTATCTCTATCAGCAATGACTGGACTTCACTCATTACAATTTCTCTAAGCGCACCCAGGTAGCAAAATTTGTCTGGCCCACCTCTGGGCCTCATCCTTGCTTCAATTCTGGCCCAGTTCTGGCTGGGTCCCCGGCCCAAAACTGGCCCAACACACTGAAAACGGACTCAAACAACTTCCTCTGGCCCAGATGTGGCCCAGGCGCTGTAAAATTACTCTTATTTATTGATATGGCCCAGGTCTGGCCCAGGCACTGTAAGCCAGATCTGGCTGAGAGACGGCTTGGTCCCCGGGCCAGATGTGGCCCAGAAACTGCTAAATGTAATTCATTTTATCAGGGAAACACAAAATCAATAATTGAAAAAGATTGGGCTTTTATTCAAAATTAACAAATAACATACATGAACATTTTGTTACCAACATGGTAATATAAACATTTAATATAAAACAAACATTTATAACAATTAACAAGTGCAATTAAATATGCAAGTTAACATTGTTTTTTGTAAAAACAAATTAAAACAATTTATAAGAATACAAGAATACACACACTCACGCACGCACTCACTCACATGCACTCACTCACACACACACACACACACACACACTGCACTCTCTTACTCACACAAGCACTCACGCACACATGCACTCACTCACTCACTTACGCACGCACTCAGGCATGCACTCACGCACGCACTCACGCACGTACTCACACACACTCTCACACACACACACATACTGTACACGCACGCACTCTCTCACTCACACAAGCACTCACTTACGCACACATGCACGTACTCACTCACACGCACACACACACACGCACTCACACACACACACACACACACACACTCACACACGCACACACACACACACACACACACACGCTTTCACATTTACTCACATACAACCTTGCTCACACAGACTTGCACGCACTCACACACACAAACTCACTCATGCACACACTCACTCACACACAACTTTGCTCACACACAGACTCGCACGCACTCACACACACACACTCAGACACACACTCACTCTCACACACACTCACTCATACACACACTTTCAAACTTACTCGCATACAACCTTGCTCACACAGACTAGCACGCACTTGCGCATGCATGCACTCACACACTCACACAGGCTCTCACACACACACTCACACACACTCACTCACTCTCACACACACACACACACGTACTCACTCTCACACACACTGATGCAGACATTCACTCACACACACACACACACACACACACACACACACACACACACACACACACACACACACACACTCACACACACACACACACACACACACACACACACACACACACACACACACGCGCTCACACACTCTCACACATAGACACTAAACAACTTCCTTTTGCAAAAGTCTCCTTTTGCGTCCACCCTCTCGATCTACTGCCAGCTGGAGCCACCTCTTCATGGCCCCCTCAACCACCATCTCAGCAGCATTAGCCGTGAGGGGGTTCTTCCGAACTGCAGCTTTAAAATAAAGGGATACTATTTGTAAGGTCACTACTATTAAAGCTTAAGCATTACAGTTTTTTTTTTTTTTATAATCCCAAGGACCAATTACTCAATACACATGTAAATTTTTATGTATGTGCACAAAACAAAATACTTACAAATCACTGCTTCTCGGAGTTGGAGAGTGGCCAGTGAAGTTTTTCCATTCACTCCCCTCCAATTCATGTTCTTCGCCAGGGAGTTGGCAATCACCCTCTTCATTATGCGCCAGGTGCAGTCACGTATATCCGCCCCACCAATAAGCCCCAACCAGTTTACCTGAAACCAATTTTTTTTTAAACAATATAAAAATTATTAATAAATATGTATTGCTTCGTCACCTGTGTCAACGGTCTGTTTATCACCTCTACCAAAATTAGGTTATAGTTGTTTCATGTTCATGTTGTTTGAGTGGTGTTGCATGTAAAAATATAAAACACTTTTAGTGTCTATGTAATTATTTACAGTTGTTTTTTTGTTTTGTTTTTTACAGCCACTAGGACCAATTATTCAATACTAATATCAGTTTTTCAAACCTCTTCACACAGTGAGCACAAAAAACAGTTTATGTGGGCTAAACTGTGGATCATTTATCATTGCTTTGGCACAATTTCAATGACTGGCCTACATCTTTAAAATTATATGAATTATTTTCTCTTGACATGACCAAAACTCTAACTACAGGGCCATTTGCACAGGTGTGCATACTCTTTTCAAAACTATTAAGTTTTATTTAGTAAAAAAAAATGTATACAACAAGTCACTGTGTAACACTACCTGTTTTTTTTTTAGGTCGTTTTTGAGTGACAACCTCAAGTTTCAGAGTTTTTAAAATGTAAGACTTTTAAATACCTCTTTTAAATAAAATGACCTGCACAAATAAAATGAAAACCGTATTCCGTTACATAACAAACCTATACAATATAAAAATAAATAAGGTATGTTCAATTGTTCTACTTCATTAAGACTTTTGTTGTACCATTCAAGACCTTTTTATGGCCTTAAATTTAATCAAACCAGATATAAGACTGTTTAAGGGCCCGCAGAAAACCTGTTTGGGACACGTATTAAGTGATTTGGTAGTTGTAGTCCATTTTAAATTTAACATATATTGCTGTGCCAAGCTGGTAAGGACAACTGTATTAAGAGTTTTGGAAAAAGTGACCCAAGCACTGAATGTCCTAGAAATGATAAAATAAATAATTAATAACTAGAAAGAAAGAATTTCTCACCAGTGTTTGCTTGAAATCTGGGTTGTGCTGCATCCTTTGCTCCAGACTGAGCAGTTGGGTGAGGTCTTGCAGGGGCAGTAAACCTTCCTCAATACCTAAAGGCTGCACCTGGGCCTCCCGCAGTTGCAGCAGTCTTAGGATGGTTGTTTGTTGGTCCAGCACCACCTCTACTTTTGTCAACACCTCCTTCAACATGGCTATAATAAAGAAGTTCATGATTTGGAAAAAAATATATACAAAGTAACAAAAAATATACATCTGCATCTTTAGGGACAGATTTACTAAACAGGACAAATTAGTGTGAGAGCAATTCCAAAAAAGATTTTTTTGTAAATTTAGAACATGTCGACATTCCAAAAATATAAACCTGTGTAAATATGACATTTTTTCTGTATGTTGCTGAAATTCAGCAGTGATTCGCCAATTCATTTCCATAATGACCAACACAATCTACCAAGAGCAGCGCAAATTGCCAGCTGGTTTAACATACTTTTCTTGGCCGCTAAACAACAATGGCGCAAATACCGGTAAACTGACGAGCACAAGTCTTAGTAAATCACGTTGTGATTCATTTAAAAACTCTCCTCTCATAAATTTTGCATCTGATAGTGAAACTCCTACAAATGCATATGCAACTTCTTGCATAAGAATATTTATATACGTTATATTTAATATTAAGAATATAACAATATTGCATATTGCATCAGCCACAAAAATACCCTGTCCATGCCTTTTCAGCTCTAATTTTTCATTGTCATTTAGTAAATCCTGAAAGTGTTTTATTTTACCCCAAAGGAAAGTTTGCACTGGTGCAAGGCAAGCTGGTAATAAATCTGGTCCTTATTACTTATATTTACTTATTAATATAACTAATACATATTTCAGAATGATGGCTGAGTGGAATTCACTGTTAGTCCTACCTGATTCTGATGATTGCCGGGGGGGCACTCGAAATGTCTGATAACCTGGCAGTGCTACAAAAGAAAACTTGAATTGAGGATAAAATATTCTACAAAATGAATACCTACAAAAAAAGCAAATAAGGCTATGTTCACACTTAGCGTCTTTTTTCAAACTGCCAGCGTCTGTTCTACATTATAACCCTATGGAGTAAACCGTTTTTTCAAAAAAGTCCTGAGCGCTTTTTTAGACGCCACCGCCGGCGTCTTTTTCTGCAGCTCAGAGCGTCTTTTTAAGTTGAAAAAAGTTCAACTTTTCTGAAAAGAACGCCCTACGTCAAGCGCCTTTTTGACAGCTGACCAATGACAAGCGAGTAGCGAGACCTGTCGTTTCCATAACAACAAGAACAACTGTCTGACTCTGTCGTGCACCCACAAACGTCTTTGTGAACCGACATTCTCCTCCCCGGTAACTTCAAAAGCCAACGCAAGAGCCAACTTTCTCTTTCTCGACATTTTTTGCATCACACAGCACTAGGCTACTGTTCCAGCTCTTGTTATAGCAACAAAAGACGCGCTCGGCTGCTATTTGTAACCGAACGCTGCCAGCGTTTTTTTTTGCTAAAAAAACGCCGTTGTCAACTTTTTCTTGTCAAAAAAGACGCTAAGTGTGAACATAGCCTAAGAAAGCAAAAGAAAACTCACATGGCATATTGTCCATCGGCTGCCAGTTTTGGATCATGTCAGTAAATGTGTCATGTGGTGCTGGTGATAGTGATAGTGGTGGTAAAGTGGTGGTGGGACCAGAGGGGAAACTGGTGTTTGGGGTTACTGTAGGGAAGTGTATAGTGGGGGCAGATGGCACATTTTGTTTTGGTGGTGGGGCAGACTCATCCTCAGAGTCTAACTGTGCGTTCACACCGGACGCGAATAGCGCGTCTACCGCGTCTAGTTTGACGCTTGACCACATGTGTACATTCGCGTGTCAAGAGCGATATTGTTGGCGTAAAAACAAAAGTTTGAAGCGAAATTTACGCGCGTCAGAGGCGAAAGTTTCGAAACCCGTTGGCGGCCATCTTTTTTGATGTTTATCGAGCATTAGCATTAATCGAGAGAGTCACCGCTCGTATATGCTCTGGAGAGCAGAAACAGCTGCGTAGGGGACATCGTCGCTGTACTCGGGTCCACCAGACCCTCCAGAGGGTTTCAGGAGTTTCACAATTTGCTCCAGGAGCTAGGTTTAGTGGACCTAACGGTGAGGACGCTGACGAGGACAGCGTAGGCCGTATAAGGCCTCGGCCTCGAGTGGTCTATGCCTGTCGAGCCCGCGCTCTACAGCCCGGCGCGAGGTTCACCCTCGCCCGCACCCACCTAATCTGTCATTTATTTTTGTTTTGATAATAAATGGAGCCAGCCTCCAAAAGTGAAACCTGTCCTGTGATTTTGTTTTTAGTTTGTATACACTAAATTGTATTTGTTATCTTCACATTAGATTAATAATGTTTCATATAGATATGGAATAAATTGCATTCAATACAAAATGAGTATCTCTCATATATTGTGTTTTATGGTGCAAACACCTTCTACCTTGTTTTATTTATTCTCAGGTTAAGGTAAAGTAAGTCAAATTCATTCTAAATAATAAGTATTTGAATGTCCATACTTACAACTCAGAAGAAAGACTTCTCCGTGGTTTAGTTCAGCTCAACCCTTTCATAAAGCAGAGACTTGTGGCAAGTTGTTTCTTTTTATATCAATTATTAGTAGTTTATTATAACAATAATAAGTGTTTTACATAATGTCAAAAATCAAAGTAAAGTTCAAGAGTTTGTCAGTTCACAAGCTTCGCCAGCGGGTGTCAGGCTTGGATCATCAAACAATGGAGAGGCTGTCTTCCTTTACAGCGTCTGCTTCTCAACTGCACAGAAGTTGAGAAGCTTTATTAACACTTTAATATGCAGGTCTTACTGTACTTTTTATAATCCATTTCATCACACCCCTTCATTACATATTCAGTTACATATGGACAATTTATCCAATCCCAGATCTGGAACAATTGTCAACTCCTTCAGTCTTTTTACAACTTCCATAAAAGACACCTTCCTTAGCCTTCTTTTCCTCTTACGAGCTCGGGCCTTTAACCGTCTTCTCCTCTTGGTCTAGAATACAACAACCAGGTAATACTTTTTCATTTTACTGAATATATGCTTTCTAATACTTAGTACTATTTCTTCCTTTAATAAAATGCTTTTAACACAGAATATATTTCAGTCATTTCTTTGTATTACTTCAATAAAAGTTTTTTCCACAAATGGTTTACAGTGTCTCTTTTTTTTCTTTTTTCTTTAACAAATCAGCTTTATTAATAAAACAATTCCAAATCAAACATGTTTCAGTGTCATTATTATAAATCAAATAAACAATTCCAAATAAAACATGTCTCAGTGTCATTATTATAAATCAAATAAAGAGTTTCTTATAAAAACTCTTTATATAAACCAAGTTCAAGGGTTTCTTATAAAAACTCTTTTACATAAACCAAGTTCAAGGGTTTCTTATAAAAACTCTTATAAACCAAGTTCAGGGGTTTCTTATAAAAACCTCTTACATTGTTTCCATACATTGCGGTTTCTTATAAAAACCGTATACAGTGTTTTCCTTTACATACAAGCATTGTTATAGTCAATATAAGACTGTTTATATGAGTCATAATAGAATCAATTGCATATTTCACCCAACACGCCCCTTTATGCACATTTATTTTTTTATTTCCAAAGTCAAGTAAGTCATGTAACACCCTCTCTTTTTGTCATATTTTGCCAATTTAGCATATACCTGACCTGTCTTAGTAGTGACATTCATTTGAAAAATGTTCATATAATGCTCCACCCAAGGTCTCTTATTCTTCGGTTTCATTAATTTACTTTCAATAACTTTTCCCTGTACCGGATTTCCGGAAGGCCAGATTTCTGTACTCTGTTTAATTATAACTAAATAACCTCCAAATTTAACTCGCATTATTTTGCCATTCTTTACTTCATGCAAACAAGCTCCGATCAATTGTCCACCAGGGGTTTCACAGATAAAGGTGTGGCCACATCCATTAATCAAGCATTTCCTGCAGGAATTGACAGCTGGAATTTGGGCTTTCGGCATTTCTACCTTCCCAACGGCCACACGACCCCTCTGGAAATTCTGGTGAGCCCATCGGATCGGGAGAGTCTGCTTTTCTTTCACTTGTTGATCCATCATTTTCTGTTATAATATAAAATATTCCATCAAATTTGATTACTTTTATATCGTTCTCTGCACGTCTAGCACGTAGTTTATGTACAAACAACTGGTCTTCCTTTCTCCAGACTTTATGAGCCGATAAATCACTGTATAGTTCTCGAGCCTCTGGCTGGAGCACTTTGAACATGTACTTGAATTTGTCTACTATCTCTACATTAATGTGTTCCAATAAGTCAAACACATTTATACAATACTCAATTACACCTCGTTCAGTGTACCAAATTACTATATTTGTTATTTCAAAACAGGTGTTACAAAAACTTCCCATTGACAAAGCAACCTCTTTTTCCCACAACATTGCATGACATTTCATACATTCATCATTTCTAACTAGAATCCAGTAATTCTGACGCTTTGACAATATTTGTCCATCAGAGGTCCTCGTTAGTTCCTACGAAAAAATTATAATTCAATGTACATTTTCTACTTTTCTAATACATCAAATTTTTCCATCTATTATCTTTTCTAAACATATAGAATCATTTTTCTGATAATATAATGAACTCATATCTACCAGATTTCCAAACTCATCCAGTCTGTCCATGAAATTGTCATATCTTCCAGGGGAGCTTAGTTTGCTAAAAGCCATGGTGCTGTATCTTCTTTGGTCAAGGTCTCAATGCAATGTGTTCATTCATTTTAGACATAACTGCCAATATAAGGCCTAACCACACCTACTCGCTCAGATGATGGCCTTAACGTTCGTAAATCAATATCGTTGGATCTAGTCATTTCCTTCTTATAGCATTTGCTGTTTTTACACATCTTACATATACCAGAAATTATCATCCTAAAAATCCTTCCCAATCCTGTACATTCAATGATAATTAACACAAATAAAATTGTTACCATTGTTAATATTAGTTTGAAATTATTAACCACCCATTTTATTCTGTTAAATGTATTATTTCCTATTCCAGCCATTCGTAGAATTTTCCTATGTAGTTCTTCCTTAATTATACTTTGAATCTTCTGGGGCCTTTTTTCTTGCATTTTCTTATCAAAATATTGTTTCCTTGCTAACATGAAATAAAATGGAAATGGTGGCATGCATCTACCGTTTTCTTGTAAACTAAAATTAGCTGTTGTATCAGCATAAATAGTATTTTCAGTCATTATTAATTCAGAAAATAATCTACAAATCCCTTGGTTTATTTCATTCCTTCTCCAGTTTCCATCTACTTTATTATTTATGCATGTCCATCCGCCATAAATCCACGGCTGTATTCCTCCAATAGATCTCACCGTCCAATAAGTCTTTAAATTAAACATCTCTTCACCTTTTACTGCTCTACCCCAATAGTCCCATGTCAACCAGTATGATGGCTGAGGCATATCTTCCTTCCTGTGATATTCCCTTATCTCTTTCGGAATAGCCCAAGTAATGATCTCATAATCATTTTTGTATCGCATTCGAACTATTGGTATTGGAAAGTATTTTTCCAACCTATTATTACTATACTGGACACTTACTCCAAATTGACTCGATTTAGAGCTCTTCTTTATGCTTTTGATACTAATTGGAATAATTTTTTCATCCTCTCTTATGGCAATATCTTCCAATAAGTCAAACAGTCTGAATTGAATTATCATCTGATCCGTCACCGCACCTTCTTCAGTTATTAAATTTATCCACATTTGAGATCGCTTCAACATCGTTATCATTCTTACACCTTGACTTTTAACTCCATATCTATTCACAAATATTAACCAGTGGTTTTCATCCTTATTTGTTTTTTCTATTTTATCCTTTTTATAATTGAAATCGCATTTCCACTTGCCCATACAAGTGCATCCAATCCAATTCATTTCATATTCTTTACAATCTTGTTCATTATGCTGTTCACTTAATTTCTCTAGTAATTCATTTCTCCAAATATTATGTAATTTCCAATTATATCTAGTTTTAGCACATTCATTAATGTCATCATTAGGACATTCCTCCCAGAATTTATCCGTTTTAACGTTTATCTGATAAAACTGTTCTTTCTTCTCTGAGTATCTCTCTCGTCCTAAAGCCACTTCAGCATTCCTAACTGTCTCACTATACCATTTTAATCCAGGAATTGGATTTTTTAATTTTTTTAATGTCTCATACATGGTATATTTGTCTTCTGTGAATTGGTCTTTGCATTCTATCTCAAAATACTTGTCCTTCAGGTTTTTTGTGTTTTTACTGCCTGTCAACACTGTTTCCCCAGGCTTATCCTCACTTAGTTTTTCTCTTTGATCTTTTAGATCAATCTCTTTATTTACCAAAAATGTTGTGTCTATTTCATAATTCGGATCTATATATTCCATGTCAGTCTCATCTGTTTTTCTTTGGTTCGTTTTTGTTAAGTTATCATTTAACTTTATCCTAATCCAGAATAATACTATTACCAGTCCAATAGATATTATTGCCCCCACAAAGATTGGTTTCTGTAAACACGTCTGCTTCCAATTTCTTGTCATTCTGTGGTTTCTTGACCTCGTAGGCCAATCCTGGCAATCAGATTCCATGTCCTAGAAGATAACAGAGATATACTCCTCTGTTAGACCTCTTGTCTTGTCGTTAATCTTTAGGTAACTCCTAAATTTCACTATCTTCCTTCCTTTTCAACTTTCATCAATGCTTTATGTGTTGCACAACTTTTCAATACGCTAAAACATATCTTTCCTCCCTCTTGAAAATTGTTCAACACATATTATTCTTTAATGTAAAATGTTTTATACTTACATTGTTTGATATCCAAGCCATGCACCAATGGGTTGACATTAGTATACATTTTAGTACTTGTTGTATAAACTTTGCCATTTTCAGTCTCATTTGAGCTTTAGTTTTTCTTTTATTTTCGCCTATTATACCTACAACTGTTTTATTTAGTTATTATAAGTATATTAGGTTTTATTATCTTTTATTTTTCTTAGTTCCATCCAGAAATTTTTAAACTTAATTACTGGTCATATATTTTTGCTGTTCTTCCTATCCAGCCGTTTTAAGGTAATTTATACCTTTTTTATTGCTTTTGCAATTTACGATATGTCACTGTTCTCTGATGTTCAAAATTCTTTTACCTCTCCTCCTTTCTAGAGGAATTTTTAGTTAATGATTATTTAACTAAAATTAAATTTCTCTTACTCCAGAGTCCATTCTCTTGGAGTTCGACTGAATGTTCATCAACAATTCTTATAACTTTATCTTTCTTTGGAATCAAGTTTTTTAAAGGTTTTGTTGGTTGTTTGTTTTTTAATTTAATCCATACAAAATCTCCTACCTGACATTTATCTTCGAAAAATCGAAGATAACGTCAGTAAACTATGGAGTGCCGCAGGGATCTGTGTTAGGCCCTCTGCTATTCTCAATATACATGCTGCCGCTTGGTAATATTATAAGAAAACATGGAATTAATTTCCACTGTTATGCTGATGACACTCAATTATACATTTCATCACGACCGGATGAAAACAATAAATTATCTAAATTGACAGAGTGTGTTAAAGATATAAAATACTGGATGACGTGTAATTTTCTGCTATTAAACTCAAATAAAACGGAGGTATTACTTATGGGTCCAAAAAACTGCCCACAAAACCTCTTACAATGCAACTTCAATTTAGAAGGATGTCCTGTTACTTTATCCACTACAGTAAAAGACCTGGGGGTTATACTAGATCGCAACTTGTCTTTCGAAAATCATATTTCATATGTTACAAGAACAGCCTTTTTCCACCTTAGAAACATTACTAAGCTACGTAATATGCTATCTGTCTCTGATGCTGAAAAGTTAGTTCATGCATTCATGACCTCAAGACTGGATTACTGTAATGCTTTATTAGCTGGTTGTCCTGCATCCTCAATAAACAAGCTACAGTTAGTCCAAAATGCAGCTGCTAGAGTTCTTACTAGGTCAAGAAAATATGATCATATAACACCAATTCTATCATCTCTACACTGGTTACCTATTAAGTTCCGTATCAATTACAAAGTATTACTAATGACCTATAAAGCCCTAAATGGTTTAGCTCCTGGGTATTTAACGGAACTTCTATCGCCCTACAATCCATCACGCTCTTTGAGATCACTAAATTCGAGGCTTCTGGTCATTCCTAGGATATCTAAGACCACTAAAGGAGGGAGAGCATTTTCACATTTAGCTCCTAAACTCTGGAATTGCCTTCCGGATATTGTTCGAGGCTCAGATTCGCTGTCCCAGTTTAAAACTAGATTAAAGACGCATCTCTTTAGCCAAGCATTCACATAATACTTACCTTTTATACTACAGTTGAATCAGATTGAATGCATTAATATTAGGAACAGCAGCTACGCTAATTATTTCCCATCTGCTTTTCTGTTGTTATCTCGGGACGCTAGTCCCGAGGTAAATAGAGTACGTCAGCTCCAGTTTGTATCCAGCCTCTCATGGAAACTTCAGATGCCCCAACACCCATGCAGAGATGACTCGAAGCCCGTGAGGAGACGACTCTGCGCCCGTGAGGAGACGACTCGATGCCGGCGATATGTTATGCCCTAAATTAATGCATGATTAACCCTCTGAGGTCGAGAAACGCGCCGACGCGTTTTGCTGGATTTTTTTCACATAGCAGCAACATAAACTTAAATTTCTCCGTCATTTGTGGTTATACAGAAAAAAGAAATATAAAAAAATAATCTGTGATATTTCTACTTTTGTATGTGTCCACTTACAATCAAATCAAAACATTGTGCTTTTGTAAAATAAAGAAAATAAACAGGGTGTGCGTTCTGCCTCTCCGTCGCGGTGAACTTTTTATTCTTGAGCACGTCTATAAACTGAAACAAAACTCAGCGAATACTTCTCACACATTTATGAGCCATATACCTTTATACACATTTAAGTGTGTACTTTTAAATGATCGGATTCAAACTGAAAACAAATATTCTCTGTTTAAGTAATTTGTATAAAACCAACAGGATGTCCAGTATCTCAAACGCTTGCTAATTACTTTTTAATTCGACACGCCCACTCGCGCAAAAGTGATTCACATGCAAATCTCCACATGGGACGCGAACGCCCTGGTTACCTCAAACACAAAACACCAAAACACTTCACAAGTCTCTGCTTTTCGTCGAGTTTGGAAGACACGCTGTGAGCTTACATGGATTTACCTCAGAAGAAGAAGAACGCGATTTGAAGACAAGAAAGATGTAAGGTAAGAAATTCTTACTTATTAGTTTATGGTATTGTTGCATAAACTTCACATTGCAGTTGAACTGTTGCTAGATATATGGTGAATATTATACTATTTAGACCCGTGTTTACTGTTAAATACTGTTTGTGGATATCTGCTCAAACATAGATATGTATAACCATAATGTTTAATATTTTGGAGCGCGATGGCGTTTGAATGTATCATATTTTGGAGCCGCTGTGGGTTTGAATGTATCACATTTTGGAGCGCGCTGTGGGTTTGAATGTACAGTATCATATTTTGGAGCGCGATTGCGTTTGAAAGGAAAAATGCACCAAACATTAGGCTTTATGTTTTTACTATTATCTCATTTCATATCATCATAACGAATGGAAACATTTGAAGTAACATATGATAATCAATATATTTTTCTCTAGCGTAGTTGTTCTTGAAATCTTTTGGAAGATTTAATTTATTGTTATTATTATTTTATGCAGCACTGCGTAGCCTATGCCTACAAGGCACAACAAACCTGGTGTTCATTATATATTGTTGGAAACATGTGTGTGTGTGTGTGTGTATTCTGTGAATTTTAAAAAGAAATTTTAACCAGAAAAATCTAAAATCTATTCCCAAAATCGTGCAGCCCTATAGTTTCTCTTGATATCAGTATGTTCACAGTTTTTTCTCTTTTTTTTTCTTTCAGGGACCAGATGCAACTGAGTCCTGCTGACTTCAACATTCACATGAGTCTCTGTACATGAACATGGTAAAGTGAAAATCAAACACCTTGGAAATGAAAGGTATGTACAATGTTTTTAGGAATGGCACAAAGGTCTCTGTCTTTGGATCATTGTTTTCAATGTGCTCTTTTGTCATTTGTATTTTTGGATTGTGTTGTGTTGTAAATAAATCCAAACAATCTAAAAGCCATTCATTTTTAAATCTCCTCATTCTTTGTGCAAGGTTGCTCTGAATGACAGGGCCTGATAGCTCCTAATCCGATTGTTAAGTCTGACGTCACGCGTGACGTTTTGGGTCCCAAGCGGTCCAGAAATAACAACGGTGGAACCTGTAAATTTATTTACGATCACGTCCTTCTTAGTGAGGCACCCTTGGCGGTCAAAAAGGGTTTAAATTCCTTTAACACCAACAGAGTGGTTAGTGTAGCTCATCACTCAGGTGGCATAATTAAGGGTAGAGTCCTCAATGAAAAAGAAGATTTACGAGGTTGAAGTGAGTTAGCTCGGGACACGAGACACAGCACTGCGGCATTGTAAAAACACTCAATAATAACCAAAACACCAGCGAAAGCGGTAGGTAGGTAGAGAGGACCTGGACTTTGGACCCGGAAAGAGTATTGGTTACGTCACGACTTAACAACCGAATAGGGCAGTTAGGGGAGTGTCTTTGTCTTTCTCAGGTGTTTAAGGCTTACATATTCATGAGATGATCACGCCTCTTCGCATATGGCTTTGTCACACAAAACACGTCTTAGAAATTTTAAATCAATATATTGTCTTATCTGAATGAGCAGTCAGGGTGATTTTCACATAGTTTTGGAGCAAATATTCTAGGCTATGTCATACAATTTTCAAAAGTCTTGTGAAGAAATAATCAGTATGGGTTTCATGGCCTTATTTCAGTGAGAATTTTTTTTTGTATTTTCACAAACCACGCATAAATGTCATTATCTCAAAACTACAAACTTTTACATACATGCTGCTGATATATTATTGTAGCAGAGTTTGTGCTGAATACAGTGTAATTAGACTTTAGCCATGAAAATGTCACAAGTAACAGAAAAAAACACAAATGTCAGAGCATGTCAGAACACCTCCAGAGCCAGAAAACAGCTCAGACCTCAGAGGGTTAACTAACTGTATTTTTCTATGTACATTTTTTGAAATGCACTTTCTGTAAAGCTGCTTTGAGACAATATGTATTGTGAAAAGCGCTATACAAATAAATTTGAATTGAAATTTGAATTGAATTGAATTGAATTGAATTGAATTGAATTTATCATCAGGCTGTTTCGTGTCAATTTTAGCCTTTCTGTCTCCTGTATTCAGGTTTACATAGTATAAAGCTTCCTCAAGGAATTCATCCCATTTTGTATTATTATGATTTGCTCTAAAAAAGCTTTTCAAACTTCCAATCGCACGCTCCGACAATCCGTTACTTTGTGGCGAATATCGTAAAGCCTTATGCATCATAATATGTTTATCTTCTAACCATTCTTCTAATTGTCCTCCAACGAAATAAGTTCCGTTGTCAACTCTAACAGAATCGGGTCGTCCCCATGCTGACATTAATTGTTCCAATGCTTGGATTATATTTTTCGCATTAGTATCTTTAAGAGCTTTAGCCCATATTTTATTTGAAAATCCTTCTACTGCAACTAACATATATTTATTTCCCAATTTGGATCTTGGATTTAAAGGTCCAGCAATATCTAATGACCATTCTTGGTTTACTCTTTCCGGAGTTATTTCGCCGTAATCTTTTCTAATAGTTTTGTGATATCCTTTTAGCATGCAATTTTCACAATTTAATTTAATTTCTCTATACTTTTTCCTCCAATTAGGAATATTTATATTATTATCGGATAATATCTTACCCATTAAATTCATGCCAGGGTGTTTTAAACAATCATGTAATTTCTGAATTGCATTTACTCCCTCATCTTTTATAATTATAATTCTTCTTAATCTGGCCAGTTTGTCTACTGCATCGTTTCCTTTAGATATCTCTGTAGTTTCTTTCGAGTGTCCCTTTTGATGAATTACCACCAGGTCCAAATTCCTCACTAAACTATCAATCTCTCTCCACATCTCTTCATGTTCAATGGGTTTGTTATTAAATTTAGTATAGCCATTCTGTCTCCATATATTTAAATTTTCATTTAAACTAGTTTCCACATATTTGCTATCTGTTATAATTATTATTTGATTGGCATTTATTTCTTTAACTTTCTTAAGTGCCTGTAATACAGCCATTACTTCCGCACTTTGAGCTGTTCCAGATATAGATCCTCTGTCTGTTATTTCCTCGCTCTTTTTCGTCCTGATTATATACGCCCAGTGAGCATTTTCGTCTGCAAGGGTTTTTGATCCGTCTGTATAAACTATTGTTCCTTTAAATAGTTTTAAATTTAATTTTTGGCATTTTCTTCGTTCTTTATTTATTATAGTTATAGTGGGATCTAATATAATATTTTCCCAACGCTGCCATCGAGAATTTGGGGCTTTAGCATCTTTAATCTTATTTTTATTAAGGTGAGCCATTACCATTTCATCTGTATTAATTATTATTTGCTGCCCCCTTGCTAATCCTTTTAATTCTGCATATCTTTTACTAATCGCAGCTAATTTCTTTTCCACTGGAAGAAATCTTTTCTCCGGATTTTCCCAGCTTCCTGTCATTATTCGTATTGGAATATTACTCTTTTTATTCCTTATTATTAGTTGATAACCTATTTCGTCTATTTCCAAGTCTACCTCTAGTTCTTTTTCGTCATTTCTCCCTTCCAATTGCCCTGAACCTAAAATCGCTTCTTTTAGATCACAAAGTGCATTTTCCGCTTCCTCAGTCCAGGATAACTTGTTACCTTTTATTGTTGCATATATTGGTTTTGCTTTTTGACTAAATTTAGGAATTATGTCTCTAACATAATTCATTAATCCCATAATTTGCTGTACATTTTTAACACTATTTGGAGTTTTAATTTCACTTATTCGTTCTTTCATAGTTTGCGTAATGCCTCTATTTCCTGCAGACACCCAGAATCCTAAAAATTCGACTAAATCTGTCATAATTTCACTTTTTTTTATGTTTATTTTTAAACCTGCCTCTTCAAGTCGTTTCAATACTTGCTTCACTGTCTGTACATGCTCTTTTTCAGTTGCATTTATTACCAATAAATCATCAATGTAAATTTCTACTGGTAATCCTTGTAATATGTCCATCATAGTACTTTGAAATATTATTGAGGAATTTACATAACCCTGAGGTAAACGTCGATATACGAAGTGTTTATTTTTCACGGTAAAGGCTGTCTTTTCTTGACTCTCTTCCTTCAACGGGATCGCCCAAAAACCATTACATAAATCCAATTTGGAAATATATGCACCGTCTTTTAATCTCTCTATTGTATCTCTAGCGTTTATTATATAACGACGATCCGGTTTTGTTAATCGATTTAACGCACGGAAATTGGTGACAAGACGGAATGTTTTGTCGGGTTTAGGAATTAACTGACTGTTTGTTATTGCAGAAGTTACTTCCCTTAACACTCCCTGCTCTAATAATTCTTGTATTGTTTGATTCAATTCCTCTGTTGCTAATTTATTAATTGGATATTGTCTTTGGGGTTTGTGTATACCCCCTATTATTTCATGAGCATATTTATCGTCGACTTTACCACAATCATTTTTAAACTTCCCACATGGAGCTTCTCTTAAAGCTTTTATCAATTCCTCTTTGGATTCTTCACTACCAATAATTTTTTTCCTAATGCGACTTAATTCTTGTTCTATATTAACTTCTTTTAGTCTCAAAATTTTCTTTAAATCTCTTCCTGCAAGGAAATTTTCTTGACCTTTTATCATTTTAACACCAAATTTTTCTCCCATTTGTTCTTCTTCTATTTTCCCACTATATGTTTGAACTAATATATTATCTGTATATTTTATCGGCTCTGTTGTAGAAGATACCTGAGCTCCTGTATCAACTACAAATTCTATTCTTTCTATATCTACAAATAATTCTTCATTCTTTTCTAATACCCTTTTATCACAGATATTCCTCTTCAACAGGCCAAGTTCATTTCATTGTTTAGCTTTCTCTGGTTTTTCAGTTTTCTCAACTGTTTCCTTCCTCTCTGCTGCTGATTGCATTTCCTCTTTCGAAATTAATTTATTTCGCGCAAACCTCTTTACACTTGGGTTCATGGGTTTACGTTTTTGTATCACTTGAATTTTCTGTTCTGGTGTTATTTTCTCATTTCTCTTCTGGGATATAACTTGTCTTAGGTGTATTATTTTTCCGATCACTTCTATATTTATCTGTGGCACTATTATTTCTTTGCCAAGTTACTGTCTTTTGATTACTCGCTTTTAGCCCACTGAATTTACTTTTCTCACTTTGTCTGGCTTGAAAACGAGTATTATATGGCCTTGTATAGTTCGTTTGAACATTTTGTTGTTTTTCAACCTTAGCATTTGGTTGTTTCTGCATTTTTTTAGGTTGATGTTCTTTTCTTTTTACAAATTGAGTACTTAAATCATACTCTGCTAATTTTTCTTCTATTTGTTTTTTCGTAACTGTATTTAGAATCGTAATTAATTTATATCCCCCGGGTATTTTACTGCCCACTTCTCTTAGCAGTCTAACTTTATCTGACATGGGTATTTCATCTTCTATAGATAACCAAACACTGAGCAACGGCACTTGGTCTTTGTTCGCATTAATTAACATGTCTTTCCATTGTGTATATTTATCCTCAACTCCTGTTAAACTTCGAACTTTTTCGAGTGCTTCAGCTGAAATTGCATGACCTGTACAGGTATGCACGAGTCGAGTTATCGCTTCAGAACCTAGTCCTGCTTGTGTTGCTGCTTTTATTATGCGATCAGTATAAGCACAATGATTTTCTCCTGATTTTTTAAAACCCACTTGTTTCCTCACTACATTTGTTAACTTCAATTCTAGAAGTTTTACTTGTATACTGTGCTCGTCATTTTTCTGTGGAGTATTGAACTGCAGCTGTCTAACTGGACCTTCACTATCTACAGGAGTCAAAGGTTGTCTTAATTCACTCTGCACTAAATCTGTCTCACTCTCACACTCACATTCTTCTTCAATTCCTCTGTTTAAATTATCTATAGCCCTGTGACCTCTCATCGTCTCCAAATCTCTTTGCAATTTTTTCATTTCATTTTTCAATATTTTAATCACGTTCTCCATTTCTATGACTATTTTTCTGTTATACTCATATCCTTCTTGGAATAGAGTCTGTTTTCCAGATTTTGACCAGCCTTCCTGTTCAGCAATCTGTAATGCAGAAGGAGATCTGCTCGCTGTTTTCACTTGGTCATAAGTTAATTCCCTCTCAGGTACCAACTTCTTATCCCACTTGCTTAATAATTCTTCATCTATTTTTTCAATAGTAGAATTTTTATACTTAGTTCCTCTGAACTCAACTTCTGGCCATTCATTTTGTATCTGCTTGGTTACTCTCTGCAATTGTATTTTTACACCTTTTTTATGCCGTAATCTTGTTTCTTTTCTCAGAGACTGATCTTCTTCTAATTCTATCTCCTGTTCTGCACTCATTATCGTTGAATTTAAATCATCAAATTCCCTTACTTCCTCCAGGCTTTCATCCAAACTGTCTGAGTCCATTTCAACTTCATCATGTCGTTCTACCTCTTTTATTAGAGTTTTATTAACGACGCTTATAATTTCCTCTTGTTTTTCAATTATTTTTTCATATTCTTATCTGAATTCCTGTCTGTCCTTATTATTCATTAATAAGTTTATTTTTATGAACTCTTCCTCTGAATCACTAATTATTCCTAATATTATTCCTTTAACCATAGCATTTACAGAATGTCCAAATTGTCCCGACCCTAATAAAGTCATATGCAATTCTTTCACTCCACTACTAATTGCTATTCTTATTACAGAGGACATTATTGTTTCCATTTCTTTCTCCATTCTTTTTATCGTGCATAATTTCTTTCTGCTATCTGTAATTATTGCATGAGCTATAAATTGCCAGTAAGGATCACCTGAAGTTATTCTCACTGATCCTGGGGATTTTCGTTGCAATATTTCCTTCACATCATTAATCTCTTTTAGGGCTTGCGTTCCTAACATGTTGTGAATCACTCGTGTAGCTTCGCTTTCCTCATTACCATTCAGGACAATCATTCCTCCCTTTGTATCTTTTAATAATCCATCATAAATTTCTACTTCTATTTGTCCTATTTTTACTCTTTGTTTATTTTGTTCACTCGATAATTTAGTTTTTTCCATACAGATGGTGGACAACCAGAATGAGACTTTTACCGCCGCCGTTCCCGCGGCGGCAAAATTGGGATGTGTATTTGCTGCCTTTTACCGCTGAGTGGCGCTGTAATCACAGACTTTGAAAAGTGTCAGTTTATTCTCTTTATGACGTAATCTGCCGCGGCAGTAATCTGAGCTGAGGTCACAGATAAATTCAAGATAAATATTGTGGTTAAACGAATTCAAATTCATTAAATTTAAACAACGTAGACACACGTTAACATTGTGTGCCCAGTTTTTCTATAATTTAGAAAGGCTATGTCAATAGGTTACTTGTCATTTACTTCGTGTTATTTTAATGTGTTTGTAGATTTATTAACTGAAACATAACAGTGAAATAAATTAAAATAATTTACCGTAAAATTAAAACATTTTCAGGACTTGCAGTTACTAACCGATGTTAGTCGGTTTAGCATTCTTTGTTATATTCAGAATTAAATAGGCTTACATGTTGTTATGATTATCAATTGAATTATTTAATAAATAATCAACCACAATGCCAATTACTGCCGCAGTTCGCGAAATGACTAGGCTATACCGGGTGGCGCAAGTGACAGGGCAAAACAGCAGCAACTGCGGCATTTTAAAAGGTAAGTTTCCTATCTGTTTATTTAAAAAAAAAAATTAAAAAAAAACTTGTAAAAAACTTGCAAGATCTTGTAAAAAAAAAAAACTTTTTTCATTATTTGAACAAAAATGAGACTAATTGAATATGTAAAAATATAAACAAACAAAGCAGAGAATAAAACAGACTTTTAGGGAAAAAATATAGGCCTATTATGCTACAACAGAATTGGTTAACATTAACGGAAGCAAAATGTAAAAATACATTTCAAACAAAAATGGTGTAGCAATATTTTAGAACTCCTATAGCCTATATTAAATATTTTATATTTATAAAATAAAATTACCATTCATTTCCATTTTACATTAGGGACAATTTTTATCCAACAGAATGGCTGAATTTACATCTGCATAATAATAATAATAATAATAATAAATAAATAAACACAAAAAACAGCACAAGGTCTTGTAAAAACACTTTTTTATTTTTTCAACACATAATTTCGTTAGCTACAAAAATAGTAGCTACAATATAATTTGTTAATTTTGACACAAGCAAAATGTAAATATGTACTTTTTTTTTTTAAAACATTAAAAACATTTTTTTTATTTTTTAATTTAAAGAATTCTAACTTTAAAATGGAGATGACTACCATATCTAATATTGTAGACGACGGTGAGCAATAGTATTCCTCGGGGAGCGTAGAAATTCGTTCACCCTGTCCTTGATCCGCTTGCCGTCACAGCTAGCCATGCGGGGGAATCTCTGGGCAACTGAATTAGTTATAAAAGTTTCTCAGTTGTGTTTGTGTGCGTCATTAGTGAAATGTTTAAGAATGTCACACAACATTCAAATGCAAAGTATGCGCCCTCCCCCACTTTAAGCCAACTCAAGCCAGCTCCTGAGATAATGTTAATATTAACATTAATATTAACGTACATATTTCCAAAGTCTTCTTTCCTATTGTGTGACATTCCAACGCGTAAAATGGCGTACCTTGCCCGCAGATCACCAGATCTCAACCCGATCGAACTGGTTTGGCACGCACTAAAAGAGTTCGTCAGACGTGAAGCTAAGCCATGGAACAAAGACGAGCTTCTTCAGGCCATAGTGACTTTCTGGAGAGATCGCCTGACAAAAACAGCGTGCAATAACTACATCGATCACCTTCAGAAGGTTTTGCCTGCGATGGTACGGCGCAACGGGGGTTCTACTGGAATGTAGAAATGTAAAATAGGCCTATTGAATTGTTTTCAATATTTTTCTATTGAAATGTTTTGTATTTTTATATTTAATTCATTAAAGAAACCTATGCTGACCACAACAACGCGGGACTACTGTATTTCATTCTTAAATATCATACATAACGCAAAATCCAAATGCTGCTTCCTGGCATGTGTTAGCTAATAGCAAGTCAATGTTTGAATTAATTTACAATAATTTAGTTTCTTTTATGTCAGTGTTAATGTTTGAGTTAAAAAATCCTCTACAAATTAAATTAACACAAAGTCGGCTATAAGAGTCCTTTATAGGCTACGTAAAAAAGCAAAGGGCTTACAGTCTTAACATTTAGGCTACTTTGCTTAAATTCGATACATTTATTTTCAGTAGGGCCTAATAAATTTGTAGGGATATAATTTCAGTATGCTTTACCAACAGCTATGTATTCAATTAAAGTTCCAAGAGGTCTGGGGTGCGTTCTCCGCTAACGTTGTCTCTTAGCGCGCTACGAAGACTCAAAAGGTACACCTTAACTACAGGTATACCTTTCCTACGTGTGTTCTCCGAACTATACCTTATAGTTAGGCTTAAGGTAAACCTTCTTAAGTTCGACCTTAGCAGGTGCTGTCCATGGTGGAGGCGCTGAATAGGTTGATATCGATGCCTCGATGATCGATTGTGCGCTCTTTCCTTCACAGCGGTATAGGTAAAGTATTGAGAAAACAATGTTCTTTATAAAGAAGCGTTTTAGAAATAGTACAAACTGCATTTATCGGGGCTCATTGAAATATGTACATGCAGAAATAAATATGAGTATGTGTTTATAATTTAGCAAGTGTGCAATCCCAAACCCTCACGGCCATAAGTGTGTTAATGTTCTCCACAACGTACAGTATGCTGATTATCCACCAGCCATGTAGTTGACATACACTAACTGGCTCCGCGGACGGCGCCGTCTTTGCTATAAAGTTTGTGTAAACTCATCTTTCTTTATATAGACTCCTAAGCCTTTTCTGTCAAATGGTTCGCCAGCTGATGTGCCTTAGGATAGTAGCCTAATTAAAAAAAGCTAACAACCATTAGTGTATGGAAACTTTATTAATGAAAACACTTCCATACACTGGGTGTAGGCTATAACAACATAAGTATTTTATGTGTAAATTTTTTAAGTAAAGTAAAAATGTAATTTTAATACTAAATCAGATTTTATATTAAATGTTCATATAAAATTTTCTATGTGTAATTAAACTGCGATGTAAAAAAGCTTTTTGCGTAGTGGTGGCCACTAGCGGTATGAACCGTCAGCAGCGATAAGGTATAGCTAAGAGCGCTCCAGACCAACCTTACGAACGTATGACTTACAGAAGGTATACTTAACTAAGAAGGTTTCGGAAACCACGTATTAACGATAAGGTATACTTCTTAAGGTACAACTTAAGAACGACGTAGCGTTAAGGTAGTTTCGGAGAACGCACCCCTGGTCTCTATATTTCCTTCCCAGCTGACACTAATATGCAAGTGCACAGGAAAAATCACAACTTGTGCTTGCTGCGAACGCAAGTTATTTAAGGTGTCTCAACTGTACACAGTCTACCCTACAGTGTGAATTCGTTACAAGGTTTCATTTAATTAAATTAATGTGCAGCCATTTGTACAAATAGAGTCTATAGGCCTACTATACTGTTGTAGCCATTAAATAATCTCATTTAGTATCATATTTGTTAAAATATTATAATGCTATTTTTTTCCATCTATGTTGAATATGAAAAGTGAACAGCACGAGTAAGATATCGCATTATATCGAGAGATGGATATGGAGTGGGTCAGACATGATTTTGACCACTTCATTAAGTTTTGTTTAGTAGAAAACCTTTCTTTAAAGTGAATTTCGTTTTCTATAAATTGTATCTTAATTTTAATCAATTTTTCATCAACCAGTTGCCTGGATTGAATAAGTAAGAGAAGCAAATATAACAGACACTAATCATGGAGGCGCCCGCGCGGTCACTTGCATTGCACGTCAGCTGGAGCGCATCTCATCCTCCTAACTTAACGAAACTCAGCGTATGCCTCACACAGACATGATAAATACATCAAATACACAAAGCTTGAAATGTCTTCAAACGAAATAATTCAAAACGAAAAGAAAAAGGCTACTCTCTGATTATGTCTTTATGTGCATTTCTCTCTAGGTGCGTTCACTACAAATATGGCGATCGTCAACTTCATCTTTGCAGTCGACACTGTCAGAAAACGCTAGTTTATTGATAAAAATCAATGCACGCATCACCGGATTTACAAATACACATCTTGCTTGTTGCACGCACACATATTATGTCGAAAAAATGAAATATTATGTTGAAATAAACATCTTTTAGAATATTTGATTAAATGCTGATTGTTGCGCTTGTTCAATTTAATAAAATTAAAACTTTAATTGTGATAATTAAAATAATTGAAAATTAAATATTTAGTGGCCAAGTTTTGCTAATTTATTATATGGGCTATTATATGCCTATTGCCTATATTAAGTAGGTCATATTAAGACAAGGCATATATTAAGTTATTTTAGCTGTTATGAGAAAAATAAATCTAACGAAATCTAAAATCTAAATCTAAAAAAAAATTCTAACGCCAATTCAACATGCCAGAATAAAACCTGATTTTTGAACAATGCGTAACGCCACTCGACCTGGTGTGCCAAAACACTACATTTTAAACTTCAATGTTTAATTCAAAACAATCTCAGAACGTATTGTGACATTTTTTTAAAGCAGTAGCCTAGCCTATATACATTAAGGGCATTGAAACCAGGATCTTAACTAAAACGCGTTCCGCGTAATCTCTCAAAAATTATGCCACACTACTCCATGTATTTTTTTTTTTAAGGACTGCTTTTGAAATCACTATAAATTACTATGCAATTGTATCGCTCACGAGAGCTCTTCATTTATCTAATTCCTCAATAGAATAGTAAAAATATTCAGCGTCATTGCTCTTAATATCGTCTCTATTTTTAACTTTTGATTCTATTTTTTCAGTTCTAAAATTGATTCCATCTTTGGTTCTATTCTGTTGTAGCCTAATAGGCCTATTTATATATATATATATGACAAATATGCCTATTAGGCTTAGGGTTTTATATTTAACCCACTTACATTTTAAAATACGGCAATTGCTGCTGTTTTGCACAATGTCCCTTTGCGCCACCTGGCGGTCATTTCGGGAACGACTTTGAAATGCGGCTGGTTTATTTTCGCCGCGGTGATTTCTGCCGCGGCGGTAATAGGCATTCTGGTTGTCCACCATCTGTATCTTCATTTGTTGCTCCCTGCATATTTAGAACACCCGATTCGTAAATATCAAAGTTAATAATTTCTTCTATATATTTTTTAGTTTTTCCTTGGTGTCCCTGTTCTCCTAATGTTTTATTTAGTTTTTTATAATTAATATCGTATATCGTTATTGTTTCTTCTTCAGGACTCTTTGATAGTATTTTTTCAATTTCTTCACTTTTACACTGTATATATACAGAACTATTTCTAGCACGTCCTAATTCTTGTGCCCACTGTATTACTGCTGAGGCTATTTCTGTTTCATTAAATTCTCTTTTATTTAAAAGATTTTTGGATGGAAGCCAAAGTACAAATAGATTATAATCTATTTCTATTACCGATCTATTTGTTTTCAACGCTTCTTTTTCCCATACTTCTACTCTAGGGTCACTCCAAGTATATATTCTAATATGGGTTTTATTCAATGCTGTACTCTCCATCCAGCGACGTGCACTTCGCTGAACAGTTTATACAGCCTATGCTAATTTTTCCTTTATTAGCATCAGCAAATCTCTACAGTTCATGCGTAATGACGCATTCAACTTTTCTTTCAAGTTGCCTTCTACTTCCTAATAGAACTTCTTTTTATAGGATTTTCATTATCCTATATTAAATTCTTTTAGGCTACTGTAGAGATTCTAGTAGTGTGTGTGCATGCACTTATAACCCTGACCAGGTTATTTTAATAATTCTTCACTGAATTATTCTTCTGTCTATAGGATTTCCTTTTCCTTTTTAGACCTATCTCATTCCTTTGAGATAACAACACTACTTTTTCTATAACCCTTTCATAGGGTTATTTCTTTAATTCACTAACGAATTATTTTCGTTTTCTATTGAGTCTTTTTAGGATTTCCCATATTCCTAAAGCTCACTATGTTTAGTTCACACAACGGTCTTAGTTTTTTGAGCAATTGTTCATTGATCTTGGCCAGAGATCAACGATCAATTTGCCCCTTTCAAGTTGGGCGCCATGTTTTATGGTGCAAACACCTTCTACCTTGTTTTATTTATTCTCAGGTTAAGGTAAAGTAAGTCAAATTCATTCTAAATAATAAGTATTTGAATGTCCATACTTACAACTCAGAAGAAAGACTTCTCCGTGGTTTAGTTCAGCTCAACCCTTTCATAAAGCAGAGACTTGTGGCAAGTTGTTTCTTTTTATATCAATTATTAGTAGTTTATTATAACAATAATAAGTGTTTTACATAATGTCAAAAATCAAAGTAAAGTTCAAGAGTTTGTCAGTTCACAAGCTTCGCCAGCGGGTGTCAGGCTTGGATCATCAAACAATGGAGAGGCTGTCTTCCTTTACAGCGTCTGCTTCTCATAGGTCTTACTGTACTTTTTATAATCCATTTCATCACACCCCTTCATTACATATTCAGTTACATATGGACAATTTATCCAATCCCAGATCTGGAACAATTGTCAACTCCTTCAGTCTTTTTACAACTTCCATAAAAGACACCTTCCTTAGCCTTCTTTTCCTCTTACGAGCTCGGGCCTTTAACCGTCTTCTCCTCTTGGTCTAGAATACAACAACCAGGTAATACTTTTTCATTTTACTGAATATATGCTTTCTAATACTTAGTACTATTTCTTCCTTTAATAAAATGCTTTTAACACAGAATATATTTCAGTCATTTCTTTGTATTACTTCAATAAAAGTTTTTTCCACAAATGGTTTACAGTGTCTCTTTTTTTTTTTTTTTTACAAATCAGCTTTATCAATAAAACAATTCCAAATCAAACATGTTTCAGTGTCATTATTATAAATCAAATAAACAATTTCAAATAAAACATGTCTCAGTGTCATTATTATAAATCAAATAAACAATTCCAAATAAAACATGTCTCAGTGTCATTATTATAAATCAAATAAAGAGTTTCTTATAAAAACTCTTTATATAAACCAAGTTCAAGGGTTTCTTATAAAAACTCTTTTACATAAACCAAGTTCAAGGGTTTCTTATAAAAACTCTTATAAACCAAGTTCAGGGGTTTCTTATAAAAACCTCTTACATTGTTTCCATACATTGCGGTTTCTTATAAAAACCGTATACAGTGTTTTCCTTTACATACAAACATTGTTATAGTCAATATAAGACTGTTTATATGAGTCATAATAGAATCAATTGCATAATTCACCCAACAATTGAAATCGAGTTTTTATGTGAAAGATTTGCTTTGTTGTGCATTTTAGTCATATTACAAAATAATTTATTGAGGCCAAACATAAAATAACATTATAAACTGTCACTTCACCACGTGACAGCAGCAAGCAGGCTCCTGATTGGTTAACGCGGCGCGAATTGACGCAGAAGTTCAGATTTTTCAACTCGGGCGGCAGACGCGAATTCGCGTCAAACACGAGAATGCACAAAAAGCACTACATAAAACATTCGCGCGTAACGCGCTTAACGCGCCAGACGCTCAATTTGCGCCATTCGCGCGAATGAGGCGCATTCGCGTCTACCGCGCCGCGCTCTACGCCTCATTCGCGCCGCAGGAATTCTTTACGCGCGTAACGCGTCTTTGCATTGACTTAACCCTCTGAGGTCGAGAAACGCGCCGACGCGTTTTGCTGGATTTTTTTCACATAGCAGCAACATAAACTTAAATTACTCCGTCATTTATGGTCATACAGAAAAAAGAAATATAAAAAAATAATCTGTGATATTTCTACTTTTGTATGTGTCCACTTACAATCAAATCAAAACATTGTGCTTTTGTAAAATAAAGAAAATAAACAGGGTGTGCGTTCTGCCTCTCCGTCGCGGTGAACTTTTTTTTCTTGAGCACGTCTATAAACTGAAACAAAACTCAGCGAATACTTCTCACACATTTATGAGCCATACACCTTTGTACACATTTAAGTGTGTACTTTTAAATGATCGGATTCAAACTGAAAACAAATATTCTCTGTTTAAGTAATTTGTATAAAACCTACAGGATGTCCAGTATCTCAAACGCTTGCTAATTACTTTTTAATTCGACACGCCCACTCGCGCAAAAGAGATTCACATGCAAATCGTCCACATGGAACGCGAACGCCCTCGTTACCTCAAACACAAAACACCAAAACACTTCACAAGTCTCTGCTTTTCGTCGAGTTTGGAAGACACGTCTGAGCTTACATTGGATTTACCCCCAGAAGAAGAAGAACGCGATTTGAAGACAAGAAAGATGTAAGGTAAGAAATTCTTACTTATTAGTTTATGGTATTGCATAAACTTCACATTGCAGTTGAACTGTTGCTAGATATATGGTGAATATTATACTATTTAGACCCGTGTTTACTGTTAAATACTGTTTGTGGATATCTGTTCAAACATAGATATGTATAACCATAATGTTTAATATTTTGGAGCGCGATGGCGTTTGAATGTATCATATTTTGGAGCGCGCGCGATCGCGTTTGAATGTATCATATTTTGGAGCCGCTGTGGGTTTGAATGTATCATATTTTGGAGCCGCTGTGGGTTTGAATGTATCATATTTTGGAGCCGCTGTGGGTTTGAATGTATCATATTTTGGAGCGTGCTGTGCGTTTGAATGTATTATATTTTGGAGCGCGATTGCGTTTGAAAGGAAAAATGCCCCAAACATTAGGCTTTATGTTTTTACTATTATCTCATTTCATATCATCATAACGAATGGAAACATTTGAAGTAACATATGATAATCAATATATTTTTCTCTAGCGTAGTTGTTCTTGAAATCTTTTGGAAGATTTAATTTATTGTTATTATTATTTTATGCAGCACTGCGTAGCCTATGCCTACAAGGCACAACAAACCTGGTGTTCATTATATATTGTTGGAAACGTGTGTGTGTGTGTATTCTGTGAATTTTAAAAAGAAATTTTAACCAGAAAAATCTAAAATCTATTCCCAAAATCGTGCAGCCCTATAGTTTCTCTTGATATCAGTATGTTCACAGTTTTTTCTTTTTTTTCTTTTTCTTTCAGGGACCAGATGCAACTGAGTCCTGCTGACTTCAACATTCACATGAGTCTCTGTACATGAACATGGTAAAGTAAAAATCAAACACCTTGGAAATGAAAGGTATGTACAATGTTTTTAGGATTTAGGTTTTAGGCACAAAGGTCTCTGTCTTTGGATCATTGTTTTCAATGTGCTCTTTTGTCATTTGGCGTGTATTTTTGGATTATGTTGTGTTGTAAATAAATCCAAACAATCTAAAAGCCATTATTTTTTAAATCTCCTCATTCTTTGTGCAAGGTTGCTCTGAATGACAGGGCCTGATCGCTCCTAATAGGGCAGTTAGGGGAGTGTCTTTGTCTTTCTCAGGTGTTAAAGGCTTACATATTCATGAGATGATCACGCCTCTTCGCATATGGCTTTTTCACACAAAACACGTCTTAGAAATTTAAAATCAATATATTGTCTTATCTGAATGAGCAGTCAGGGTGATTTTCACATAGTTTTGGAGCAAATATTCTAGGCTACGTCATACAATTTTCAAAAGTCTTGTGAAGAAATAATCAGTATGGGTTTCATGGCCTTATTTCAGTGAGAATTTTTTTTTGTATTTTCACAAACCACGCATAAATGTCATTATCTCAAAACTACAAACTTTTACATACATGCTGCTGATATATTATTGTAGCAGAGTTTGTGCTGAATACAGTGTAATCAGACTTTAGCCATGAAAATGTCACTAGTAACAGAAAAAAACACAAATGTCAGAGCATGTCAGAACACCTCCAGGGCCCAGAAAACAGCTCAGACCTCAGAGGGTTAACATTGAAATCACTCGCGCCTGATGCGCAATTCGCGTCCGGTGTGAACGCACCATAACAGACACTCCTCCTGACCTCCAGGTGGACCAATACGGACATTCTTGCTATTTTAATAATAAACCAAATTGATCAAAATGAAATTAACTATATTGACAAATTCTACAATGTTTCATGATAAATATTGCTTAAAATACAGCATGAAAGCATCAAGGAATAGTAATCTGCTGAAAAAATATCCATACATTTTACGCCTAGGTGGTCTTTGGCCAGACACTTCTGCCTCGGACTGGAGATCTGACCAGGTCTCTGCCTCTTTGGCCTTTCTCCTGCCCTCTTAACTGTCTGTAAAAAAAATAAAAAATCAATTCAAGGAGGAAAAAATTTATTACTTTGCAAGACTCAGGCTAATAATTTTACAAACAGCATACAAAACACATTGTTGAGCCTAACAACGGTCTAACAACGGTCAGTTATACTGCGGGTTGAACAATATAATCTAATAATGAACCACTTGCTCGATCAAATGCTGCAATCGACCAATCAATGTCACACATTCCAGAGGGTCGTGTAATAATGTAACTTAGCCAGTGGTCATGTATACACTAAAATGGCAGAATAAGTCAAAACCAGCATGAAAATATAAAATGTACCTGTAGAAAACATTGTTCGGACCTCCCACCGGTCCCAGTCTTGGTTGGGAGCCATCATGTTTTTGATGGCCATGTAGAGGGCCATGCCCCTTAATGACTTAGGCCAACAGCACTGGCCATTCTCGACCCAAATGCCTGGGACCAGCTCCACCTCCCTCGTTTCGGAAAACTCAACTACCTTAAACATATCTGTTAGAACAAAATCTAGTTTTGATAAGCATATACACAAATATAAACATATTTTGGCGCATATGCATGTTTCCACCCCATTTTATGGCCAAATTTGCTTTTAGGATTTATTTTTTTAAATCAAAACCAAATATTGAACCAAATAGCTGCCAGGCCGAGGCGGAGACAAGGGCCTAGAGGCCTGATGTGAAGCCGGAGACTCAACCTCTAGTCAAGCGGGTGGACGGAAAGCCGAAGCAGCACCGGATAGCTGCACGGAGCAAGTGGCTGGGGCAGAGCAGAGGAGCAGGACGGCACCAGTGGGACAAATGGATACAAGGAACTTGACAAAATCAGTGGAGGAGATGGGACCAGGAAATCAAGCAGGGACATAGAAGGAGGAAGATTTCCGGATGGAACCGGATCACCCAGATGGCCGGACAGAACCAGCATGAAGGGCGAAGGGCGAAGACTCAAGGGTGGGGGCTTGGCAGGGGAGTGGATCTGGAGACCACAGATCTAATTAGGGCAGAGGTCCGCACCAAGCTCTGAGATGGACTGAGCAGTTTGTATTGGCTCTGGGGATACACAGGGGATACACAGGAGAAACAAACACAACCAACTTAAAGGAGAACTCCGGTCAATTGTAACATTGAGCTAATTTTTTTTGTACATTTGGAGTGCTGTCAGTACAGAGAACAACGACATAAATCGGTGTTGCCTACACCGTGTTATCCTCTTTTTAAAATTTGCACCCTGTTGACTTAAATGGGGCAAGTTTTAAACCTGCTTTTAGCCTCTTAACATCCTTGATGTGTCATTACAAGTGCACCAGCCATGCGAGTGATTCCTTCAGAGTGAACACAGGTGAATCTGACTGCAGTAGATGTGAAAGATATGAATAAAAATGATGTTAATTCAGCCAGCGCACATACCTGTATTTACTTCCTGTTTTCGGTCGAAGTCCACAGTAGTCGATTGTCGAGTTTACGCGCGTGATCATAGGTATCTAAGCAATAGTGGAGAACTAGACAATCGACTACTGTGGACTTCGACCGAAAACAGGAAATAAATACAGGTATGTGAGGGTGCAAATTTTAAAAAGAGGATAACACGGTGTAGGCAACACCGATTTATGACGTTGTTCTCTGTACTGACAGCACTCCAAATTTACAAAAAAAATTAGCTCAATGTTACAATTGACCGGAGTTCTCCTTTAATACTGAAGATGACCAACATTATACTGAACCAAACAGGAAGTATTTATACACCAGAGAACTTAGCTAATTATATAACAGGTGAATGAAATGACTAATCAAACGAACTGAGATTCTAGGTCCAGACAGAGAAACTAAGAACAAAGGAAACATAAAAAAACCCTGAATATAATAATAATAATAATTATGATGACAGGAACACTGGAACTAGCAGCTTTTATTCAGTTTCTCCTTTCACTTCAAAGCTGACCAAGAAAAAAGGGCTAAATTAAATCATTGACACAACTGCAGCAGTGGCACTGCAACAAATTTATCTTGTTTTGGTAACCTCACATATTTCTCAACATGATCAAACAACTGAATGATTTTCAGGCTTGATGAGATTTTGCCAACCAGGTAGATACCCAGCTCACAAGAATTCAGAGGATACTCAAAAAACGGTTCCATTAATTCATATTCCCTGAAGACAATATATATCTTGCCCTGAGACTGAAGGACATTGTCAATCAAAGCAATGGAGCCACCAATCTTTACACATCTGTCTGCCTCGCTTGATACATTAATTTTGGTACCACCTATGACAAGCTCCTGGAATTGAAGTACGGGTAGGCCCATCATGGAGGGTGGAACTGGGCCACGGTTATGCTCCTTTTGCAACTTTCTCTTTCCATGTGATGATTCATCATTTCCTGTAAAAGGATCCATTTCAGAGATTCGCCGAATAACCTGGGCCAATGGATGGTGCGGGGTTCTTATCATCTTTTTCAACTTACCTAAATAATCCTCGAATGGAAATCCAGATATTAGGTCCAGATTCCCGTGTATTCGAACATCCCCAGAAAGATGGGTAAGCCCATGAACATTGTAAGTAACAAATTCAGGACCATACAATTCACCAAAATGTGTCACAAATGACACAAGCAATGTGTGTGCAAAGTCGTGAAGATCTGCAGACAATGAAGGACTTGCGAGGATGAAAATGGCAACAGATAACAACATGAAGTTGTTGTAGACTGAAGCCAACAACACATTTTTGAGAACCACTGGCCCTGTGTACAACAAGAACTGTCGCAACTCTGTGGCTTTCCACCTGAGCCTTTCTGAAAGCCCCCTGGGTTTACGAGCAAAATCCATGGGAATGAAACGTCTCAGGCCTACAAGTTCACTAGAGATAAGGTTCATCTGATGAGAAGACAAGCGGCAGAGTAAGGGCCCTGATGCAATCCACAAATCCAACAGTCGGCGTACCACTCCATGTAATCATGAGGAAAGCATGACACCATGCCTATACCTACATCAATTAATGGTGACTTTGTGACATGATGGTCCTCATCAGACATCATTTCAAAAGACAGATCAGTTCGCTGTGGGCTGTTGACTTCTGGAAATGTCATCCTATGTTTAAGATAAACGCCTGTTTGGACACACTTGTCACAACCTGAGTAACCATTGTGAAGTTTTGTTCCTTTGGTGAAAGCTCTTGCTGGAGCATCGCAGATGACCGAGGTGACCTTTAAGAAGCACTGTTTCCCCTTTATAAGGAATCCTTTGCTTAGCACTTGTAACTCACTGACAAGATATTTTAAATACTCACCCAGACAACTTGGCTTCGAGGTACCACAAAATAGAGCAATGACAACTGGCTTCTTCACAACACCCTGTAGCAAGCCAAGAATTGGCCAGAACTGAACCGAAGAACTCTTAAACAAAGGCAAACCATCTACATGCAGCTGCAATTTGAATTCATGTCTGCTTGGAATGTGAGACCAGACCCGTTCCATGCTTTTTGAAAAAGCTTTCAAAATGCCAAAGTAGTGGTAAGTGCCACCAGCTACAGTTTGGATGTTGTAAGAAGTAGTGGTATTGAGAAGAGTTCTAGCATCCTTTGGTATGAACTCTCAAGATGGCCAGAAGTGCAGTCAAAGCTACTAAAGATACCCTGAAATGAATTGCCCAGTCACACAAAGAGTCAGATAGTGATACACTGACATTTCTATGTCATCATCACTCTGAGAATCATCTTCAATGTCAGAAATTTCTCCCTGGTCACCCTGATCTTGGTATTCAGCTGAATTACAGATACTCACTGTAGCGTTCTCCGCAGCTCCACAGGCCTGTAACTCATCTTGAAATGAATCAAACATAGAACTCACACGTTTCACTGCTCGTTTTCTAAGACTGCGTCTATCCATGTTTTTACCTGAGTTTTTCTTTCTCCAACCTAGGGAAACCGTTTTCTTTCTCCAACCTAGGAAAACAGATAAATGAGAAATTAACATTAAAAATGTTGCACTAGTATACAAATCTCTCTTTCTGTCTGTCATATTAATTCATACTAACTGAAACAATCACAAAATACTGCCCAATCACAGAAAAGGCCATAAATGTATCATTCACGTGTGTGTGTGTGTGTGTGTGTGTGTGTGTGTGTGTGTGTGTGTGTAAAAAAAATATATAATATCTACATCTATGTTTGTGGGACTAATTGTCACTCTTTTATTTGTTACACGGTCCAGAATCCACTAAATAGACACTACTTTATTATAGAGAAAAACAACAAATGTATAAAAACATATCATAAGCTATGGCAAATTAATGTATTAAACTAGGTGAGTATAGAGCAGCAAAAGTAATTCTTGAAAAGTCTTAAGTGCACAGTAATTTTATCAAATCTAAAATGTTAATAAAAATTACTATTTGTATTCTTATCAAATACATTAATGAAAAACAATTTATATTATTGTATATGAATGTAAAGATTCACACACGCACACACACACACACAGTATAAAATTAAAAGATGTTTATTTTAAAAGTATTGTGCAGCTTTTTAATTGGGCAACGGTATATGATAGATACAACAAGAACAAGATAGGCTTTGAATAATCTTTCAGTGCGCAAAACTATGATAATATGAAATGCTTCAAAACAGAACGGCACACAGTTTATGCACAGCCCGGGTGCAGAATGATGTGCTTAAAGCAACATGGAGTCACTGTGCGCAGCGCTGCGCAAGTGCGCGACTGCGCGTTTAAAAGTTCACGGTCACGGAACAAGAGATGTTGAGCTAACAAATCCTAGTCTAAATCTGTCCAACAGTTTATTGATCATTTATTTCTAAACAGTTATAAATTCCAGATATCCGCATGATGCCCAATTAGTATAACACAGACAACCGTATTGAGTGTGACATAATTTAGAAACAGCAATAAACTACTAATTTTAGCTGCTATGCAAATTCACATTCCTTTATCGACCGATCAAGCATTATAATGGGAATCGGTAATACTTGCTAAGCAGTGTCTTCCTTGCCTGAATTGTTTGTTTTGACGTCAAATTGCCGTCATTGCTAAATGTTCCTGCAATGTAACGTTACATCGACTAGCGTGCTTGGTTCATAACCATTAAAATATGCTTACTAATACCTTGCGAGTAACTTAATGAATACAATCTTTTAACTAGATAGCAAAAACAAAACAAAAAAAACTTTCCAAACGTTTTGATTGTGCAAGTTAAACTGTTAAAAGTTAAAGTTAAAATGCAATCAATGTTTCACTTACCTGTGATGATGTCCAAGTGCGAGTTTCGCGGGCTGCAGGATTCAAAACGATGATGACAGTCGTATAGTTGCCGTTCCACAGATAGTGGGCCGATAGTCGCTAAGCAGAATTGGGCCGTGTACTGTATAGTGTCCGTCTGCCACATAATATTTTAGAATTGCCGCCAAAACTGCATGACAACTGGCTGGGTCAGTTCCAATGGCGGGCCACATACTGTGTTATGTCTGTCAACCGCATAAATGTGCCTCTCAGTTTATTTGTAAGGTTTGTACTTTTTTTACTACATTAATGCATGTAGCCTATTCATTCATTCATTCATTCATTCATTCATTATGTGCAAGGATCTGACTGTATTGGGTAAGGAAAGCATTACAAATCGGCTGTTTGGAAATGCGCTGATGCTGCATATGTAGACTAATTATAATTATACATTTTATATTAACAAGTTGTCTGTCAGCCAGCACTACTGGCCTACTGGCTTTCAGTCGATACTGGCCCATACAGAAAAAGCCGTCAGTCAGCCAGATGTGTTATGCACAGTCGGCATGGATCTGGCCCATTATCTGTTCACCGGTGCCGACAGTGAGCCAACAGTGACGCGTTTCAGCTGGAATCGGCCCGACTGTGCTTGCTATCTTGGCAGATACACAATTTACTTTTAATTTTTAAATTTTTAAATTTACTTTTTTTTTTACAGTAAAACCATGAAAGTTACATTTTCCTTCCTTCTATTTTTACTATAACAACTAGAGTTGAGCCGGATGCTCGGCTGAAACGAGTATCCGGTACGGATAAAGCACTTTTGCCGAGTATGAGTATTATAAGAGTAATACGAGTCAATATCTGTGCTCGGATTGAATAAAAATCCTCATTAGCTGACTGTGTCTGCGTTCTGTGATAGGCTAGTCACAGCGCCCCTCCCCTACACACATACAGATTTATTGTGTTGCTGTGTTCCACTCTGCTCACTCACACACAGAACACTGAGAAGAGAACTGCTCTCTCTCTCTCTCTCTCTCTCTCTCTCTCCCTCAGTCACTCAGGTTCGCGGGTCTTTTCCGTTAATGTTTAGGGTTTCTTCAGCTTCAGGTTTGTTTTTTACTTCGGTTTGTAGTACTTACTTATTAACCAGTAGAGTTCTGGTAAACGTGGGGTTTGTTCAGACGTGGTGCTTGGTAGAATGTGACTCGCGTTGCGTCTCTACCTGTCGGAGATTTTTTTTTCTTTTTTAAACCGTCAGCTGGCTCTAACCAGTTTTTTTTTTTACTCTTTTAAACTTTTTTAGTGTCTGACACTTTCTTGCTGTATTTCATAAAAAAAATAAAGGAAGTAGTGGTATAAAACTATATTACAAATTAATTAGCTACACACACACACTCTCTCTCTGCCGGTCATCGGGGTTAAATCCCGTCCACTTCCGGGTTAGGCCCCACCCAGACCGAGTACAGATACAGATACAGATACAGATACAGATAATGCTGTACTCACTCATCCCTAATAACAACCCCCTCACCCCCAAAACATCCCTTCCCTGGGCAGCTTAAATACAACAGAATGACATAGCGTCTGGTTACAAAGGCAAAATATAACAATTATGTCATTACACCGTTTCAAGGCATGTACCCTTGCATAACCAAACATAAGTACTGAGGATAAAAGTATCATTATTACAGTATGCATACATAAAAGAGAGAGAGAAAAAAGAAAAAACAATTTTGCCATTCTGTGAGACAGACTACACTGAGGTCAAAACAGCAAATACAGCGTCACAAAAAGGTGTAAAGAAAGAGATACATGAAAAATAAGTTAACGACCCAGTTGAAAACTTTCAGATTTTTCAAATATGACAAAATAGGTTTCCATTTTGAATAAAATCTGTCCACAGATCCCCTTAATGTAAATTTTATCTTTTCTAATTTTAAAAAGAATACCACATCTTCTAGCCAAACTGTTGCAGAAGGAGGGGTAGGGGATTTCCAACTTAACAAAATTCTTCTGCGGGCCAGGTACTTAAAATTTTGATGTAAGAGCATAATGATGAGGTGTTTAGCAGATGAAACACAGCAGCTCTTTCAGTTAGACCCACTGTATGTGCATAATCACAAAGGAGTGACCAATTGTGGTTTATTATTACAAATTGTACCAGTTTACTTGGTGTCAAAATGTGTACAGGTTGGCAGGTCTGCATTTTGCAATGATTATGATTTTTGCTATATTCATGCATCACTAATGCTACTTCTTGTAGTACTGCCACTACTACTACATTTTCTACTACAGAAATGAATAGTTGCATTGTTATTTATAAAATCTGCACACTGAATGTTTCCCTTTGGACAGGCCTTCATAATAATTGAAATATGATGTTTGTCTTGGCATTTCTGATCAGGACTTCTAACTCATGTTTTATTCACAGCTTAACAGGAAAATGCTTGTATATGCAACAGAAGAATCTTGTCAAGTTCAGAGTTCAGCAAGGGTGAGTACCAAAAACAGAAGAACAATCAGACAGTAGGCGCAAAACTTTTGCGTTTTTTTTTTTCTCTAAATGTCGACAAAAAACTATTGCGAAATGACGGCGTTTCCATTAAATGATGTTATGCAACTAAAACGTCATTTTTCGTTTAGAATCCATTATTCCTGTAATTCTTTTGTCTTATATGAATTTAATAAAGAACTCTGTCTCGTATTCTGTCCAAACACACCACGTCATCTACGTCAGGTGACCTGTTTCCATTGCAGTTTTTGCGAAATATTTCTTTTTCGAAATGCCTGAAAAACAACCTCATGCGAGCGCAAAAAAACTTTTTTTAACGATAAATGGGAGTTTTTGCAAAATTGACGTGTTTCCATTGGGCATATTTTCTCATTTCGCAATTTCAATTTGCGCAATTTGAAGGGTAATGGAAACGCGGCTACTGACAGTTCAGCAGAGGAAGATAGTTTAGGAAAAAATGTTAAACAGAGACGAAAGGTTCAGTCAAAAACATCAAGATCTCAACCATGTAGAAGAAAGCGTGTGACGCGTTCTAGTTCCTTGGCTACCAGTAGCACCAAAGAATCCTCTTCATCTGACGAACATGACAGCAGTGACTCCTCTCACCTGATAATTCTAATGTGAAGGTCATGATGCTGAAGAAGAAAACAGATGGCGGCACACTATACAAAAACTACTACTGCGTGTTTTGCTCTAAACCATTCAGTAAAATGGTTCGCCATTTGGAATCAAAGCACAAAGATAAAGGTGGCAAGAGCAGTTGTATTTCCGAAAGGGTCTAAAGAGGGAATATTACAGTCGAGTTTATTGAGAAATAAAGGGAACCGTTGTCATAATACTCAGGTGCTTAAAGAAGGAAAAGGAATGCTGATACCCTGACAGCAATCCAGTGCACCAGTAACAGCAAGTGATAACTTGCACTGCATAAACTGTGAAGCTTACCTGAAGGGGACATCATTATGGAGGCACATGTGTGAAGCTTACCTGAAGGGGAGATCATTATGGAGGCACATGTGTGAAGCTTACCTGAAGGGGAGATCATTATGGAGGCAAATGTGTGAAGCTTACCTGAAGGGGACATCATTATGGAGGCACATGTGTGAAGCTTACCTGAAGGGGAGATCATTATGGAGGCACATGTGTGAAGCTTACCTGAAGGGGAGATCATTATGGAGGCACATGTGTGAAGCTTACCTGAAGGGGAGATCATTATGGAGGCACATGCAGAGATGCCATCTAAGCAGCAAAATCACAGGAATGAAGCCAGGAAAAACTTGAGTTCAGTTCCTTTGCTCATATACTGAGCCAGTTCCAGAGACTGTGAATTCACGATTTTGGGAAGTGGTGCTTAAAAATGCATGAGGATGAGATAACACATGTTGTACGCAAAGAGTGTTATGGATCTGTGAAGGAGGACTCAAATGCAGGATGACAATTAACAGCTTTATTGACAAACAGATGACACGACGAGGTGGGAGAAGGTAGCAATCCAAACAATAGGTAGAGATGAGACAGTGACAACAGCAGAGCAGCAGATGTAATGAGGTGTCCGTAGGCTGGAGTGTAGATATGGCAGAACAGAGTGAGACCAGAGGTAACCAGCTAAAGCCAGACAGGAACTTCTTACAGCTTGGCGCTCGGGTATCTCAGGCTCAGAACAGGACTGCTTGCTGGACAGGACTTGGACAGGACTGGAACAGGGAAACAAGACAGAACCAATGGGAGTAACCAGAGCACTAACAAACTTCTACAACAAAACACTAACAATTTAAGAGGAACAATACTGAGACACAGTAGTACTCTGAGGTACAACATTTAACAAACTGGCAAACACAAGAGGGAAAGAGCAAACATATAAAGGGAGCAAAGAACATGAGGAACAGGTGAGCACACTCAGACAAACAAGGACTTAACGAGGAGACAGGTGCTAACACTCAAACAAGGACTCAACTAAACAAGGGGGCGTGGTACCGGGAAACAAGGAGGAAGGGACAGAGGAGCACATGGCAAACACAAACAAAGACACAGCCATGTGTTTAAGCACAACATAAACATAGATACATTAAACAGAGACAACACAGACAACGCTGCCAGGGCAGAACCCTGACAAAGAGAAAATCATATTAAAATTAGGGCAACATCTCTTTTATTAGCATGGCCATGATGTCACAAAACATGAATATATGCGTGAGACAGGGCGACTAATTCTCTGAGGAAAAAATAATGGCAAGTTATGTAACAGTCCCAAATCTGTAAACATGTTTTATTTTTTATACATTTTTTTATATACTTTATTTTGTGTGCATTTTTTAAATTTTCACAAAGAACAAAATAACAACTAGAAGGGTACTACAAATACAGGTCTTCCATTTGTTTCATAAATTTGGGTGAGTTACATAACAAGTCCATTTCCACCATCGTATTTTACATTTATGTGCTTCCAGTCTCAGGTCATGGGTCATTTTTTCCATTGCAAATATTTCCTCCATTATATTCCTCCATTGGTCCAGACTCAAAGGTTCACTTTTCAACCAATTCCTCGTTATAACTTTCTTACTTGATATCAGCATCACTTTGATTAGATACATGTCTTCCCCTTTAACAACATCTTTAGGTAACAGGCCTAAATACAGAGACTGTGGGTCATTCGGTATTTTGTAACCCAAAATTTTTTCCATTTCTGTTACAATAGATTCCCAGTAAGGGCGAATTTTTATACATGACCAAAATACATGAGAGTGATTGACATTGACGTCCCCGCAGAGTCTCCAACACTGTTGTTGTTTTTTTAACTGTTTACTTTTAATGAGGGGTGTAATAAAGTATCTCACCAAGTTCTTCCAGCCAAATTCTCTCCATTGTCTGGAGCTAGTAGAAGTTTGTTGTAAAAGACAGATCGACTGCCAATCATTCTCTGTTAATTTAAGCTGCAGTTCTACTTCCCATTTCTGTTTTATGTATAGTGAGTCAAACCTATTGCAATTTTGTAAACATTTGTACAGCCTGGATACAGTTTTCGAGGGTAAATGTCTGTATGCTCCTGCGATCATATCTATTAATTCACTGCCCTCTTGAGAGAGGTGATTTTCAATGTCTGTATTATAAAAATGTCTTAGTTGGAAATACCTAAATAAATCAGAGTTTTCAAGGTCAAATTCCCTCTTCATGTTTTCAAAAGATTTAAACTTTTTACCCTCTGTTAATGTACACACTGCGGTGATTCCCTTGTCAGTCCATCTTGTAAATGTGCTATCCATCTGACCACTTCTGAATTTTGGAGAGTACAATGGCCAGATCAACAATTTACAATCCCCCTCCATTTTGTATTTATTCAGTATATCCCACCAGATCTTAATTGTTGTATCTACTATAGGATTTGGTTCTATAGGTTGGTTAGATGTTTTCTCACCTAACCTCGTTTGTGGTTGGCATGTTCCGTAGTTAAGCTCAATGTGTTTCCATTTGGAGTAATATTCTGACGAGCACCAATAAATGATATATCTCAACTGGAAATATTCTTTAAAATTTGGAAGGGCAAGTCCTCCTCTTTTTTTCTCTAGTTGTAGACTTTTGAGCTTAACCCTTGGTCTTGCCCCCTTCCAAATAAATCTACTCACTTGTTTGTCCCATTTATCAAATTGAGTTTTTGGTATACAAATTGGCAGTGAAATGAATAAGTACAGCAATCTAGGCAACACGTTCATTTTTATCACCTCTATCCTTGAGCTTAAATCCATTACTAGTGTTGCCCATTTTGTCAGATCTTTTTGTATAACTTCATTAATCTTATTATAGTTAGCCTCATATAATGTGTTTAGTTCTCTAGTCAGATAAACACCTAAATATTTTATTTTTCCTGAATCCCATTTTAATTTGTAAGCTCGTCTGATAGAGTCAGCTGGTCTGTATTTTATACAAAGAACTTGGGTTTTTGAAATGTTTAATTTATACCCAGATTTCCCTCCAAAATCTTTTAGTAACGTTAAAAGTTTAGGAAACGTATAATCCGGATTGCTGAGGTATATGATAATATCATCTGCAAAGAGACCTAACTTATGTTCATCCTTAGCGACTGTGATTCCTTTAAGTTCTTTACTTTGTCTTATATACTGAGCCAAAGGCTCTATAAACAAGGCAAATAGGGAGGGGCTCAGACAGCATCCCTGTCTCCTCCCTCTGAAGAGCTCGAATCTGTCTGTTAAGTCGCCATTTATTTTAATTCTAGCCACTGGTTTATCGTATAGGGCCTGTATACATTTAATGATAGTTTTATCAAAACCCATTCTTTTCAAAACCGCAAAAAGGAAGTTCCAGCTGACTCTATCAAAAGCCTTTTCCGCGTCAAGACTTACTAAGGCTGTAGGAATACTCTGTTTATTGACTTCATTAATTATATGTAATGTGCGCCGAATGTTATCTTGCGTTTGGCGACCTTTTATAAAACCCGTCTGGTCCTCATCTATCAGGTCTGGGAGGAAGGTTTCTAATCTTCTAGCGATTATAGACGTGAATAATTTGTAATCCACATTCAAAATGGAAATTGGACGATAGGATTCACATAGCTCTTTATTTTTACCTTCCTTTGGTATGACTGTTATCATGGCCTCTTTCCAAGAGGGGGGACATTTTGCATGTTTGAGTGTCCAATTGAAAGATTCCAACATTAGAGGGGCAAGGTCTTCTTTATAAACTTTGTTCCATTCGTTAGGATAGCCATCTGTCCCTGGGCTTTTTTTGCTTTTCAATCTACTGATAGCATTATCAAGCTCTTTTTTTAGTAATGGGTGAATATAATGATCCATTTTGAGTAGTTCCTATGGAGGGGAGATCTAATTCAGCTAAATAATCTTCAATTTCTTTTTTATCTACTTGTTCTGAATGATTATACAGAGATTTATAATATTTATGAAATATATTTTTGATTTCCTCAGGTTCATATTTTATGTCCTTACTTTCTGGATCTCTGATTTTGTTAATTGAGTTCCTTATTTGCTGTGATCTTAATCTTTTTGCTAATATTTTGGTTGCTTTGGGACCTGATTCATAAAAGATTTGTTTTGTGAATCTCAGTTTCTTTTCTGTCTCCTCATTTGCCATGTCTGATAATTGTTTTATAATTCCTTTTATAATTCCAGCCAATTTATCACTCTTATCTGTATGTTGTTGTTTTTCTAGTTTTCTCACATTTTGTTCTAATTCAGCTCGTAGTAGCTTTTTCTTTTTTTTAATGTGAGCTAGCCTTGATATCAGGTTTCCTCTCATCACTGCTTTTATAGTGTCCCATAATATTGTTGGCTCTATTTGTTCATCCTTATTATTGGCTATACAGTCTTGAATCTCTTTTTTAATCTCTTGCACCGCGATTTCATTATTAAGAATATTAACATTCATTTTCCATAATGTTGTTTTGTTTGGACTATCAAGGTGTATAGTTAAGTGTATAGCATTGTGATCTGACACATCTGCTATTCCGATTTCACAGTCTTATTACCCGATGTCTATCCATTGTATTCATCAGAAAGTAGTCAATCCTAGAATGTACCTTATGAGCAGCAGAATAATGTGTATAGTCTCTCTCTAATGGATGCAGAACTCTCCAAACATCACACAGACCTGCATCTTTTATTAGAATGTTAAGATTCTTGGATTTGATGTTTTTATATCTTTTAGTACTTGTTGTGTCTTTAGTGTAATTCAAAATTGTGTTTCAATCGCCTCCACAAATCAAAATTCCCTCACTGATTATTGTTATTTTGTCAAACAATAAGTTAAAGAATGATTTGTCTTCCTCAGGGGGTGCATACACATTAACTAATGTGACAACAGTATTATCAATCCTCCCTTTAACAATCACATATCTGCCATATTCAAAATTAACAGTGTTTGAAATTAGGGTAATAACTCCTCTCCTTCTGCTATTCTTGAACGAACTATAATAGGAATTTATGTAACCAAGCTTTTTTAATTTCTCATGTTCTACATTTGACATATGAGTTTCTTGTATGAATATCACTTGCATTTTATCTCTTTTCAATTTCGTTATCACCCTACTCCTCTTTATCGGATTTCCCAGACCATTTACATTTATTGTCTCAATTTTCAGTTTACATGACCCACTCATACCCTGAGTAAATTATTTCTGTAGACCCCACTAGTGAACAGGAACTATTAACGAAAACAAAAAAGTTTAAAAAATAAAATGAACAAAGACAATGAAACCGGGGATACCTGTGACTCCAACTCAAAGGGAAAAATGTCTCTCCCCACTGGGCCCCGTCGGTAGGCCTAGGGTAGTGTCTCCCGTAAGGGGAGGACCCTATGTAAGGTTTGGAAACTACTTCCATCCTAAGTGTCCAACGTCCTAACTCCTTCTCTGGTGCCTCTCCTTCAGTCCTGTGAATTACAGTGGCCCTCCTGTGTCAATAATGCAAACACTCCTCATCATTCATTTTTTCCCGCTTCTCTGAAACTCCATCAATTTCTCTTTTGCCCTCTGCGCCGTAGGGACTCTGTGCTCTCGCCGGGGACGCGCCTCCCGCTGCCATCCCAAGGACCTCTGTAGTCGAGTCTCCATAGCGACTTCTTCCGTAACCGCTGCCGGCACCTCCACTTCCAAGCCCCGCTTCAGCAACTCCATCCCAGCTTCGTGTGCGCTGCTGTATGTTCCAACACCACTCTCCCAATGGATTCGTATGCTCGTGTAGGGTGTTTGGAAACGGACACCTTTTTCCTTCAGCACTTTCTTAATCTCTTGATATGCCATGCGTTTTTGGACGATCTCAGTAGCATAGTCGTGGTCAAAATAAATGTTTCTCCCATTTGACTGAATGCGTCCTTTTTTCCACGCTTCTTTGAGGATTAGCTCTTTAGTAGTATATTCTTGAAAATTTACTATAATATGTCTCGGGTTATTATTGGGTCGGGGCTTGGCTGTGAAGACTCTGTGGGCTCGCTGAATTTTAAGATCCAAGTCCGCTGGCAAAGGTAACTCACGTTTGAGGAAATCTGTCACGAATTGCGTCACCGACTTCCCTTCCTCTCCTTCTCCAACCCCGAAAAGGCGAATGTTGTTCCTTCGCGATCTGGATTCGAGATCGGTCAGTTTGTTTTGGATACTCCTCTGTCGCTTAATGCTTTCAGTCAGCGCTTCAGTCAAATCCAGTGTCATGTCCTCAACTCGTCCCACGCGATTCTCCGCTTCTTCCATTCTTTCAGTCAGGCCTCCCACTTCCTCCGTCAGGTTGTCAAGTTTATTACCCATCTCCTGGCGCAGGGCATTGATGTCCTTCCTTAGTTTGTCATTGTCCTCCTTCAGTTCAGATTTAAGCGTTTCTATTGCTTCCAATATAGCACTCGAGGTTTTGTTAGTTCCGCCCGGGCTCGTGCTTGCTTGCTCGGTTGCGTTGCTAGCTTTTGTCGCGGTTATTGATTTGTCTCCTTTAGGCATTTTTCGTCTTTTTGGCCTTTAATGTTTTGAACCCCACTCAAATGTTTAACTTACTCTATTAATGGATAATATATCGTCGAGTTTTGGTGGGTATTTTCCATCAATTTCGGAGAGCGGTCACCAAACACGTCTGTCTCGTTACGCCATCACCGGAAGTCCCCCGTAAACATGTTTTTTAATGTTGTAATTGTACTACCCACCATGAGGAGGAAACATATACTCTCATGTGTAAAATAGGTGTAGGGAGAGAAGTAGTCAGATTTTTATTGGAATGGAGGGAGTAGGTGTGGGCTGCGTTCGAAACCGCATACTCACTGAGTAGGTCCTTTATTTCAATGAGTACTTACTTAACGAGCGCTAAAAGAGTAGGTACTTTATAGCCAGATCTCGTTAAGTATGAATGCGAGCCGTACATCATCTGCCATGTTGACGTTACCATGTGACCTATGCCGTTATCACAAGTGCAACAACTTAAAAGATATGAGCGACAGGTTTAATTCATCTATCTGTAAATATCTTGATATTGATGAAATTTGCTAATTTTGTGAAGAAACAGCTGCCTATTTATTTTGTGAATACATTTAGGGTTGATTTCTTATATTTTAAACCCTACTAATATGACCCAGTTTTATCCTTAACGATATTATTTTTCTTACGAAAACCCAAAATCGTCATCTCTTGACTATGTTGTTAATTTCTTTATTTTATCCACAATTTTTCACCCACAAGCAAAAGTGGCTTAAATCTCCTTTGTTTTCCGTCTTTTTCTTGTTGAATTTACCTCTCGTTTCATCCCTCAGGCTTATAAATAACAAAAAAAAATGTTTATGTATTATGATGAATTAATTAAGTTATTTAACCTTCTCATTGTTATTTTTTCCTGTGTATAAAATCTCATATTATGATTTATGCAAACCCCATTATATTTGTTAATTTATTCATTCATTGTTAAATATACAACCATGGTATCTTTCCCTGATTTTGTATGTAACTAAGTTTGGCAATAAAAAAAAAAGGATATGAGCGACAGGTGCACTAACACCTCAACATCAGTAACTCGACAGCCCTAGAATGGTTTTCCACAGCGTTTGTAATGTCTGCACAAAGCAGACGGGTGGCTGCTCGAAGATCTCAACTTTGGAGAAAACTGTTGATTTTATACTCGAAAAATTGAAGTATCACTCCTTAAAAATGAATATTACCCCCGACCCACATAGCAATTTTTTTCTGGCCCAGCTCCGGGCCACACAATCCCTTTTCCCTCGGCCCAAGTACCGCAAAGAATGCCCTGAAGTGGCCCAGAACTGGATTAAAGACAAGGGTCACACATGGGCCATAACTGGCCCGAATCTCAGCCAGTTAGTCACCCTTAACTGGCCCTGAACTGGGCCAAAACAGGTTTTATTATTGGTACCAATACTCAGCCATAAGTTAACCATATCGACACCACCCTTTAACCAGAAACCCCAAAACTGAGCCATATCCCAGCCTAATCTTACCCAAACCATGTGAACAAATAAGTTACAGAAAAATTCTATATTTTATTCAATTTAAATTTTATTTAACAATAATACCAGCAAAAAAAATAAAAAATAAAATTACACCTAGAATTGTGTAACAGTGTGAAGGCTATTTTATTTTGTACATTCGAAGTGTAACATCTTATTACAAGCCGTAAAAGTGCCTATAATTTCAAAATGTTCAAGCTTACATACTTTAGTAATGCACAAGCCAAAAAAAGAAAAGAAAGGACAGCTAGAGTTGTGCAACTGTGTGAACGCTATATGAGCTACCTAACTAAATGAATCTAAAAGGAATCTAGTACTGAAATTTGAACATTATAATCTAATTTACTCTAAACAAACAGCAAATTAAAACAATGTACACATCAGAATGTGTGTGTGTGGGAGAAAGTGATCCTATTTGGGCCTCTTTTCTCCTTAATATTGACTTATGAATATTGTATATTGAATATTGAAAGCATATTCCTTTTGCAGCTGCTGTAGTGTCTGCTCGGCTATTTTTAAACTTAAAATTGAAATTTTTTGATTTAATACAATAAATCTTGCATGTCACAAAGAACTTGTTTTTCCACCTCCACGAATGAGACGAGTGTTACTTTTCTGTTCGCTATTTTAGCTATTTTTCCATAGTGGTTCACTATACTGACTGGGTTAAATAGAATTGCATTACTAAAAAGAGACTAAAATACAATTTTCATTGACTAAAACTAGACGAAAATAGTCATGGATAATTCTGACTAAAATAAGACTAAAATGCTCAGACTTTTAGTCGACTGAAACTTGACTAGACTAAAAAGAGTATGAACGTGACTAAAACTAATAAAAACTAAAATGACAGCTTGACACAAAGACTAAGTTAGACTAGACTCAAATTAAAACGCCACCAAAAACAACCCTAACTGTTCCTGCACGCGCTGCCATTCAGATCTGGACATAACTACCTCTTGATGAAGGTCTTCTTCGGGTTTCTCCATCTCGGTTTTCGACACGTTCATCTCACAACTCACAACTGCATTCGACAACATATTTCCAAGTTATTAAAAAAGCTCTACGTTATTATTATACATTATTTTCAGATCTTTTTCATTCTCACCTTGGCCGTACTCGACTAACATTACACCTGTTCTTACTGAATCTGTTGAGATTTTAACTCCACGAATTCGTTGATCTAGATGTATATATTTTATAACGAAATTAGCTAACGTTTGTTATGTGTTTGCTAACACTGTTACCTAGCAACCCTGCCCGAGAGCGATTTTTTTTTTTTTTTGCAGGGTGGTGGGGTGGGCTCATTAATATTCATTAGGGAACTCATCCCTGATTGGCTCGCCGTGACACATCGCCCAGACTGATAGAGAATACAGATATCGCCTCAGGCTCGTGACGACACATTCACAAAGGTAAGGTTTCATTTGATATTTGATTATTTGATCACACATATGTGATTCATCTTCTAATAACCTTTTAATGGCTTAGTATTAAGCAACCAACTGAATTAATAGTGAGTTAACCCTTACGTGTCCGTTCGCTCTATTGTCGTTAATATTAAAAAAGGTAAAAGAAGACATTTTTTTTAAAGAGGTTAAAGTGTTGTTAAATCGGTTCTTATCGTGTTTCATCTAAATGTTTACTTCACTTCTTACTTCACTTGAGTTCAGATGCAAAAGCCTCTCTGAAATTTTCTTCTAGAATGATCTTTTTTTTCAAGATCGTATATTTATAATATTTAATATTATATATATATATATAGTGTATTGCACCCAGTGTATAAAAATGTGCTATATAAATAAACATTTACTTTAGTGATGCACCGAAATGAAAATTCTGGGCCGAAACCGAAAATTTAGGATGCACTTGGCCGAAAACCGAAACTGAAGCCGAAAATGGCTTCTTTTAAAAACGTATACTACATACATATGTATATATATATAAATTGCTGGAATTTAATGGATCTGAAATGAAAAATCACAATAATAATCAAAATTTAATTAACAGTTACATAACAAAACATAAAATATTTTTTACAATAAATATAAATAATAATCCCAAATAATATTATTTTTCAAGTTTTATGTTCCATCAAATAAAATAGTTGTAAATAGTATGTAAACAAATGTTACATATTGCAACTTTGGTGTCCTCTCGTATAGGCAGGGTTCTCAAGTTTTATCAAAAGCTTGGAGTGAGATCACATGCGGTTAGGGGAGGAGCCTTAATGGAGGCCCGCCCCCGCCTGTCCCCGCCCCCCAATTTTACCCATTGTTCATAATTAACCAGCACAAATTGAAATTATAACAATTGGTAAATCTGATAAATGACAGAGCAATTCATCACATCAAATATACTATTTAATGTTATATTTCAAATTACAAATATACAAAAATATAACAAATTGCCCCTCGTGAGAATTTTTTTTGCATTTTAATGTTAAATCCATCAATCTGGTGCACTTTGAGAGTTCAAAATTAAAAGCTCCAAACTATATTCAGTGTGCAAATTAAACAAAGAAAAATTTAAACCTCTTTTAGTTACAGTGTCTATTTACATTACACCTACTACATAATAATAGTTATAATATTAATCCTATGACCGTAATAGCCATATTTTGTAAAAACAAATGCACTAAAAAATAAAGGACACTTTCATAATTAGATTTGTACCTATTTCTATACTTGAAAGAGATAAGCACATGATCTTTTATTTTGACGCAAACTGCATCAAGCTTTTATTTTGGCGGAAAACATGGTTTACAAACGCCTCTCATTAAATTTCTAGTGAATTGTGGTAATCGTCAAATATGCAGATATGGAAATAATCTGTAACTGGGTTATGGGTTCCTACACTCATGACATGGCCTAAGTGTTTTGAAAGTAGTTATGCTTACCGCGGATTACTCATCTCTCTCCTGATCCTCCTCACTATCATCATCATCACAGGAGCTGATGAAGGGCAGAAAACATACTGTATATTTTGACACAGTTTACAGTGTCTGCTTTAAGGGCCAGTTTCTATTGTTTCACGCTATTTCTCTGCACATTCCTTGCGTTTCTTCTCCATCTCGCTGAATATTTTGACAGATACACACTGACACTGCTGCACGCTCGCTCACTCGTTTAAAGTTGTGATTGGGCCAGCCCAGTGTCAATCAAGAAAAGAACCAATGGGCCGCTGATCTACATGTTTCATGGGCTGGTCTGTCAGAAAAAAAAACCCTACTTTTTTTGACCAATGCATTACACCAGCACAAACCCAGCGCGTTTGCGCGATGTTGTTGGTTACCTAGTAACGAACGTACGGTGCGTGTGCGTGCACACTTTGTGTGCGTGCGCCTCGTACACAACGTTATAATGCTTGCAGGACAACTTGGTTGGCATTGCCTTTTCAGCGTGAGAAATACATGGTGTGGCGTGTGAGCGTGTGAACTGGTTGAATTGCGTGTGTCTCACGGCCAATGCGTGAGACTTGAGAACCCTGCGTATAGGGCTGTCACTTTTGTGAAAAAATCCTGTTCGATTTGAGACATAAGTGTTCATTGAATCATTAGTAAATTGCCTATATTTGGCGTTGATCCGTTTTCAACGCCAAATATAGGCAAATCCACGGACAACTAAACAGGCATTAGGACGAACATAAAGAGGGCGCTTGAGACGTGCACAAGGTCAGCAATGTGGACTGCCATAACATCAATGAAAAACATTACTGAAGGCTATATTATGCACTATATTATGCAGAAATAGGCTCTGTGTGTGTGTGTGTGTGTGTGTGTGTGTGTGTGTGTGTGTGTGTGTGTGTGTGTGTGTGTGTGTGAGTGTGTGTGTGTGTCAGAACCTGCAGTTGCTTTGTGATGCGCGTTCGCTGCGGGTGTATCGTGACGAGCTGGACGCGCTCCGAGAGAAGGCCGTTAAAATCGATTCCCTATTTTCGTTTTCGAAACTTGTGTTGGTTGGTCCGATCGATTGTGCAATAAGTGACAGCCCTCTGACATGCTTAATCTTTGATAGGCAGACGCGTGATAACCATAGACTGTAAAAAATATGGACAAAGCGTCTGTGACGTCACCCATAGACTTTCTCAAGAATGGGGGGTATGGGCGGCGCCATCTTGGAAAATCTTGGGAAATCCTAACCCCGCCCACCTTCTGGCCAATCCATATATGGGTAAAGGACGCAGCGCGTCACTCAGCTCGCTCTGCTACTCCGGTTATCTCTGTGTATATTTTAGGCAACGAAATATGTTATAAAACACCATACTAACTCTTTTCGTTTTCATTTAAAGAAATCTTAAACATTATAGCCACACAAATGTGGTTCAGGCAACGCGTATTGATGATTATATTCACTGCATATAACGTTTGCCTATTTATAACAAAACAAAATATAAAACACAAACCTGCCTCTTTTCGTTTTAAATATAATATAAAAACATTAAACATTTTAATATGGTCCAGGCAATATGTGCATTTGTACTAAACAACAGATTTTGCAGTAAACAACATTACAGCATAAGAGACATCAGGATTCAAATTGTCCTTAAAATATATTTATTCATTGCAAGAAGAGTTCCCAGTCCAGCTGCAGGCGGAGTGAGACCCCTCAGAGGTGTTTGGCTCGCAGTTTTATAATGTTCTCCTCAAAGCTATCTCTTACAGCCCCCCCAAACCAAAGAAACAGAGGAACCCCTGTGGCTCCCCTAACCCCTCCCCAGCCCGGGAATCTTCTCACCTCTGAAGTCTGACACACAACCTTTCCAGCTGTATCAACATCATAAAAGAAACTCAAAATACAGCCAAATGAATGTATGGCATTCATTTGTTAAATCATTGAAAATAAAATACAAAGAAAAGATAAATTCCACAACACTCATCGACGCAGCAAATAATAGAGTAAAGTTGAAGTCGAAAGGGGACACAAGAAGAACCATCAATGTATGAAATTGTTACATGGTCTATTATTGCCATTTAATTCTCATATGTTGTATGCTGTGATTCTTTTTTTAAAGGGGTGGTAAAACACGATTTCACTTTTCTAACTTTAGTTAGTGTGTAATGTTGCTGTTTGAGCATAAACAACATCTGCAAAGTTACAACTTTCAAAGTTTAAAGCAAAGGGAGATATTTGCTTTTAAAGAAAGAACTACAAAAAACGGCCAGTAGGGACTACACGACATTCCTGCGGGCTTGCTGACATCACTAAGCCCAATATTTACATAAACCCCTCCTCCGATGAAGGATTCGCACAACGGCTAGTCCTGAAAGATGGAGCAGTTCCAACTTTAAAAACAGAAACTGTTTACGGGCCACAACCTGTAAGTATGATTTATTTTTCGTAGTTGTGTTTTCCTGTGATAGTTCGTATTGTTAATTGTACGTTGTAGCAAGGAAGTAAACGAAGGACAACGCTGTTTGGCTCCACAAACCAGTTTGTTAAATGCTAACGTTAATTCATACTTATCCGACAAACACATACAAACTTCTGTTTAATATCACCAGCGCAGCGAACTTGGAATGTTCATGGTTGTTGTGTTGTCGTTTATGTGATCAGTGTAAATTATTCTTTGATTATAGCTTTTATGTATTGTTTATCTACATGCTTGTTTATCTACAGGCATGCTAAACATGGTTTTGTGTTTGATTTGGCTACTGTTGTAAAGCCAATGTTTAGTGTTCGTATTGGATTAATAGTTCAGGCGACAGATATTTAGCTACAATCGTTCTAAATATACAAAAGTAACAGTGTCATATAGCGATCACAATAGATCTGCAGTCTAACATACCTTTCTGAAACGTCCTTTAACAGCCGTCCTTTAACAGTTCTTGAACAGTTTCTGCTCGATCCTCTCCACTAACATTCTCTGGGTCTGATTCGGGCTCAAACTGGTATGGCAATATTGATGCCGTTGTTTACTGAAGCACAAACTACCGGTAAAGATAAGGGGGCGTGACGTTTCCGAACAACGTGCACTTGGCGGTTAGCGAATCACAACACACTGGGCCAGCTAACCAATCTGAGCCCATTGCGTATTTTGAAGGGGGGGGGCTTCATAGAACGCGGAAATCATCCGACCGTTTTTACAAGGAGGGACAGAGCAGTGTAGAATAATGGTTAAATATGTGAAAAATAATGCAAATTTTTTAAAACGAAGCATGAACACATGTTACAGTGCACCCCACAAACACAATCAAGCCTTCGAAAAAAGGCGTTTTACCACCCCTTTAAATTTTTTTATGTTATGTCCCCTTTGATGTGAAACTGTAGGAGGATGAGGTGAACTTCATGGTTGACACCCAACAGCTGCAGGACAAAGACCGGAAACTCACAACAGCCGCCAGGAAGACATTTTATGAAATTGCCACAGCTATAGTATCCTGGTCCATAACTTTGCCTGTGTTGTGGCAAATGTTGTCGTCCCTTGTTCTATAGACAGCACATGGTGATCTCTAAGACAGGGCTATGGGTCAGTTTACACCAGATTTGCCCTTCATCGAATGCTTTATGGGTTTAGATACAGTATAGCAAGTAATAACCTCTTCCTCTGCCCTACAAAGGAAAGAACAACATACCAGGCCAGTGGTACATGGGAATGACTGAAGATCTAAATGCAGACCAGTCTGTCACAGGCAAATAACTTGGAATGCATATGCGGTTCATTTGACAATCAGCCATAGTTTCATAAAAAAAAAAAAACATTCTTTTAAATTTCTCTTTAAATGTCTATTTAGATCCCCTTTGTGCAGCTGCAGCGGAGAGCCCAGCGAGCCCGGAGAGCCCAGCCCGAGGAGTGGACGAGACTGGCGATAGTGATGACTGCTCAGCTGGAGACGGCTCATCCGGACAATCCTGCCTTCATTTTGGCCTTCATGAGCCAATGCAAAATAGAAAGTTCAAAATGGTCCGCTTGATTATTCTGTGGTCCCTGTAGTAGTAGACTGATATATTTATTTAGTCTATCTGAAGCTATTTCATTCTTGAGTTTGAGAAATTAGAAAATGTTTGTTTTTTTAACCCCCTGAGGTCTACGGTATCGCCGGCGATACCAGCTCACTTTTTTTTTATCAGTGTAAAATAAACTCATAAATACTCTGTTGACTTTGATTTTCCATAGGAGTTTCATACATCAATCGATTCTGTTAAATGTGTATTATTTTTGTGTATACTCATAATAAAAACAAAGTGTTGTGCTTTTCGCCAAATAAAGAAAAATAAACACGAAGCGAGTTCTGCCTTCTCTCTGTCAGTGAAGTCCATTCTGAAACGCGTCCGAAAATGAACAATAACTCACCGAATACTTCTCACACAGACACGTGAGATATGTCTTTATGAAGCTTGAAATCTCTTCTTTTAAATGAAGTAATTTATATAAAAAACAAATGTTTTCAACTCATGTAATCCGTTTGAAAGCAAGGAAAGGTACCGTTTTTCCTTCTGCCTCATTATCTCTATAATGAGTTGAGGCCGCCCCGCCCCCGGCGCTATTCAAATGGTAAATAGTTTAGGTGATCTAGTATGCATCGCATACGCCCCCCCGATCAATGCCATAAAAACACAGTTTCTTCATCAGACTTACTGATAGTTCATCGCGTTTTGAGTATGGCACGCTTCTCCAGTAAAGACGCCCTTCAGATGATTCTGGACAGCGAGGAAGTTGTTTCCTCAGAGGAAGATTGTAACTCAGACTACGAACGGCAGCATTTTGAAGAGCGAATTCCCCCGAGGACACAATTTCGGAGTAAGTTTTACTTAAAAGTCTTTTGTCTTTTATTTTTCGTGTTCGCATTTATGAGGAAAAAACAATATTACGTGACAGTTCTCCATTATGGACGCGAGCGCTCTGAAAGCCACTAAAAGACTTTCAAACTTTCACAGAGACCTCAAAACAGAAACTACAAATCCTTTCTTTAAAACGAATTTCGTTTTGTATCAATTGTATCTTAATTTTAATAATTTTTTCATTAACAAATTTCCTGGATTTAAAGTAAATATAGGCTAGCAATCACAACATAAGGTGCTTGAACTGGAGATCATCATTAACCAGACCGTAGCCTACTCGCCTCACATGTCTAAAAAATGTGAAATATATTTACAGAAAGCTGGTTCTAAACAAAACCATCCAAAACAAAAAACTATGTAGCCTAATAAATGTGCATTTCTCCGGTGCGTTCACTAGCCTACTGCGAAGATCGCGAGTCAATAGCCTATCGTCAACTTCATCTTTGCCAGAAGTTAAATTTAAATTGCGTGTGTGAATGAATGATGATGTTTTAGCAAACTGTATTGCTATACTGAGGAAAGGAAAAATCGACTGAAATATGTTGAAATAAAATGTAGGCTATTTGTATAAGCAACGTATTAAACTGCAAATTAACAATATGCCCTAATATTTCATGAAAACAACGTTACAGTCAGGCGAAATATGAAAGACAACATCTTGTTGACTAGATTTGGGTACAGTTTTTACTGTAGAATATACTGCCACGTCAAATAAGCTTTTGTTTAGCAATTTCTATATCTATTTTTGTCAAAAATAAAGTCATCAACTAAGATGTTAGCTGTTCCAATGTTGACTATATTCAAACTAATGAATACATAGATAAAATGTAGGCCTATAATCTTTTTTTTTTACAAAGAAAGAGTACACTTGAAATATTGTTGAAATTGTAACCTTTTTAATAAAATAGCAAAACATATTTACAAGATAGATGTAAGCAAAATCTTAAATGGTCAATATAAGTCTTCTTCTAAATATATCTTTTGTCCTTGCATTGTGGCTCAGTCACTAGCTGTGTCCCAATGTTAAGGCTGCATCCTCCGAAGGCCATATTTGAAGGCCGATTGGCCGCATTTGAAGGCCGATTGCGTCACCGCGGCGCGATGAAGGCTGTCCCAATTCAGTTCTGCATCCTCCGAAGGCCGTATTCGAAGGCAGGTTGCGTCAACGTGACGCGACGAAGGCTACCCTGATTCAAAAGCGACGCCAAATGCGTCCTTCGTTTCCCGTGAAAGGAAGGATACATAAATGAACACTTAGCCGCCTATCCTACCCTATTCTACCCCATAAGTCATTGCGCGCCGTTGACGACAGCATTTATTTATTTATTTTTAAAGGCAGTCGAGACTAGAGATCGGTGGTGGACAGAAAATTCACATTTAAATGTAAGTATTATGTTTTCATTTATTTAAATGGCTAGCGAAACCAGAGTTAAAGTTTATTATAAACTTCATCTTAACTCCTTCGTCACCATTGCGTGGCTTCATTTGTCAGGTAGTTTGAGGCAAAACTTGTGCTAATATTAGTTTAACAACCTGTAATATTTGCACTAGTCTATCTCACATGTGTATTAGGCTAAAAGAAATATGCTAAAGAAGTAAGCCCACAACAATAAGAAAAGCAGTTGATAAGGCAATGGGGTTTCACTTTTATGTGTTTTTGTAGTGCTGTCATGAAAGCTATGTGGTTTTAACCAAATTTGAGTAGCCTATATAGAAATATGATTTCTTAAGTATTTTGTATGCATGTCTTGATGTGTCATATTTTGCAGTGTTAAGAATGCACTTAAGATTGCACCCCTGTGTTAAGCTTTTTTAGAGCAATTCAGGAGAAAAAAAATATTTGCTGAAATGTATTGTGCTGTTGTTGTTAACAAGCCATGGTTCATTTGCTCTGCCCTTAGGATTGCAAGTGTCCTGGGACAGGTGAGGGTGTGAGTGGGAAACCACCTGCTGAAACTTGGCCCTGGTTTGTCCTCAGGGCCCAGTTCAGCAGTGGGTGCCCACGGTGAGGAGGAGCCAGCACCAGCAGCACCAGCAGCACCAGCACGAAGGCAGAGGCGAGGAGAGTAGGGAGAGGATGGACAGGCTGTTTTCTCTTCTTGAGAAAATGATTGAAAAATATATATTTTTTCTACATATTCTTGTTTAACTTTTTTCACTTTTATTTTTTAAAAGAAAAGAAAAAATCTGTACATTATTTTTATGCAACTTTAAATGTGTAAATAAAAGAGAATTAATTGTTCTGGACATTGTTTATTTTTTTGACAGTCATAATTTCTACATGAAACAAACTCTTGTATACCTTTTTTTTTATATAAAATTGGTAAATGAAAATCATTTGTTCCATTGGCTACATTAAAGTACTTTTTCCAACTATTAACAACATATGTTAAACATATCAAAATCAACAAACATTTACAGTACATAAAATAAGAAAAAAAAAGTAGACTTTTATTAGAATTTATTAAAATAATAATTAGACTTTCAAAAAGAGTAATTTCTGAAAAAAAGTACTTTTAATAACAAGTTTTTAGTATCAAGAGTAAAACTAGAGGTATGTATTTTGCAGGGGAAAAAACTCCTTATCAGGGTTTTTATTATAGTTTTGTATTTATAATTATGCTACTACTGCATTTTACTTCTGAATATTTTCAAGGTTGTTACATTATATACTTTTGTGCAGTTTAATGTAAAATCATATGTGAGGGAGAAAAGGTACTTCAGTAGGTTACTTCACATTTGTACGTGAATATTTAATGAAATATGCAGTTCCGAAAATTAAAGTAACAAAATGTAGGTCTGTTGTCACTATATTAACAAATTGTTGCTAACTACAGCTGTGTGCCTGTGTCCCATATCAAAGGACGCATCTGAAGCGCTCGGACCGGTCTAGCCTACGGAGGATTGTTCTTGTCGCCTGGCAACCGTGACAGCTGCCGATGACGAGCGCGAGAAATACTGGACTTTTTTATATTCAATTGGGTTTTATATTCAAACAGGGCTAAACCGAAAATACATGACCTGGCAGCGCTGGGGCTGAAACATCCTCACCATGTCCTCCAGTAAAATATAAAACATAAAAATGACAATAGCCAATTCTGGCTCCATAGCTGTTTACTCAATTAGGCTATATCAAATGAATTATCAGGATGGCAGCTGTCCTCTCGCACCGTTGAGGAGCGGTGATCAGAAACACCTGGTTGCGCAATTAGGAAATCCTATGAAGGCTACATGGTGCGTCCTTCGGAGGACGCATAGGCTGCATCCTTGAAGTCTTCAGTCCTTCGAAGGATGCAGCCTTCACATTGGGACACAGCTACTGTGTCACACCTGAGTGAATGGCTCATCATTATGCAGAGTGGGTGGGACATTGTATTCTAAGGTGTAAACCATTTTCACATAATTTTGAAGAAAAAACTATAGGCGACGACATCCATTAGTCAAAAGTCTTATTGACACATATTTACTATGTGTTTTGTGGCCTTATTTCAGAAATTTTAGTTTTTAGTTTTTTCAATAACCACGCATAAACATTATTCTCTCAAAAATGAAAACATGTACATACACATGGCTCACATATTATGGTAGCCCTGTTTGTGCTATATAGAGTGAATTTACACCTTTGCCATTAATATGTTTATATGCAACTGAAAAAAGCACAAATGTCAGGGCATGTCAGAACATCTCAAGGGCCCCAAAAACAGCCCAGACCCCAGAGGGTTAACCCTCTGAGGTCGACAAACGCGCCCGCGCGTTTTGCTGGATTTTTTTCAGTTCAGTTCAAAAGAAATTAATTTTGCTCTGTTGACTTTGATATTACAAGCAAGTTTCATACATCAATCGATTCTGTTAAATGTGTATTATTTTTGTGTATACTCACAATAAAAACAAAGTGTTGTGCTTTTTGCCAAATAAAGAAAAATAAACGTGATGCGAGTTCTGCCTTCTCTCTGTCAGTGAAGACCATTCTGAAACGCGTCCGAAAATGAACAATAACTCAACGAATACTGAGTCAAACAGGCATACAGTCACACAGGCATGAAGCTTGAATTCTCTTCTTTAAAATGAGGTAATTTATATAAAAAAAAAAATATTCTCATCTTGTGAAATCTGTGTTAAAAGAGAGCGATTCCAGTCGAGCTCATTAGAGCTCATTCAAAGGTAATGTGACTCCGCCCACGGAGAGCGTGTGCTATTCAAACGCAAATTACTGAGGCAAACCTGTGAACGCCCCCATATCAGCTCGAGGAAACACAAGTTTAATCATATCATTGTAGCCTACGTGTTTACACCATCTGGCAGCGCTGTGAGGAATAATAATAACGGAAAATCTACCTCAGAGTGCGGGTATTGCAGGAGAGAGGATCCGAATATGTAGTAAGTTTTTTTTCCTTCTCAAGTTAATCGCGTTTCTGTGAATGAATGAACGGCAGCCGCAGAGATGCGCGCTGTTTATCACAGCTCGCAAAAAGACAGTTTAAATTTAAATTGCGTCTCTGTGTGAATGAATGATGATGTTTTAGCAAACTGTATTGCTATACTGAGATGAGTAAACTGAAAATTAACATTTATATGCCCTAATATTTCATAAAAACAACGTTACAGTCAGGCGTTTCTGTTTGTGAATGAATGTTTCGGTTTTAGCAAACTGTATTGCTATACTGAGTAAAAATCGACTGAAATGTTGAAATAAAATGTATTTGTATAAGCAACGTATTAAACTGCAAATTAACATTTATATTTCTTATAATAAAAACGAAAGACCTATGTTACAGACATATGAAAGACAACATTTCGTTGATTAGTTTTGGATAGATTATACATTTTTACTGTAAAATATCTGCCAACTCAAATAAGCCAATATTTGTTTGCCAATATTTGCTCATGTTAAATATAGTATGTTTTGTCAAAAATAAAGTAATCAAATAATCAATCAAATCCTTAACTTTGAAATATGTATGATAAAATGTATACTTTAGTTTTTACAAAGAAAGATTACACTTGAATTGTTGTTGTAATTGTAACCTTTTTAATAAAAAAATATATTTACAAGGTAGATGTAAACAAACTATTAAAAGGTAATAAGGTAATAAGCCTTTTCTTTAAATAATTTTTATTGTGTTTTATTAGTGACAAATTTGGGGAGAGGATAAATATTCCAAAACTGAAAATACAGTATGAGAATTAACTGCACAATTACTAGACATGTTTTCCTTGGATATTATAGGCCAAATTGCAAGCACACTATGTGGAAAAATAAAAAATAATTGAGATGCTTCCAACTGTTGCTCTTGCATTCTTGTGGCTCAGTGACTCACCTGAATGAAAGGGTCATTAAGTATGCAGGCCCCATTGTCTCCTAAGGTGTGAACCACTAAATATGCATGATCGTTGACGCCCACTCCGCATATTGCCTTTCCAAACAGAAAGTGCTTTGCAAAATTCAAATCAATGTATTGTGTTATGTGAATGATAAGGGCAGGATGATTTTCACATCATTTTGAAGAAAAAACACTAGGCAATGACATCTATTAGACAAAAGTCTTATTGGCACATATTTAGTATGTGTTTTATGGCCTTATTTCAGAAACTTTAGTTTTTAGTTTTTTCAATAACCACGCATAAACATTATTCTCTCAAAAATGCAGACATGTACATTCTTGTTGCTCACATATTATGGTAGCCCTGTTTGTGCTAAATAGTGTGTAATTTTTTTTTGCCATTAATATGTTTATAAGCAACTGAAAAAAGCACAAATGTCAGGGCATGTCAGAACATCTCAAGGACCCCAAAAACCCCTCAGACCTCAGAGGGTTAACAGTCCTCTCCTCTCCTGAGTCTCCTCGCGCCTTGAATTACACCTTCCCGCTCAAGCATTGCGCATGCGCAAGAATGATCTTCCGTCCTCTCCTCGCGCCCAGAGCCGTTGCTCGCGCTTGAATCACACACACCTTCCTGGCTCTGCTCTTGTTTATATATTGTTTTCTCTGTATTAATGACTCTATTTGTGTGTTCTTACTCCTTGTATCATAAAGACTGAATAAAAAAAAATAAATAAAAAAAAAAACACACACCTTCCCGCTCAAAGCATTACGCATGCGTGAGCTCACTGTGTCCTTCGTCGTGCTAAGCAATCGGTGCTGAGTGAGTACCGACAAAGAAAATGGACCGAGTCCGATTGAAAAGGAAATATATTCTTCCGGGTTCTGATCAAACTGATATTCCAAGAAGGACAAGACGGTTATGGAAAAAAAGGTTAGTTATTATTTTTTTTTTTTTGCTTGATTCTGGCTGATTTATGCAACACATGATAATGCTAACTTTATTTTTTGTCTCAACCTGATTTCGAGGCAGGTATGACAAGGGGGATAGTTCATTTTATTTGTATTGCTCTGAATGGGATTCTATAGCAATGATGTCGCCAAAGAAAGGCAACTTGGGATGACATAACATTATTTGCAACAAGGCTAATATCTTTTACTAGCATTTAGCACAGAGATTCTCAACATAGACATAGAGAGTAACGTTAGCTATGGCCGCTGGGCGCATATGCGGCCGCTATTTTGTAGCTATTTTGTTGTGAAGCTTTATTCGTGAAAGAGAAACAGATAGCTTGGCTCACTACAATTTCCATGTAGCTTGCCCATCACTGTAAATTCACAAGTGAATTTCGGAGCATATGAGAAAATGATCATGACAACCTGCATGTAACGTAGACTCACTGTATTCCGGACACTTTGCACAGTAAAAAGTCCTGTAAGATATCAATTCGCGGAAAGAGAAACCTGATTGGCTCGTCTGTCTCTGGGGACATGCCTTCCACACGTTTCCAAAGTTTGATTGACACATTTTGGACCAATCATTTTGGAGAAATCTTGAAAAAACCGCCGGGAGACGCAGTGTCCGGATTACCGTGAGGACTCACTGTGTTCCGGTCGGTTGAATTTTTTTACTCACCGTGTTTCGGACAGGTAAGAAGGAGTCATTTCTAATATAAAACACATACATTTTAACAACTATAAATTGGTAAAATAATGATATTAATCTTCATATGTTGTATATTTATTATTTATAAGCGTCTATACACTCTTTTAATCGACGGTTGCTCATGTGAAGCACATGGCATCGACGATTGCACATGTGAAGCACATGGCAGTATTATATTCTAACCTTAATGTCATATTTAAGAAATTAAGAATTTTAAATAATCTTAGTATATTGTTATAGCTAGAAATACTGCTCATGTAAAGTCATGTGGAGGATTTATTTACCGTAAATAAACACAATTCTGCCAATTTGTTGAATTATTGAACGCATTTAATTATTACAAAAGAGAACTAATTAACACATAAAATTTATCAAAAACAAAAACAGAATGAACACAAATATAACACAAAAATAACAACTTAATTTTAACAATAACAATTTATAATGATATATGTCTATATCTAACAATATCTATTCTATCTGTTTATCTATATAATGTCTATATATATAATGTCTATATCTAACTATCTATTCTATCTGTTTATCTATCTATAGGCTATCTATTACATATTTACATAGTGACACCACACTTGTGACACAGCCACTCTCTGTCAGGGACAGTGTCTGTGTCCACACACGCCATGTGGAACCACAGCTGGCAGAGGTCACACTGGATCCACTCGTCCACCTCTGCGTTGGACCCTGGTGGTAAACTGCTTTTGCATACAGAACAGTAGCTGCCATCATCCATCGCAGGCGCTCCTCTTCTCGCTGCCTTAGCCTGTCTAGCCCTTTTTGCTTCCCTATTCTTCTCCTGTTCCTCCTTCCTTTTCTTCTTCTGTTCTTCTTTTTCTTTTTCTTTGGCCTCTAGGTTGTCAAGGTGTGCCACATAATCGTCACTTGTTATGACCCGGGCTTGCAGTGGCACCCGACGCCGGATCCCTTCCGCTCTCTGGCCAAAGGTGGGTGTGACCAGGATGTCCGCTAAATATTGTGGAATGAGGCCAGTTTCCACCAAGTAATTTTTTGTGCTCTTGTTACAAGTAGGACAGACCGGTGAAGTGGAACAGGTGGCCACAGCAGAGGAGGAAGACGCTACTGCTGTGGTGGAGCTGGGCACAGCAGATGAGGGAGCAGCAGCTGCCATGGAGGAGGAGGAAGCAGTGGCTGCCATGGAGGAGGAGGAGGGCGCATCGGCTGCAGTGAAGGAGGAAGCAGTGGCTGCCGTGGAGGAGGTGGGCACAGCAGCTGCACTGGGCACAAGCTTTACAATCTAGATAGAGAGTGCTCAAGTTAAAAACTGGTATTCTTCACATTATGTTAGATTTAAGTTACATAACACAATTAATAGGAATATTTTTAGAAAATACAATAAAGAACCTAACCTGTGTCATGTCCACTGCTTCTCTTGACAGAGGATAGATGCCGGCCTTCCGGAATCCTGACATGATGTTGGCTGCATTGACGGCCTTTTCATAGGCATGCTTCAGCACAGAGGAGAAGTGCTTCTTGCCAATCACCATGTCTCCTCTCACCAGGCCCATGCGACTGGCCAGGGTGCTGAAAACTCCCTTCAGGGGGTTGAAAACACTAATGTCCAGTGGCTGCAGCATGTGAGTTGTGTGAGGGGGAAGGAGGAGAATCTCAATCTGGTTTTCCCTGCAGACGTCTATTATGTGACGGCCACAGTGAGTTTCATGTTGGTCCATTATAAGGACTAGAGGGCGTGCAGGAGGGGCATACTTGATAAAATGGTCCAGCCATTTCAAAAATAGCTCTGCAGTCATGTAGCCTTTGTCCGCATAACCGTAAAGGCTATTTTCTGGCCCACCCAAGGCATACGCCACACTGGGAAGGCAGCGGGGATAAATAATGAAGGGAGGGACACTTTCACCAGCTGCACTTACTGCTACATGCACAGTGATGTGCTCCCTGGTGGTGGTCTGCTGCCGGTAGATGTGGCGCTTTCCCTTTTGGCAGATCACCTTCTCCTTTGACTTTGGCTTATCTCCGAAGCCTGTCTCGTCGCAGTTCCACAGCTGGTGAGGTTTGTCATGGAGACTGTGGAGGTCGATAATTTTAACCAGCAAATTGAAAAAATTATCTATCCCCTCAGGTGTTGCGGCAAGGACCCTGGCCCTATCGAGGGAGTCCGGTGTCCGGGTGGTCAGCTCTGGATGGCGAACTTTAAAGCGGACCCACCAGTTGTCGCTCAACCCCGTCTCCAGGTTGACCAGAGTCTTCCAGCTGCTCTCCTTTATTATCTCCAGGGCAAGACACTTGACTATGGTTCTTGTAAGAGGAAACCCATGATCTGCCATCCAAACAATATAATTCACTAACGATTCCTCTTCCTCCAGGGTAAGGGCCCTATTTGGATGAGGACCACATTCAAATTTCCCCAGCTTGTGGTCTGACAGGGTGGACTTAGGTATCCCGAATTTCTGTGAGACACTTCTCACGCTTTCTCCTGCCTTTAAAGCATTTAATGCTGTGTCTAGCATTTCCCTGCTGTATTTTTTTTTCCCTGACATTCTTCCCTAACATAGCGTAACCAAAAGAAGACATGCATTTGTAAGCTTTTCTGTAATGTTAATACTGTTGTGAGTTCTTATACTTATGGCTTTAACATTAAGTGTTTTTAAAGCATTAATGTTTTTCTTTTTAACACGCGGGGAGAGGACACCTCAGGCCAGGACACACCAGGGAAAGGGAACGTTAAATGTACGTTATTATATTAAATTAAATGTATATAGTTTATATATATATATATATAGTATATTGTATTATAGTTTTTTGTTGATGTTCATCTTTTCCATATTATTAAATGTATATAGTTATTTTGTTGATGTTCATCTTTTACATGTTATTAAATTTTTACTGTTATAGTTTTGATGTTCATATTTTCCATGTTATTAACGTTATATGTATATAGTTTTTTGTTGATCATATTTTTCCATGTTATTAAATGTATAGTTAATGTTATAAGTTAGTTGTTTGATGTTCACCTTTTCAATGTTATTAAAAGTTCCTTTTATAAAATGAAGTCTAGATTAATTTTTATTGGGTCCTCAAATAACTTAACGTTAATGTTATAGAAATTATGATTAACTTAACGTTATTAACTTTACTTTTATTTACTGAATAATTTTTTTTAGTAAATAAAAATAAAGTTAATAACGTTAAGTTAACGTTAACTGTTAATCATATATTTACTTTTATGGCTTAACGTTATTAACTTAATGGCTTGAAATTATGTTAAATTGCATGTTATTACAATGCGTGCTGTCCTAAGTTTAACTAGATAACGTGAAATTACACAGATGTGTGGAAATGACTTTTAAAACAGCATTTAACATGAACGTTAATTTAACTTGAGGTGTTTTAATGATGGTGCAGTGATGCGCCGCTGCCGCTCAAATTCATGTTGGACAAAGTGCTTCATTGAATGTGTATATATACCTTAAAGTACAAATATTTGCATATTGTAACTCTTTAATTATTTTAAGACCATAAGAATGTTTTTGTTGACACTTTATTGTGGGTGATCATGTTTTAAGAGCTGAGGTATTCTCCGAGGTATTCTCCCCTCTTCCTTTTGTCCGGCCGGAAAACCCTCCCCCCGCCATTTTCTGAACAGTCATTGGTACACGTTAGAAACTCACGTTGATTTCTCTGAAATGACTGGCTGTGGAAACACAAGGTTGGTCTGAGTCGAAAGAGGAGGAGGCAAAGAAGACACAGATATATATAGATGCCGTGACCTGGCAGTGTTTATTTATATCATTTGCGGGAAAAGGTCAAGTGTCCGGAATACCGTGATGTCCGGAATACAGTGAGTCTACGTTACAGAGTGAATTAAATAGCAAACTGCACAACATGGAGACAGATAATATAAGTTACTTTTCCACAAAAAAAAAAACACACACACAAAAAAAAAAAACACATGACCAACATCAGATGCGCATTAAATATAATTTACTTTTCTTTGACCCACTTTTGGGTCGCGACCTTGAGAATCCCTGATTATTACACCATTTATCTTTTGCATCTATTGATATGATCACGTCACAGTAGCATTTTTATTTCATAGATGTATGTGAGCTAAACATTTAAATAATTTGATGTTTCAAAGATAAATATGAATCAGTGTTTTCTATCACTTACACCCAGGAAAGAAATGAGAGAGACCAAGATTGATCAGCCAAACCAGGATCTGGTAAGTCATGAACTTTAAATATGTAAATGTTAAACTAGACCTTACTTGTGCTGTGCTGTCTTTAGCCAGAACATCCTACTTGTCACAAAATAGAAAGAATTACTATTTGTCTTCTTATTTTAAATAAATACTATTGTATTGCCAGATGCATCTCCTGCACAGAGGTCTTCATTAATATCTTAAAATATGTGTAGCCTACGAGTACATTTTGGCAATGACAATATTGTTAGTAATTTTTCAATATACATTACTTTTTTAGATTGTCATTGAGTTACAGATTTTGGTCAAATTTGTTGCATTGATTACGTTGAAACTGTCCTTTCTTTTGTTTAGCCAAGAGCTCATGCCAGTTTTGATGCCTGGATCCCCGTAAGTGAACCATCTTCTGAAAGACTATCAAAAACTACAGAAGAGGTCAATGTAAGTTTCAAGTGCTGGAAAACTATAAATATTATATTGACATGCATTTAAATCGATCATTTGCATTTAAAGGGACACACACAGTAATGTCATATAATTAAAGTATAAAGTAATAATATAATTACTGTGTCGTTTTTGCTCACCCTCAAAAATGTATAGTTGCAACATGCTAAAAATATCTGTGGGGTATTTTGAGCTAAAACTTCACATACACACTCTGGGGACGTCAAAGACTTATTTTACATCTTGTGAAAAAGGCATTAACATCTTCTTCAAAGGGAAGATATTGCACAATGTCTCAAATCAAGAGATAGTACATGTAATTCTGAAACTTATGAAGATATTGGAAGTGGTAAAATGTACCATAATCTGTACAAAATTGGAGGCCCGCTTCACTGTACTCATGGATACTCCTTAACCCTCAACTGTGATGGAGTGCCTGTATTCAAATCATCACTCTATGGTATTTGGCCATTATATGGGATTGTAAACGAGCTTCCTTACCCTGTGCGCAAGGAAAATGTTCTGCTTTTTGGCTTGTGGTTTGGTGATAAAAAGCCAAATGTTAATACATTTTTAAAGCCATTCACTTTAGAGTGTCAGAAGTTGTCAACTGCGGGCTTTAAGATAAAAAGAAACAGCGTTTTGGAGCAATGTAGAGTTGTGGCAGCTCTTATGATGTGCGATTCGGTAGCTAGGCCCATACTTCAAAACATGACCCAGTTTAATGGTCGGTATGGATGCAGCCTCTGTTTACATCCCGGTGAACAAGTTGAAAAGGGTCATGGCACTGTCAGGGTCTACCCATACAAAGACGTTCCAAAGAGGGACCACGCTTCAACCATAATTGATGCAAGAGAGGCTTTACATACCAAAACATCTGTGAGGGGTGTTAAAGGGACCACATGTCTGATAAAGATTCCACACTTTGACATCATATCTGGCATGCCTCCTGACCACATGCATAATGTACATCTTGGTGTGGTTCGCCAAATGGCAAGCATGTGGCTGGATAGTGATAACCATGAGAAGCCATATTACATTGGCAATAGAGTGAATGAACTTGATGAACAGCTCTTGCTAATCAAGCCTCCTTGCAATATCACAAGAGTGCCCCGATCTCTTCAGCAAAGGAGATTTTGGAAGGCTAGTGAATGGCAGAACTGGTTACTGTTTTATAGTATCTTTGTGCTAAAGGGAATTCTGCCCCGGGTATTTTACCAGCACTGGTTAGTCCTCGTCACATTTATGTACTTACTATGCAAGGACATTATTACAACAGAGGACATACAAAAATGTGAGAAACTTGTTGTAGATTTTGTCAAACAATTTGAAACACTGTATGGAAAGACCCATGTGTCATTTAATGTACATTTATGTCTTCATTTGCCAGAATCGGTCAGGAATTGGGGACCTTTGTGGGCTCATTCTGGGTATATTTTTGAGTCATTTAATGGTGATATACTGAAAATGTTTCATGGCACTCAGTGTGTCCCTTTACAGATAATGAAGCAATTCACATACAGACAAATTTTGCCTCTTTTGAGGAATGATGCTCTGAAAAATGCTGTGCCTGAATGCATCCAGCTATTTAGTAACTTAACTGGCCGAAAAAGACTGAAGCAGTTTGAAAGAGTCTGCGATCAACTTGTTACCCTTGGTTTGCATTATTCTCGAAAACTTTCTAGTGAAGAGATACTGGTCATGAGAGAGCAACTTTCAGTCACCGCGGATACAGTTGTGAAAATATTCAGCCGACTTCTAGTCAACGGAGAGCTGTATTACTCACAGGAGTTCACAAGGGTAGTGAAAAGGAACAGCTTCACTGTGCTGTTGCTGAATGGACACATAATCACTGTATACTACTACTACATTGTAGTAGAGCAACATGGTGACAGAAAATGTTTTGCTTTTGGAAGAAAGTATGATAGATCACATAATACACTGGTTAATGTTGAAAATGTAGTTGGTCTGAAAAGGGAATTCCGGGGCAGGAAACAGATATTTGATGTGACACTGTTCAAAAGAAAATGTATGCTAATTGATCTGCCACAATATGCAAGTCTCTACGCATGTATACCTCCAAGATCCAGTGTGGAGGATTGAAAATTAAAGGGCAAAGTACATTTTTATGAATGAAAAAATCTTTGTATATGTTTATAATATTTTTCCAATTTACAGTCAAGGGTGAATGTGGTCTCTGTTCCAATAAAACTGTTGCTTGTGTAATGCAGATTTTTGTCTTCACTATTTTCTTTAGGTTATAGCTATACCATGCATGTCCATGTATATGCTATGGTTTATTTGGAAAGTATAAAATGTAACTATATATATATATATAGAGAGAGAGAGAGAGAGAGAGCACATGTATATATTGCAATATATTTAAGCATATATTGCAGTATATTAAAGCATATAAAGACAAACTATTACATGTAAAAATATAGTGCCTTTTTTGGTTTTGATTGCAATATATTTTTTTATATGTATCAATATATATACATATATGGTCTATGCATATATTGCAATATATTGGAAAATATAAATATTAAACCGGTAAGGGGCAACAGAATCAAGGATTCTGGTAGTTGTAGAATAAAACGCAGAAAGCATGTCATCTGAGGAAGATGGAAGAACCATAACATTATTAGCATAAAACTGAGAGCCCAAATACATTGAAACAAACTCTCCAGCTGAGGAAGATGTGAAATAGCGACGCTTAGAAACTATAGGTACAAATTTAGGAGGTTGTGGGACAGTAATCCCAAATTTGATGGGGAAATGATCCGAAAAGCCTGATTCAGATATTTCAGTGACTGAAACTGAAAGACCAACAGAAATAATAAGATCCAAAGTATGGCCAAGATTATGTGTTTGCCCATCTACACACTGATTGAGGCCAAAAGAGTTTAACAGATTTTTAAAATCATTAGCAAAAGAATTTAAAGGGCAGCAAACATGAATGTTGAAGTCCCCACAGATCAGAAGTTTATCAAATTTTGAAACAACATCAGCTAAAAACTCAGAAAACTCACAAATAAAATCTTTGTTAGGTTTTGGTGGACGATAAATAACAGCAAGTAAAACAGGTGAATTTAGGTCAACCACTAGTGACTGTACCTCAAAACTGGCGTAACAGTAAGCAGGTAATAATCTACATCTATACACATCTTTAAAAAGAGAAACCAAACCACCACCTCGACCTGAAACTCGCGGGGTATTAAAAAAAGAGCAACCGGGTGGGAGGAGCTCCGTGAAAGTACTACTCTCCCCAGGTTTCAGCCAAGTTTCGGTCAGCATAAAAAAGTTAAGATCATTTGTTGTGAAGTAGTCATTAAGGATAAAAGTCTTATTCGTGACCGATCTGGTGTTGACCAGAGCCATACGAATCAGACACGGTTCAGTATTTTGTGTTGCCCGGCTAAGCGGGCGGAGATTCCCGAGCACACAACCACGTTCAAAAAGTCTCACCGACCGGCAGCGAGGGAACAGGCATCCAGAGTCAGACAGATCCATAGTATCCATAGTAGGCTGAAGCCACCGATAACAATATGCCAGCGATTGCCGTCCCTTGTAGCCGGCAAACTCCGCTGGAAGCCATCCCCAGGAATGATCCTGATCGCAAGCAGAGATTGAATCCAGGTAGGCTCGAAACCTGACACGAACTCCGCCTCTCTTTCCTCGTCCCCTACGACGATTTTTATTTTTACTGTTTCGAGGTGGAAAGCCGGGTTGACGCTGTAGAAAAGCTGGTATAGATTCAAGAAAGGGTGGTAAGGTCTTTGCATGTTCGTCAGAACCGTAAACAGAAGAAATATAATCCGAATTTCCAATAGTTAAGAGAGTCAGGCGATCATACACCAGCAGCGGTGACACATTTTGCGTAATTAATAATATAAGAAAAATAATCAATACAAGCCTCAGCAGAGGCAAGCGGCATGCCACACACGGCGCCATCTTGAATGCTAAGTTAATGACAGTTCTGTAAATTCCTCAGCAAAGGCTGGAGAGTATTTTGGAGGCCTGTAAATAATGATGAGTAAAATGCGTGGAGCACCTTTTAACACAATACCCAGATATTCAAAAGACGTGTAATTCCCAAATGATATTTGCTTACATTGATAGATATCTTTAAAAAGAGCAGATACACCCCCACCTCTCTTAACAGCTCTGCAGACACTCATAAAAGTAAAGTTAGGAGGGGATGTTTCATTGAGGATTGTTGCACTGCAGCTGTCTTCTAGCCAGGTTTCATTTAGAAGCATAAAATCCAGGTTGTTTGTGGTTATTAAGTCATTGACTAGAAGTGATTTATTTTTAAGTGAGCGGATGTTTAAAATTGCTAACTTAACAGTCTTACTTTTTTTCCCTACACCAATCTTAGTTAGACGTGCAATAGGCACCAGATTAGTTGAGTTTGCTGTACGGCTATTGAAGGCCTTAGACTTTCTATCTTGTAATAGAACAGCAATAGAGAAAGATACAGGCACACTGGGTTCCCGCTTGTTCTGTAAACATTTGAGAAAGTTACTGTTATCAAAGCGGGGACCCGACACACATCACTGAGAGCTGGTATCAGTTGTTTTTGGTTCACCTCGAGCAGATGGAGGAGGGTGTGGGCCCTGGCGTTGTGGCAGAGGCCGAAGAGCTCTCACAGAGGCAGGGGGAGGGTGAGCTGGGCCTGCAGGCATAAGCAGAGAACAGTCTGTTTTCTTTCGTTTTGAATTGTTCTGTTTAAAAGTAGGCTACACATTTCAAGCTTTCTATATGTCTCAGGTCTGTGAGGCAAGTTGGCTACCTTATACGTTGAGTTTCGGTTCATTTATGAGACAAGCTCCAGGTTCACACGGCGGCGCCTCCGTGTCGTGATTAAATATTTTCTACTATATTTACTTCTTATTTATTAAATCCAGGCAATTGGTTGATGAAACATTGATCAAAATTAAGATACAATTAATACAAAACGAAATTAAATTTAAAGACGGGCTTTGTGCTTTCTGTTTGAGGTCTCTGTGAAAGTTTTAAAGCAGTCTTTTAGTGCCGCTTTCAGAGCGCTCACGTCCGTAACGGAGAACTGTCCTGTCCGTAACATTGTTTTTTTTGTGTGTGAAATAAATTTCTAAATAAATGCGACATATAGTCCAGTGCGACTTATATGTTTTTTTCCTCTTCATGACGCATTTTTTGACTGATCGTTTTTTGACTCGTAGATATTCGAATATATTGCTTGATATTTGATACCCGTTCGAATTTGATTTTTCTCAAAAGTGACAGCACGTGTGATTTGTGGATTAGGGCCTACTGATAAGCGCGAGTCTGGAGAAACAGGCGTTTATTTATTCATTCTCAGTGTTGAGAAACGTAGCCTTAATGTCTTACGTTATTGTGTTAATAATAACTAAAGTAGGCTACCTAATTATGTTACATATTTATTTTGTATGAAAACTAGCATGTTCGTTACTTATAGATTAAGAAGTAGGTGTTGGAAACTTTATTCCTTCATCGAAGCAAAGACCAGGAGACGTTGGGATCGCGTTCAAACAAGTTATTCTTTATTGAGCGTGGCTGCGGTTCGTCCAACATTCTAACTAAATGTAACTTTACATGGTATCTTATAGGCATTCAGTGGGCAGTCCTTAAAGGTGCTGACCTTACACACAGCCTTAGGGATTACCACAAAATCTAATCATCTAAAGACAATAGAGGCAATTACCCCCAACTGAGATAATGGAACCCCCCAAATGGTATAAACAACAAACGGTCACGAGAACTAAGACTATGTAACATTCACACACAGTTCAACTCTTAGTTTTCTTATGTGATGTTATGTAAGGAAGTAGGATCAGCAGATCTAAAACATATTCTTAAATTTGTAATCCTACATAGGCCTACCGTTGTATCAGTGCTGCGTGAGCTCTCTCTCACAAACACGTACGCGCACACAGAGAGAGAGAAGATAAATGAAAATTGACGGGCTAAGTAAAAATGTTGTTCTTGCTTGTTTTGTTTTTTTTTCCTGTCAAAATGTCAGAAAACATTTTGTATTATCCATCCGTGTTTTTAAAATTTGTTAAATGATGTACGTTTTACTGTTAACACAGCCCTCATTATATGTCGGATTCGTCTAACTTATACTTGATATAATTTTTTAGCATAAGTGATTCGTTATGCTATTATTGGACTCCTGTCTATTCATTGTCAACTGTTTTCTATAAATATGTTTGTATTGGCTAATATTTATTCAGCTAATGCGTGTCCTGTTTAAAATGTGCAATGTTCAAACGCAAAGACAGCACGTCACAAATAGAAGCCCTTTCCCCTGTGGGATTTAGTATCATATTTGGATATTGGAATAATAAATTAAGTAGCCTATCTTAATTGTACACAAAGTTCCTAGGTTTTTGGGGGTTTTTTTTGGTGTTTTTTTTTACTAGGCTGAAGGCATAAATTCAACAGCACAGTTTTTCAGCACTTGTAAATCTCACCATTTAACCCAATGAGCATGTTATACAAAACTCTCAGACATTGACATTGCCTATTCATTGCCTTTTCATCCTTATTAGAGTGTGAATTCAGGACACACTTGTATCCTTTATAAACATGTATTTTTATATAAATATTTATTTTTTTCTTCTGAAAATCTGATGACATATTTTGCACACAGGTAAAGGTGCCCAATATCAGTCATTTCTAAAGTAAAAAAAACACACTATTCTTATAATTAAAGTCCGCGTGAACCGGAAGTTGCAAACAACTTTTCTCCAGTGCTGTGACGTATTTCCCAGTGAAACGGAATATTGAACAGAGGGCAGGGTTTTACTCTAGCGCTCCTCCTCTCCATCTCTCGCTCATTACAGACTAACGATTTGAGAGGAGTGGTTAAGCGTTTCCCAAACCAAGCCGTCAAACCTATGTCATCAGAGAGGGACCGCCATTCCAGACCGAAAGTAACTTTTCAGACTTTGATTAAAGATTACGACGGCAAACCATTTTTTTCTGTGTTTTAACTTGCACGGATTAATTGTTCACCATAAGACTAGTAATATGTGTTATAGCGAAAATGACTTTGTTATGGGGAATTAATAGTCAAATGAGGGGAATATTCAGAATATTAATATCGCATACACAAATTATTTTCTCAAATAGGGAATAGGTCAAACCTCACCTTATATCAATAATTAACAAGATTACTCGTATTAATCGTTAATATAGGTAGGTAAAATTATATCTTTAATCAGGGGAAATTTAGGTAGAAGTTAATGTTCAGTTATCACACAAACTGTCCGTCCGGCGGCCAGTATGTACAACCTCTGAACAGAAACTTATACGGCCTATAACACTGACAAATACCCTCCTGTGGCCACAAGAAACGATATTTTCGTGTTCTAGACAATTTAGAGATTGTGATAGTAAAATAAGGTAGAGCTGTAGCTTAGATCAATTTTCAGGGACTTCAGTAATGGAACATCGAGACAAATTTTAACTCAAAAGATTATGGAATTTAATATAAAACAAACTAAGGTTACATGTACTAATCAAAACACGCAGGAGTAAATATGCATAGGAAAACGAACAACAATACAAACGTTTGCAATAAGAAATATTGGAGAGAGAAAGAGAGATTGAGAGAGAGAGAGAGATTGAGAGAGAGAGAGTGTAAGTGAGTGAGAGAGAGAGAGAGATTTTCCTCAGGACATAAACAGTTCAAACAGTTGTTTCACAAATGAGACCCCAAAGGCTTTAGTAATATCTAGGGAGCGAGGTCTCCCGTCAGCGTGGCGCCTAGGCGGCCCGCGCTCCCAGCAGAGCAGTAAAACAGAATGGTTTTTTTGTTTACCCAGGAAGGAGAGATCTGTGTCCTTAGATCGGTAATCTCTGATTTATGCAGATGTTTAAATGCTATTTGCTCGGCTTCAAAGTCCAGGAACAACAGGGTTTGTGTTTGTTGATTGGAATCCAGTAATTTAATCAACTAGTAGAAACTAACCATCTGCTTTGTGCTACATTCCCCCCTTGATGGTTCGACAGGGCTCATGTAGGTGTGGGCCTCGTCGACCCATCACGGTAACAATGGTCAGATGGCAGGTGCATCGGATGGGAGGATGCTGCAGGTGATTGCTAAGACTGAGGGCTCAGTTCGATGAGGTCTGCAGCATTCTCCGGAGGGGTGTCATCTCTCTGAGGGCCTCTCCGGAAACCCACAGATACTGCTTTGGTGAGCTTGGCTGTGGAGGTTCGCACTGCGTTGACTCTTCTGTACAGGATATAGGCCAAGCCCAGGGTTAGGGTATGTCCGATGATTGTGGAGATGCACAGTGCAGTGTCAGCTGCGGTCCAGGCTTGGATGACAGGTGAAGTGTTCGGGGGGGGGCAATCGAGACAAGGCTCGAAGGGCTGAGTCCAGAGGGGCTATGTCGATGATTTGTGACCCCCCTTGTTCAATCCATTTTTCCAGTTCTGGATCTAGAGTGAAATTGCGATCCCTAAAGAAGGATGGAATCTCTAGCTCGGATTGGTACTCTTTACTCGGAAGATGGTACAAGGCCAGGTCGTCCAGGTGGAGGATGGCTCCTCGTGGAACTTGAATCCACATGGTCTGGTTCAGCAGGTTGACACGTGTAGCCGTGTCGTGCTGGTCGTAGGTCAGCATCGCTGACCGCACTGGAGTGTTTACGAGCCACCGGTCCCCTACAATTTCGGCTTGCGTCTCGGTGACCTGGCTGCGAGGTCTGGCATCAGCGGGGCAAAGGGCATCGCTGGACAGATGTTGCAGGCCGCAAATTCCATCGGTGTTATCTCTGAGAAAAGGTTTACTAGGGCAGAGATAATGAATGTCTTTGGTGAGGGTGCACATGTGCAGATTGGGGGCTAAATATAGCTGTGTGTTGCTGTCGTGGTAGGCCACTACCTCGGGAGTTCTCACCCTGAAATGGGTGTTACTCTGCCAAAATCCCACGTTGACAATATCTTTGAGTCGGTAGATTCGGCTGGATTCTATGACGGGTAAGTTTAAAAGGAAGCCTACCTCTCGCTGGGCAGGGTCAACATACAGAGGAATGGCACTTCCCAAAGAGTAGGCCAGGGCTGCGTTCCAGTCCAAAATTGTAATGCCCTTCACTTGCTAACTTCCCTCCGTCTCGTTCACTCGGATGTACGTCATTGCTTACGTTGCACGAGTGCCCACTACTGGCGGAAACTGCAATGGGCTGAATTGGAACGTCCTAAGCCCTTGATCACTTGGAATCAGCTATGTAGTTGGTTTATTATTTACATTTGTTTTCCCTTTAAGAATTTGTTTAATGCAGCATCCAAATGTATATATGGTTTTTGGGTTGTTTTCAATAAAAAAAATTAGAATTAATATATCATAGAGTTGTTTGTTGTGGTGGTGATTAGACGAGATCTGTGGTGACTCACAATCGTACTGCATTGTGGGACATATGGGTGCCTGAAGTGTACATATGAAGTAGACTCGCTCCCTCGGTCCAAATCGAGGGAACGAGGGTCTGTCCATCTAAACTTCCCTCGTCCACTTCACGAAGTGGAACGCACTTCAAAATGGCGGCGGGGATTCCCCCGAGGGGAAGTGCTTAGGGAAGTTTGCGAGTGCGTGTCTAAAAGTGGACTGGAACGCAGCATCGGTGTGTTTGTATTGGGTCAGTGGGTGTGGTGGCTGCTGAAGCCAGCACGGCTTGCACCAGGCTTATGGGTATCAGGTATGGAGGGATTCTCCCCATCGCTAAGCTGTCCATGGAGGAACTTACTTCTCGGAGCATGTCGGACATTAATGCTGTGACTAACTGTGTTTGGGCAAAGTCATTCTGGAAAACAGTGAACAACTGTTTCATGGAGTTCACCGTCTGGTTCAACATGACACTGTGAGTGTTGAGGACTGTCACTGTTACTCTTAGGGTTCTGCCAATGGTTTGCAGGGATGCGCTTTGCGTGGTGAGTTGTTCTTTTAATTGTGGAAGTTCCGTCTGAATTTCGGCCACATGCCGTCGCACCGTGGCTATGTTCACGGCGTTGACACTGGACATACCAATGTTGAACAACGTGCCTACGGCAGCAGCGGCTCCGAGCAGCGCTCCTAGGAACCGTCTGGAACGTTTATTATGCCCACCTAATTCGGCCTGGGTGACAATCATCTTCCTGAGTTGGTTCAGCATGTGTTCGACGTCGGCTTCAGCGTGGTCGAGGGCGGTTTCGGTCCATCTGGCACCTGCCCAACTATACTGTGCTACTGAGCTTGGGTAGTGCGCACGGTAGACATTTCGAGGGTCAAGTCGCACGTACACCTTCTGTGTGTGTGTGCGGCAATTAGTAATCAGCAGTCCCGGTTGCTCTCTCAACACAATTCCCGAGGCCGGCCCTGGTGAGATGACGTCGGCTGGCTGGCCTCCGGTCGACTGAACGCACATGATGGCAATCCACAGCAGCATCCTGTTACAGGCAAGAGAGAGAGAGATATGGAGGAAAAGGGGAAGAGAGAAGGCACAGGTCAGCGAGGTTTGTCCCGGGTTGGATGGGACAGTCTTTTCGCTGTGACGACGGTGGTTGAGTTTAGCTCACAGTGGCCCCTTCCTGTCTGTCCCTGCTGGTGGCCACATGTCTTTTTATCTGATTTCGGTGTACCCATTTGAGGACTGGTTCTCTCAGTCCCCGTTTTAGCTGTATTTGGTATGCGACGGGGGAGAGTTTGTTCACAATCTCATGAGGTCCCGTCCAGTGGGGCAGGAACTTCTTTGACAGCTGCTTGGGTGGTAGGGCGAAGCTGTAATACAGGACTCTGTCGCCCACATTGAGTTCCTGGTGTGATGCCTTTTTGTCATAATATACCTTCTGACCTTCAGCGCTGTTTTTCAAGTGTTGCTGGGCGAAAGCGAAAGTTGTTTTCAAGTGTTTATGGAGCTCGTCCAGGTATTGGGACGTGGTGTAGGCGGTGACAAGGTTGTGGTCTCCTGGTTGGTACAACAGGTGTAACGGCAGGGTCATCTGCCTCCCGGTCATGAGTTCAAACGGGGACACCCGTGTTGATTCCTGTGGGGTGGCTCGGATAGCCATCAGTACCAGAGGAAGTTTCACATCCCAGTCTTTCTGATTAGCCGACACGTACTTTCTTAGCATGGCGACCACCGTTCGGTTAGATCTTTCTACCTGACCAGATGAGATCGGATGGTGGCTGATGTGAAGTTTAGCTTGCACCCCGAGACATCTCCAGATCTTTTGCATGATCTCGGCTGTAAAGTGAGTACCTCTGTCTGAGTTGACTCTTTGTGGCAGTCCGAACCGGGAGAAGATGTAGTTCATCAAGAGATATGCCGTTGTTTGGGCAGTGTCGTTGGGTGCTGGCAAACATTCTACCCACTTGGTAAACTGACACACCACCGTGAGAAAATACACGTTCCCTCTTGTTGCCCGGGGGAGGGGTCCTACCCAGTCAATTTGAAGGTCTGACCACGGAAACGTAATTCCTCTGCGTTGCAATGGGGCTCTGTGATTTAGGTTTGATGGTTGGAACTGACAGCAGACCAGGCATTCTCTCACATACTCTGCCACATCCTGTTGCATACCTGGCCAGTATGCCACTGGTCTAAGTGTCTCATACGTGGCTTTGGTACCGTGGTGCCCCGCATATGGTGCGTTGTGGGCGTGCATTAGCATCACCCCCCTTTGACACAGTGGGACCACGAGCCTAGGCGATGTGGTGTCAGCAGGGTCAAACCATAGAATGTCGTCCTGTATACGCAGCATGTGTCTGGAGTTGTGTAGATGTCTGAGGTTGGAGTCATCAGTGAGTTTGGAAGGTGCGATAGGGTAGGAGGCTGGGTCAGAAAGGTGGAGGCGAATTGTCTTTATGGCAGTGTTTGCATATCCGCAATGTCGTTGTTGGAAATTTGCGGAGTTAGCGATAGCAGCTGTGAAGCTGGTGCCGTAGCCGGTAAGGGCCGTTTGCTGCGGGTTAGCACTGCAATATTGGGGCTGGGTTTGGGGTTTGGGGAAGACCATAGCTCCCCGTGTAGGGCGCCCGCTTTTGCGAGGGCGTCAGTGTGGTCATTAAAGTCTTTGTCTTGGCCTGGCAGTTTAGAATGTCCTTTTACCTTTTACCAGTATACGGAGACGTCGTGTGTTGTAGTGATGTTATCACATTCCTGGAACAGGTGTTGGTGCTTGACTGGCTTGTTTGCAGTTTTGAAACCATTCTGTTTCCAGGTCTGGAGATGGCACACAAAACTGAGTCTGGCATAGTTGGAATCTGTGCAGATGAGGAGTGTTCTGATGTTATGGGCAGATGCGATTTGTAGAGTTATGAGTATGGCTGCTATCTCTGGATATTGTGATGACTGGGGCCCCAGGTTGAAGTGCTGTGGTGGGCATGGGTGGTTGTCGACCCACAGTATTCCTGCACCTGCCTTTAGGATGCCCTCGCTGTTGTAGGAGCATCCGTCAACGTAAGCTGTGGGCATACCTTTGCAGGCATTCTTTTCGAAGTACCTGTGACAGGTCAGTTGTGGTTGCTGGGGCTCGGGTGTTTCCAGCGTCGCAGCAGGTGAGTTGTCAGCGCAGTTTTGACATGCAGCCAGGCCATTGCCCAGAGCAGACTTGTGATTCTGTGCATATCGGGCTTCAACATTTCGTCCTTGGAGAGCCATTAACCACGTGGCTATGCGTGAATTGGTTACCACGCCATCTCGGATCCGTTGGCTGTTGAGGAACATTACGGGCTGGTGGCACGTCTCAATGATAACTTTCTGTGCTCCAATGTAATTGGAGAAGCGCTGAATGGCCCATACTGTACAGAGCAAAGCTTTTTCACAGTCTGAGAATTTACATTCTGGAGGGAGAAGTGTTTTACTGGCATATGCGACCACCTTTTTGTCTTGGTCGTGCCATTGGTATATGCCTGCACTGAGACATTGGTCAGAGAATCCAGCTTCCAGGTAGAATTCCTTTTGAGGATCGGGGTAAGCAAGGCATGGAGCTGTGCATAAATGTCTTTTTAGTTCCGCCATGGCGTGTTCCTGAGCGTCTGACCAGACGAAAGGGGAGTCCTTTTTCAACAGAGCTGTTAGAGGCCTTGCGATGTCTGAATAGTTTTCGATGAATTGTCGAGAGTAATTGCATACCCCTAGAAAACTTCGCAGTTCAGAGACGTTAGTGGGAGGCTTGATGTTTTGAATGGCATGGATACGATTTGATTGTGGTTCGATGCCATGGGGTCCGACGAGTAGGCCCACGTAGTTTACCTTGGTACGACACCACTGTCCCTTGTGGAGGGCTATCTTGGCGCCGGCAGCGGATAACTGGTTCAAAACATAGTCTATTTCTTTTAGGTGGTCGGCCACCGTTGTGCTCTTCATGAGAACATCGTCTATGTAGATCAGGTTACCTCTCATCCTGGCGTCAGGGCAAGCTTTGTTCAGGAAGATGTTGAACTCAGCTGGTGAGTTGGCGTACCCGAACGGGCACCTGTTGAAAGTGTACTGTCGGTTGCCGAATGTAAATGCCAGCTTGTGTTGGTTGTCGGGGTGCACTGGAATGGTCCAGAATCCCGAGGCCACATCGAGTGTTGAGAAGATGGTGGCACCTCTGATACGAGGTATTTCTTGTTCAAGCTGGGTCATGGGCCATCGTGATAGCGGCACCTGTTGGTTCAGCTTCCGATAGTCAATGGTTGGTCGCCATTTCCCATTAGGTTTGAGAACTGGCCAGATAGGGGCAGAGTGTGTGCTATTACAGGCCCGTATAACACCTTTCTCAAGCATGGATGCGATGATTTCCTGAACTGGTTCATGTGAGGCGATGGGAATTTTGTATTGTTTTACGAAGGTGGGAGGAGCTTCAGGGTGTGTGGGAATGCGCACAGTGTGAAGGTGGGTGAGACCGCAGTCTAAAGAGTCTTTGGCAAATTATTCTTTGAACTTATACAGGACTTGTCTTAGTCTTTGGCGGTCTACATCGTCCTGAAGTGCATCAGCATCCTGAAGAATTTGCTGCACTTGAGATTCAAAACCTTGATACGGCTCATCTGTCGGTGGGTCTGTTTTTTATCATCAGTGTTGACATTGACAGGTGTGGCAGGTGCTTTAGTCTCACTGACAGGCTGGTGGGAGGCTGTGTACACTGCAAGGTGTTGGTCATCTGTCAGTTCTGTTCTGCACACATGGTGTTTGGCCACTGGCATGACAGATGTGATGGCAATGAGTTGGAAGGGTGCCGTGAGCAATGTGTTGTCAGTGTGGTCTTCAGGTATCAGTGCTTGTGGAAGGGGGCCGATGACGGGTAAAATGAGTTCAAAGTCATGAAAGTCATGGCTCACTAGCCATCCGAGCCTGTGGGCCCTGGGAATGCTGATGTTAGTTGCTGTGCAGTTGTTGAACAGAATGTAGACTACCCGAGATGACACTTCTGTGAGGGGTGTGGCTTCGAGTCTGAGTCCGAGGTCTTCACATTCAGGTGAAGGTTGGAAGAAACCCAGCGTGTGGTTTAAGGTTTGGCCACGTCAAATGTTAAGCCGTACAGCGACCCCTTTAGTGTAAGCTGGTACCACCGTTTCTTGTTCGTTGATCAGGGTGCAGACTTCAGGGATGGTCTGCCCGGACAGTAGATTGTCATGACTGATGGGAACAGGTGGCTGTAAAGTCAATGGGGCCCATATTACTTCATTAACCCTCTGGGGTCTGGGCTGTTTTTGGGGCCCTTGAGATGTTCTGACATGCCCTGACATTTGTGCTTTTTTCAGTTGCATATAAACATATTAATGGCAAAGGTGTAAATTCACTCTATATAGCACAAACAGGGCTACCATAATATGTGAGCCACGTGTATGTACATGTTTTCATTTTTGAGAGAATAATGTTTATGCGTGGTTATTGAAAAAACTAAAAACAAAAATTTCTGAAATAAGGCCACAAAACATAGTAAATATGTGTCAATAAGACTTTTGACTAATGGATGTCCTCGCCTAGAGTTTTTTCTTCAAAATTATGTGAAAATAGTCTTGCTTTATCGTTCACATAAAACCATACATTGATTTAAATTGATGTAAAACAGGTTTTGCTTGGAAAGCCAATATGCGAGGGGGGCGTGAACTAGGAGTGGTTTACACCTTAGAATACAATGTCCCACCCACTCTGCATAATGATGAGCCATTCACTCAGGTGTGACACTGACTGAGCCACAATGCAAGGACAAAAGATATATTTAGAAGAAGACTTATATTGACCATTTAAGATTTTGCTTACATCTATCTTGTAAATATGTTTTGCTATTTTATTAAAAAGGTTACAATTACAACAATAATTACAATTTCAACAATTTTTCAAGTGTACTCTTTCTTTGTAAAAAAAAATGATTATAGGCCTACATTTTATCTATGTATTCATTAGTTTGAATATAGTCAACATTGGAACAGCTAACATCTTAGTTGATGACTTTATTTTTGACAAAAATAGATATAGAAATTGCTAAACAAAAGCTTATTTGACGTGGCCCTCATATTTCGCCTGACTGTAACGTTGTTTTCATGAAATATTAGGGCATATTGTTAATTTGCAGTTTAATACGTTGCTTATACAAATAGCCTACATTTTATTTCAACATATTTCAGTCGATTTTTACTCATCTCAGTATAGCAATACAGTTTGCTAAAACATCATCATTCATTCACACATGCAATTTAAATGTAACTTCTGGCAAAGATGAAGTTGACGATAGGCTATTGACTCGCGATCTTCGCAGTAGGCTAGTGAACGCACCGGAGAAATGCACATTTATTAGGCTACATAGTTTTTTGTTTTGGATGGTTTTGTTTAGAACCAACTTTCTGTAAATATATTTCACATTTTTTAGACATGTGAGGCGAGTAGGCTACGGTCTAGTTAATGATGATCTCCAGTTCAAGCACCTTATGTTGTGATTGCTAGCCTATATTTACTTTAAATCCAGGAAATTTGTTAATGAAAAAATTATAAAAATTAAGATACAATTGATACAAAACGAAATTCGTTTTAAAGAAAGGATTTATAGTTTCTGTTTTGAGGTCTCTGTGAAAGTTTGAAAGTCTTTTAGTGGCTTTCAGAGCGCTCGCGTCCATAATGGAGAACTGTCACGTAATATTGTTTTTTCCTCATAAATGCGAACACGAAAAATAAAAGACAAAAGACTTTTAAGTAAAACTTACTCCGAAATTGTGTCCTCGGCGGAATTCGCTCTTCAAAATGCTGCCGTTCGTAGTCTGAGTTACAATCTTCCTCTGAGGAAAAAACCCGGTATCATGCATTCTTCCTCGCTGTCCAGAATCATCTGAAGGGCGTCTTTACTGGAGAAGCGTGCCATACTCAAAACGCGATGAACTATCAGTAAGTCTGATGAAGAAACTGTGTTTTTATGGCATTGATCGGGGGGCGTATGCGATGCATACTAGATCACCTAAACTATTTACCATTTGAATAGCGCCGGGGGCGGGGCGGCCTCAACTCATTATAGAGATAATGAGGCAGAAGGAAAAACGGTACCTCTCCTTGCTTTCAAACGGATTACATGAGTTGAAAACATTTGTTTTTTATATAAATTACTTCATTTAAAAGAAGAGATTTCAAGCTTCATAAAGACATATCTCATGTGTCTGTGTGAGAAGTATTCGGTGAGTTATTGTTCATTTTCGGACGCGTTTCAGAATGGACTACACTGACAGAGAGAAGGCAGAACTCGCTTCGTGTTTATTTTTCTTTATTTGGCGAAAAGCTCAACACTTTGTTTTTATCATGAGTATACACAAAAATAATACACATTTAACAGAATCGATTGATGTACGAAACTCCTATGAAAAATCAAAGTCAACAGAGTATTTATGAGTTTATTTTACACTGATAAAAAAAAAGCGAGCTGGTATCGCCGGCGATACCGTAGACCTCAGGGGGTTAAACATGTCCACATGAGCTCTGAGACGAATCAGAACGTCTGCTCCAATGTAGACATTGTGGACTGGGTCAGGAAGGATCAGGAAGTAATGGGTCAGGCACCGGTGATTCCATTGCAACTGCAAAGCACAGATCCCTTTGGCAGATATCATTGAGGATGGATGTGAGTTCAGAGGGAAACGTGTGCGTTTGCTGGTATAGGGCAGGTCCGGTGTGTTTTCAATGATTGCATTGAATAGTGAGAGACTGATTGCTGAGTTGTCTGCCCACAGTGCCAGGATAATGTCTGTTGTGGTTATATCCTGCAGCTGTAGGTCAGTGTTTACTTGGGGGCAGTAGTTATCAGAGTCTTGGGTGGTTCTGAAAGTGCAGAGTAGTGAACTTGAACTCGCTGGCCAGAAACATTCCTACGTTTGCCGGAGACCACAGTGTACATGCGTACCTTTGAGACATTGACTTTCACCTACAAACTGTCGCCAACGTGACAGCTTGGGACAAATTGTACTTGTTAATAATCACCTCAAGCAGAGATGTGCGTAGTTTTCTGGATCGTCAACCAGAGACTGTCAAAGCAGACTACCAACAGCTAAAACAAGCTTTGATCCGTGAATTCTCTGATCCAGAATCAGACCAAGGGTTTATCACGGCACTGGACGTCAAACAGGCCCGACTTGAACACCCACACTCCTACTATGGCCGACTCCGACAAACGTTCTTCGGAGCAATCAACACACCAGATATGGAAGAAGATGTAAACTTTAGAACTTTGTTTCTGCGGAATCTACATAGCACAGTGAGTGGCCATCTCGGCGTGCTCGTCTGCCCACGAACCATGTCTACTCGAAAACTCAGAGACTTAGCCCACAAGGCTTACACCAAGCAAAGGGATATGGATGAAAAGACTGTAAAAACACACACAATCTACTCCGTCTCTGAGCACTGCTCAGAGCTAGATACAGAAAGTGCCCAACAACCCCTCAGTCACAGACTTTACCACAGAGAATCAAAACCGTTCCAGGCCAGCAGATGGCAGCACAACTGTGACGGTGCTCATCCAAAGCATCGGACCGAGCGCTCGGAAAGATTCTGGAACCAGCATCACCCGCCGTCCAGAACTCCAAGCCCCGACCGTCGAACCCGGAACCACTCTCTCCAGAACACTGATGAGCCCAAGTCTTCTTACACAACAGATGAAGACAGTGCAGCCACGTCTGACACAGACACAGAAAACGAACACTGACACCGACTGCTTCAAGGTCATGACTGAACTGCACCTGAGTAACCAGACCAATGTCTGCGCCACATACAGACAACCCACCCACCCTCACGATTGCAGTGATTACACAGCACAAACGAACTTTACCAACTACACTGCACGCCTCAGAGCCGCTTACGCTACCTCCGCTGTGTACAAAGAAGGTCATGCGGGCCTCTGATGAACAGACTTTTCCTATGCCACCACTTACCCCTCCACCACCCTCACAGGCCATCTGAGCTCACTAACAACCAGTGCCTCAGACAGCTGTCTGCCACCACGCACATGCTGCGTTCACAGGACTTCAGTACGCATTGTGCACCTGTTGCCATCACAGCGCCACAGCTTGTAAGGCCACAGAGCACAAGGGGGGTCAGGCGTGCCAATGACGCCACATGTGCTGAACACCGCAGCACCAAAGCCACGCATGGGACATCAAAGCATGTGGCATACCAACCTCAGCGAAGCAAAAAGACCGTCCTAGCCAACCAAGGACGACCCTCGCTGAAATTTTTCCTCCCTTTCTCTCTCTCTCTCTCTCTCTCCCTTTTGCCTCTAACAGGATGCTGTGGTGGTTCGCGAGAAAGCAGCCACAATCGGACATCACCTCACCGGGTCCGGCATCCGGCATCGCATGGAGAGAGCAGCCCCGACTCCTGATTACCAAGGCAGGACCCACACTCAGAAAGTGTACGTTCGACTCAAACCCAGCAACTTCGAAAGAGCACACTACCTCAACACAGCAAACATAGTCACAGTAAGACGAAAATATGAAAATAAGAGATCAATTACTCAAAAGGGCGATTAAAACTGGCCTTACCTCAGATAGACAATTATTCACATCAGCTAGAAATAAAGTCATACAAATAATGCGGAAGGCAAAAGCTCATTTTTTTATGACGATTATTGATAATGCAAAAGGGAATGGGAAAAAAATTTGGCAAAGCATTAACAAATTAATTGGTAAAGAGAATAAACAAGATAAATTAACTGAACTTAAAATCAATAATGTACTAGTGAAAGATCCACTCAATCTTGCATCTGAGTTAAACTCGTTTTTTAAAAACTCTGTCCAAGAAATATCGCAATTATTTATCCCATCTGAAATTGTCCATTCAGCTGTTAACTATATACAGCCTATATTTGTGATAAAAGAAATTACGGAACCAGATGTGGCTACCATTATTGATGAATTAAATAACTCCAAGGCCAAAGATGAATTTGGATTGGATACAAATTTCATTAAGTTACATAAAGAGTTTTTAATATGCCCTATTACACATATGATTAATCAATCAATTAAACAGTCTATTGTTCCACCAGAATGGAAGATGGCCAAAATTACACCAATCTTTAAATCAGGGAGTAGATTAGATATTAATAATTATAGACCAATCAGTATTTTGCCTGTTATATCAAAAATTATTGAAAAATGGATAGCAAAACAATTAATAAAGCATTTAAATATATGTGGCTCTCCTCTGCATCCTATGCAATTTGGCTTCCGTGCTCATCATTCAACCGAAACAGCTGTGAATGTCTTTATGGAAAAGGTTAAACTTTCGTTAGACACACATCCAGTTGTTGGTGCTGTTTTCTTAGATTTGAAAAGGGCATTTGATACCGTCAATCACCAAATACTCTTGTCTAGATTGACAAAATTCAATTTTTCCAAACAGGCCATCAGCTGGATGGACTCATACTTAACAAATAGAATGCATTGTGTCTTGGTTGAATGTCCAGTAGGAGTCCCTCAAGGCTCCGTACTTGCACCGATTTTATTTTCCTTATACATAAATGATTTGCCTACAGTATGCCAAAACACAAATATCTTGATGTATGCAGATGATGCAGTAATTTTCACACATGCAAAAACTGTTAAAGACGTATCTCAATTGCTTACATCTGAACTGAATCGGGTACAGGAGTGGCTTACAAACTCATGTCTACTATTGAATCCTAAAAAAACTGTCTGTATCATGTTCTCTAAACGGCAGATTGAATTGACACGTTCAAATGTATTTTTAAAACAAGAAGAACTACAGATTGTAAATGAATTCAAATACCTTGGCGTTGTACTAGATCCCACACTGTCTTTTAAAAATCATATCAAAAGTCTTTCAAAAACTGTGAAATTCAATCTTGCCAATTTTAGATATATCAGACCGTCACTCTCATGTAAAGCCGTCACTCTCATGTAAAGCAGCCAGAATGTTTCTCCATTCTATGATTTTCTCTCATATTGAATATTGCTTTACAAACTGGTCACTCACAAATGCTACAACGCTCAAACCAATGGTGTCACTTTTTAAACGAGCTTTAAAAATATTTGATAAAAAACCGCTTTCATATCATTATTGTCTAATATTACAGAAATATAATCTACTGAGTTTTGAAAATTTCTTAAAGTTTAAATATTCTTGTGCGATATATAAGGTCATACATGGACTTGCTCCACCCCCACTAAGTGAATATATTAAATTGAAAACAATGGGAGAAGGGAGAACTGTAACCAGGGCTTCCACCAGAGGTGACTGTATGGTGCCCTACAGACGTACAACATCTGGACAACATGTTTTGTCAATTAAGGGGTCAGAGATATGGAATACGTTACCGGTTGCTGTTAGAGAATGTTCAACATATCCTAGGTTTAAGAATCAACTTAAACAATGGTTCAAAACACATCAAGTTTGTGCTCACTAACTGTATTTATTGTAATGTGGTCACTTGGGTATTTTTTTGTGGTACTGTTTAAGTATATGTATGTATATCAAACTAAACCCAGCACTTATTGTATTTATTAGTATTTTATCATAAATTACTTAAAGCGTATAGAATAGCACTTTACTGGTTATATAAATATGTATGTGTATCTTGTATCTTGTATTTTGTATTAGATGCCCTGTCTGAAAACTGTGGTGTCTCGTATAATATGTTTGTTGAATTTTATGGCGTCTTGTAATTATGTTGTACTATATTTAGTGTCTAGTCTTGTTATTTGATACTGTGATGACCTGACGGGGGACTACAGATGTAAAGTAGCCCTATGGGCTAACTCTGGCATATTTACTCTGCTGAAAAGCTAAGATGTTCATTGATATGCATTGTCCCTCTTAAATAAACAAACAAACAAACAAACAAACAAACAAACAAACAAACAAATAAATAAATAAATAAGACGGCCTGTGGCCGAAATTCAGACTGAACTTCCACAGCTAAAAGAGCAACTTACCACACAGAGTGCATCTTTGCAAACCATCGGCAAGACATTGAGAGGAACAGTGGTCATTCTCAACACTCACAGAGTTCTACTGAACCAGACGGTGAACTCCAGGAAACTGCTGTTTACTATCTTCCAGAATGACTTTGACCAGACTCAGCTGATCACAGCGCTAACGACAGACATGCTGTGAAAGGTTAGCTCCTCCCAGTAGCGGTTTTTGGCACGGGCGAACCGGGCAATTGCCCGGGGCGGCATTTCTGGGGGGCGGCGCCGCCGGCACGAGCAGAAAAAAAAGTCAAAGTCAGTCACACCTCGACTTTCTTCCAAATAACGCACATTTCATTCAGAATATTATAAATACAGGCCTCTATATTTCCTGCACATTTTTGTTTTTCTGAATTGTCTGCATGGCTAATAAAAATAGGTAATACAAAACGATTACTTGGTCACCACCACCAAGGTGAATTGGTTTAGTCTTGACTTCTGGTCGTGACTCGTCGTGAGTGACAGTTGGTATGGGGGGGATCAGGGGAAATCTGTTGATTGTCGATGTCGAGTGCCAAATAAGAGATGGACAAGAAAGGTCAAAGCCATCAGGTGCCCAATTTAGAAACGAGCGAAAGATAAAGGTATGCAACTATGTTTTCTCTGTATGATTACGGTATCCATGTCATGAATGAAGGGGCAATATTAATTGGTGGGTATAACTCTTATTTGTTAGCCTTTTTGCTATGATTCTTGCTATGCTTAACAATAATTCGGTTTTAATTCAAACACGAGATCTAATTTCACCATAATATTGTGCTTTGCAACAAAACTGTTACAAGTTCAGTTAACACTGCAAAAAATTCGCTCGAAGGGGGTCTCGCCCAGGGTGTAATTCAATGTAGAACCGCCACTGGCTCCTCCAATGACAGCCTATCCACGGGTATAATCCCGCTGTACACGGTACCCTGGAGCCTTGTGCAAACTGTGCTGGCCATTGCTACTGCCACGCCAACCGACCCTCGTCAAATACACCTGGCCTACTCTCTGGGTAGCGCCATCCCACTCTACGTCGATCCCGAGCAGAGAGAAGTGGGTTTTCTCCTAAATCTGCCTACCATCGAGTCAAGTCAAGTCTACAGACTTACAGGTATTGTCAAAGTCAGGTTTTGGGAACGCAACACCCACATCAAGATACGCCCTCCAGACGTGGTGGCCTACCACGACAGCGACACACAACTGTACTCGGTTTCAAACCCGCACATGTGTACTTTGACTAAAGACATTCATTATCTCTGCCCTAGCAACACCTTCCTCAGAGACACAAGCAGAGATTGTAGGTGAACGATGGCTTGCTAACACACCTGTGCACACAGCCACTGTAACTCACGACCAGCATGATACAACCAGCCGTGTCAACATGCTCAACCAGAGTATGTCGATTCAAGTACCGACAGGTGCCATCCCACACCCTGATGACCTGTCATGGTACCATATTCCGAGCAAAGAGTACCAGACAGCACTGGAACTCCCATCCTCCAAGAACTACAACTTCACCTTAGATCCAGAACTGGACCTCTGGTTTGAGAAAAAGGGGGGGGGGTCCCAACTCATGAACATTGCTCCTGTCAACACAGCCCTCCAAGCAGGGGCAACCGCCCAACCTGAATACCTCACCTGTGTCCAAATCTGGACCGCAGCTGACACTGTGCTGTGTCTCTCCGCGGTCACCGACCACGCCCCGACACTCGTCTTGGCTTTCATCCTGTACAGGACTCAACGAGATGTGAACATCTACAGCCAAGCTCACGAAAGCCGTGTCCGAAGGTCTCAGACGGAATCCCCGGAAAGGGGGTGCCAAGTCAGAGACCACGCCGAACCTCCGCGAGCTGAATCCTCAGTTTCTAAGGACCACCTGCTATCCTACCATCATGATCCACCTGCTACACGACCATCAGGATTCACCTGTCATCCATTGTGCTAATTTATTGTTCGATGAAGTCCATCCCAGGTCTTCATCTAACAAAAAGGGGGAATTATGTAGCGACAATGACATCCGGCCAGCTGCTTTTCAAATTAAGTGAATCATGAGGGTGTCGAACACATGTTCTTTGTCCTTAGGAATACGAGCTCTGGTTATTATTACTTCCTAAGGGGTAATTCACCAGCGCCGGGGTGTCTGGAGCCCCCCCAGTTCAGCGTGAACTCCCCGTGACTTTTTAGACTCGTGACATTCCAACGCACACACACAAACACACTCTGGACTTTGAAACAGAAACCACCTACTGAAAAGGACTTTTACCCATAAAGTCACTCTTAAATGTACTAAATATATCCCTTTTTGTGTTGAGGTGTGTGTAAACCATAGGAAAGAATATATGTCCTATTGTAACATTAATAGAACTGCAAATGCCTATACTAATGCATAATAATGTATCTTTGCATTGCTACAACGTCTATATTCTATTTTTGATATCTCTGTAATCCTCTCCAGCTAACGGAGTTGAATTCCGATAGCAGAATGCAGTGATGCGCATTGTTTTATACATTTCATATGTCTGGAGCAAAATCCTCTCAAGTTAAATTCCCTCATGACTCATTCGAGTGGGCGTGTCTAACCGGACAAAGGAAAACCTTCCGCTCGAAATGCGCTAAGATGATTCGTCCTCCACGCAAAAGGAGGTGTACACGGGACACTGTTAAAAGTCCGAACCTTCAGTTTAAACTTTCTCTCAACTCTCATCCTCTCTTCTCCCTCCTTCGGAAACTCTGGAAACCCAAGTCCGGACCGGCTGCGGCCTGCTTCTTTTCTCTTTTATTTCTTTGTATGTTTTTCTATAAGTCTAGTTTCGTTTTCCTATTCGCCTCTGTTCATTCACGAGCTGAATGAACTTAGCCTGAATCATTCTCGGTAACGTACGCTCAAGTGAACCTTCAAATCTTCCCGCTACACAACTCCGGAAGAAGAACAGGACACGCATTTCAGCCCTAAAAGGAACACACACATATTCCTTTTTCTCAGCTCCACAAAAGAGTGCATCAAACTGCAAGTATATAATCTGACATATTTTAAAGCTGAATCGATGGTGTCTCTCAAGAGGGTTCTTTGTTTGTAATAAGTTGCCAGGCTCTTCTTCAATTCTCTGACTCTCTCACTTTACTTTCTCTTCTCTCTATTTCTTTCTTTCTTTCTTTCTTTCTTTCTTTTTATTCATTCTGACCACGCGATGTTTTATGTTCTTGTTTGGTTAAATGTTTGTTTGTTTTATTGTGTGCATTTTTACGTACGTTTATATTTGTAGCTCATATAATCTCTCTAGTTTGCATTTATTAAAAATCCATTTATACTTTTAACTGTCTCTGTGTTTGAAAACCCACCTTATAAGTCAATGAAATCAAAGATCTAAGCTACAAGCTCGATATTATAGACTACCTTGAGTAGTTTTAATTCATAAACTCAGAAAGTTTTATGTTCGTGGCCAAAAGATAAACTTTCTTGGAGTTTGTAAACAGGGATACTCCTTCTTAACTGTGATAGTCTTACATTTATTCGCTGGACGAATGACTGATGACGAGACCAGTTACAGAACGAGGTATTTCCGAAAATGTATAAAGTAATGTATATGCGATTTATGAATTATGACCATGAGTTATGATTAATAATATTTCCCAAATTCCCTATATTCTTGAGCTAATTCGCATTGACCCAGAGTCATTTACGTTACAGAGTTTATTAGTTTGTGGCTGACAAACAGTGTTCTGGGGGGCAGTCAGCTGGAGTGAGTGAGAGGTGTCAGTTGGTGATGCAACAATGAGTTCATTAGTCTGTGGCTGACAAACAGTGTTCTGGGGGGCAGTCCCAGTTGCCCCCTCCCTTTTGGTTGTGGGAGGGGCGAGGTCGGTCCCAGGTCGGTCCCAGAATCCCCCGAAGCGGTCATTTGGCTGCCTTGGACGGGCACCCCCCTGACCACGCTGCCCTCTGCTGGCTTGGAACGGTGTTTTTTGTTGTCGTCGAATATAGTACCCATTTCTGGTTAATGCTGTTTTGAATCATCTTGTCCATGACACTAGAGTTATGAGAGGTAACTGTAGCCTATTCACACTTATTGATCTTATATATTGTGTGGAGAATATTAGATACTTGAAGTGTTGTTTTTCCACTAAGAGATCTTTTTTATGGTATTTTGCCTGTTACTTGTATGAACCTAACTTTTGCCTCTAGTGGCCAAAGAGTTGTGTTACACGTGCCAGAGTGGCACACCTGAAATCAATTACTGTATAAGTACTGCTCCTGTTTGTTTGTCACTAACACCCTGATGAAGGCCAGTGGGCCGATACGCGTTGGTGTTTGTTAAAAATGTTAAAAATTGTAGCCCTCTAATAAAGACTTTTGTATTACTTTTTGTATCCACTGAGTGCCTGGACTTGGATTTTTTCCTACGTTTTTTTCAATTATTACCCTTCCAAAAGCACCGGAGGATACAAGGGATTTCAGCAGCGCTCCAGTTCCCTTTTGTTTTGGCTTGGAACGGTCTTGACTCTCTGTTGAAGGGTTTGTAATTGGGCTGCTGTGTCCTCTAGTGTCAGTTCTGGACATTGCTCAGAGACAGGGCAAATTGTGGGGTGTTTTACAGTTTTTTCAGACACAGTTTTTTGTTTAATGTATGCTTTGTGAGCCAGGTCACGTAGCTGTTGGATCGACATAGTCCGCGGACCAGTGGTGGACGAAGTACACATACCATGTACTTGAGTTAAAGTAAAGATACTCAAGGTAAAATATTACTCAAGTAAAAGTAGAAGTTCTGCCTTTAAACATTCACTTGAGTAAAAGTACAAAAGTATTTGCCTTCAAATGTACTTAAAGGGACACTTCACCCATTTGCATTAAGCTTTGTATTGTTAGAAACCCAGTCATATATTATAATGATCGTGGATTTTTCCTTTATTTTTCCCTGAGATGGGAGAAATAAGGATTTAAGTGTTTTACTTCCTGCTTATTATGACGTAAAAATCGTCATTTTGCGTCATAATAAGCAGGAAGTCACATTTCATTGAAAAGTGTAGAGACTACAAACACTAGCTTCTTATTATTCCAGGGGGTGGGACCCACTCACCCTACAGGCCTATTACTGATCAGTGGGTGGTACTAAACTTACAGAAACGAAAATAAAAAACCGCCATCTTGTTTGGAAGCTATGTAGCTAAGCTAACAAGTGCTTATGGAGTCAGATTTACGAGAATGGCTGGAGGAACAACTCATGATATGGAAGAAGAGGATTTTCAAAGTCTGTTGCTCGAAACAGATGTTCGTGGATATCTATACGAGCCGCAATATAGCGAAGAGCAGCTGAGGCTGATGGAGGAACAGGAGGCGGCGGCTGCAGCCGAGGCCGGAGACCTGCCTGTCGCATCCGAGGAGCCCGGGCGTGCTCGAGCTGGTGCGGACTGGTGGTGCCTGTGCTCTCACTGTGCGCCTACGGACACAGAGCTAGAGTCCGTCTGCTGCCAAGAATTTCATAGATGCCAATTTCTCCTCGAAGAAATGTCTGAGGCAGACAAGGACACGGATGTTTGCGTTGTGAACCATCCTAGTTTCGCCCCGCATATGGACAGAGGCGTCCTGGAGACATATTTCAGAATTCCAAAGGTAAACTGGAAACGCCAGCCGAAGCCTGCAGGGACAAATGGACGTCTAACTGTAAAGTAAGTGTTTCAATTTTATTTATTATTCATTTCGTGAAATGTACACAATTTCTTCAAGCATTATTATCACGAAATGATTCCCGGTTAACCCTCTGAGGTCTGAGCTGTTTTCTGGGCCCTGGAGGTGATCTGACATGCTCTGACATTTGGGTTTTTTTCAGTTATTTATAAACATGTTAATGGCAAAAGTGTAAATTCACTCTATATAACACAAACAGGGCTAGCATAATATCTGATCAACATGCTTGTAAATCTTTGTATTTTTAAGAGAATAATGTTTATGTGTGGTTATATAAAAAAAAAAAAAAGAAAGTTGCTGAAATAAGGCCACAAAACACATTCTAAATATGTGCCCACAAGCCTCTTGACTAATGTATGTTGTCTTTCTAGTTCTGGCTTCAAAATGATGTGAAATTCATCCTGCCTGATCGTTCTCTTAAAACAATACATTGATTTAAACATTGTAAAACAGTTTTTTTTGTCAGAAGAGGTTTATGCGTGGGAGGGGTAATCGCTCATCAATATTAATGAGATTCAGACCAGGGGTGTGACAGACACTCCCCCAATGACTAATGGGCCATCAAGAGAGGCAGCCTGAACAAAGTAGAGGAGATTCAAAGGTTTTGTTTTTCACTGTTTTATTGTAATTCCTCTATGAGGAGGAACTAAATGTTTTAAATTTGCAGGTATCTCACAGTAAATGCTTATGCCCCGTTGATGAAGCAAAATAAAGCAAAATAATGCAAAATGAGCAAAATAAACTAAAATAAAGGCAGATAGAATATAGTTACATGTCTTTGTGCCATTCTTGAAAACAGTTCCTGTTTAACTGAAGACACAAGTGAACATTACATGCCTGGCATTTCCAAGGTGTGTCCTGCCTTTTACCAAGCTGTCCTTTGCAAAGCACACAGATCTTGCGACCAACTGTGCAAATGTTCTTTGCATCTGAGCCCAGCTCAGCTCCTGGAACCGGCACATGGTCACTACTGGTTTGTTTTGGTGCTACTTTCTGTGACACACCACAGAGCTCCGCAATAAGCTGTTCCATGAACTGTTTATGGGTCATGTTACCACATAGCTCTTTGTGGATAAGGAAAGCATTGGTGGCAGCAATGTCCAAGAAGTGTAGAAAGATCTTTCTGTACCACTTCATTGTTTTGTGTTGTGCAGTGTAGTACTGTAAGAGCTGATCGGACAGGTCCACACCCCCCATGTGCTTGTTGTATGCAATCTTGGAGTCTTGGCCCTCTTTGCAACAGGTGTCTGATGATCACCATCACCTTTATAGCTGTAAAACAAACAAACAACTGTGAGCATGTTTATTACACAAAATATAACAACTGCATTTCAATCATTATAAGTAACATTGGCCAGATGCAAAGCCATACAGACACATAATGTTTGTATGGACTATGTAAAACCAGAATATGTAAACAGAATTATACTAATATCTGAAAGAAAGGGAATAAGTGTACTTACTTTTCAGTTGTTCTCAAAACTGAACGACACCTGTCGCGTGACCTCCCAGTGCGAGTTGCAGGTGAGGGTGAGAGTGATGCTACCACATTCCTATAAAAATAATAATATTAATATTAATAAAGGTTGAACAAAGTACTATGCCAGCACATGCATAACTGATGGACAGTCAGCATTTTGGTAAAACAACAAAAATAAGCTCTTTTATACTAACATTACCAATCACTAATTGTAATATTGTGCATACATAACACCACAATTTTTGCAATTGTGTCTGGTAATTGTGTTTTACAATTGTGTCTGGCAATCCACACAGGCAGGCACATGTACATATAGCATCACTAAGTATATAAACAAAATTGGTCTAACATCTGTAAAATAGTGGGTAAATATGTACTTACTCCTTCTGATTTCTGTCTGTGTTGCTGCGTGCCCTCTTAGTGCGAGTTGCAGTGAGAGGTGAGAGTGAGCAACCTACATCATTCCTTTCAAAAAAAGTTGAAAACTATTATTATCATATATTTTAGAGTACTATTCCAGCACATGCACAACTGTTGGGCATTAGCATGCTGATAAGATGACACAAAGAAAAAAATGTAACATTATCAACCAACCTCTAAAAATGAATAAATTCATACAGGCTCATATTGTAATAAGTATATAAACAAAATTGCACAAACATTGGTAAATATGTACTTACTCTTTCTGACGTTCAACTGTGTTGCTGCGCGCCCTCCGAGTTGCAGATGAAGGAGATGCAGCATTCCTGTTTTAAAAAAAGTTGAAAACTATTATAACATAAATATTTCAAAGTATATTACCATTAGTCTATATGAATAACTGATGCAAATAATTGTAGACACGTGCTGTAGGCATATATTGTGTGTAATGGGCCATTACGGAGATAGCACAACGCAAACATTAACACATTTGCAATTCATCAGCTGGGCATATTTACACATTTCAGCACATACACACATTTGCAATAGATATTTGCAAGCACTCTTCATTTAAATATAAATTACTCTGAATGGAAAGTATGGAAATGGTCCAACCAGTAAAATCTGTAGCCTACGTTTATTTAAAATAGCTTGTCAACTAATTTCTCTGTACTGTAGGCTAATTGGCCTACGTGTTGTAGCCTAGTCATTAAAATTAAATAAAACAATTTAGTTCATATTTAGGTTTAAATAAAATCATTATTTTTTTTTATTTCATTTATGTTGATTATATGAAAAGTGAAAAGCATGAGTCAGATCATGCGCAATCGCGAGACAAATGGAGTGGGCAGAGAAGATTTTGACCATTTCATTAAGTTTATTTTTTGTATAAAGCCTTTCTCTAAAGTTAATTTTAATTTTAACCCCCTGAGGTCTACGGTATCGCCGGCGATACCAGCTCGCTTTTTTTTTATTAGTGTAAAAGAAACTCATAAATACTCTGTTGACTTTGATTTTCCATAGGAGTTTCATACATCAATCGATTCTGTTAAATGTGTATTATTTTTGTGTATACTCACAATAAAAACAAAGTGTTGTGCTTTTTGCCAAATAAAGAAAAATAAACACGAAGCGAGTTCTGCCTTCTCTCTGCCAGTGTAGTCCATTCTGAAACGCGTCCGAAAATTAACAATAACTCAGCGAATACTCAGTCAAACAGGCATACAGACACACAGGCATGAAGCTTGAATTCTCTTCTTTTAAATGAAGTAATTTATATAAAAAAACAATTATTCTCATCTTGTGAAATCTGTATTAAAAGAGAGCGATTCCAGTCGAGCTCATCTCATCTCATTACGTTATAATCGGCCCCGCCCACGGAGAGCGCGCGCTATTCAAACGCAAATGGCTGAGGCAATCCTGTGAACGCCCCCATCAGCTCGAGAAAACACACAAGTTTATTTAGATCATTGTTTACACCGTCTTGCAGCGCTGTGAGGAATAATACTAATGGAAAATGTCCCTCAGAAGTGCGGGTATATCGAGGAGCGAGCTGAGGAATACAAGTAAGTTTTTTCCTTCTCACGTGAATTTCTTCACGTGGGTTTCTGTTTATGAATGAATAAACGGCATGAATGCGCGCTGTTTACCACAGCTGGCAAAGACAGTTTAAATTTAAATCGCGTGTGTGAATGAATGATGATGTTTTAGCAAACTGTATTGCTATACTGAGATAAGTAAACATCGACTGAATGTTGAAATAAAATGTAGGCTTTTTGTATAAGCAACGTATTAAACTGCAAATTAACAATATGCCCTAATATTTCATGAAAACAACGTTACAGTCAGACGAAATATGAAAGACAACATTTTGTTGACCAGATTTGGGTACAGTTTTTACTGTAGAATATACTGCCACATCAAATAAGCTTTTGTTTAGCAATTTCTATATATAAAATACTATTTTTGTCAAAAATAAAGTCATCAACTAAGATGTTAGCTGTTCCAATGTTGGTTATATTCAAACTAATGAATACATAGATAAAATGTAGGGCCTATAATCTTTTTTTTTTACAAAGAAAGAGTACACTTGAAATATTGTTGAAATTGTAATTATTGTTGTAATTGTAACCGTTTTAATAAAATAGCAAAACATATTTACAAGATAGATGTAAGCAAAATCTTAAATGGTCAATATAAGTCTTCTTCTAAATATATCTTTTGTCCTTGCATTGTGGCTCAGTCAGTGTCACACCTGAGTGAATGGCTCATCATTATGCAGAGTGGGTGTATTCTAAGGTGTAAACCACTCCTCGTTCACGCCCCCTCGCATATTGGCTTTCCAAGCAAAACCTGTTTTACATCAATTTAAATCAATGTATGGTTTTATGTGAACGATAAAGCAAGACTATTTTCACATAATTTTGAAGAAAAAACTATAGGCGACGACATCCATAAGTCAAAAGTCTTATTGCCACATATTTAGTATGTGTTTTGTGGCCTTATTTCAAAAATTTTAATTTTTAGTTTTTTCGATAACCACGCATAAACATTATTCTCTCAAAAATGAAAACATGTACATACATGTGGCTCACATATTATTGTAGTCCTGTTTGTGCTATATAGAGTGAATTTACACCTTTGCCATTAATATGTTTATAAGCAACTGAAAAAAGCACAAATGTCAGAGCATGTCAGAACACCCCCAGGGCCCAAAAAAACGCTCAGACTCCAGAGGGTTAATAGTTGTTTCATCAACCAAATGCCTGTATTTAAAACATAAGAATTAAAAATAGCAGGAACTGGAGGCCTCATAAATGAACCCAAACTCATAAGCTTTGCCTAAAATACCAGAAATATATAGAAAGCTCGAAATGTGTTATTTTAAACAAAACTATTAAAAACGAAAGAAAACAGACTGCATGAAGCCTCTCTCCTACTTTATAAAGCATAGCCTAGACCATTTAAATATAATTACTCTGAATGACAAGTATGGAAATGGTCCAACCAGTAAAATATGTAGCCTACGTTTATACAAAATAGCTTGTCAACTAATGCAAGTAAATTTAAAAAGACTTACTCATCCGAAATATCCACGCCTGGATCAAGTCGCTCCTCAAAATACAAACGTTCATTGTCAGAGTCCTCTTCTTCTTCTGAGGAAAAAGTGAACTCTTCATCACTATCCAGGACGAGCTGAAGGGCTTCCTCACTGGTGTATCGCGTCATCTTCCAACGGCGCAGGAACGTGAGTGAATGAAACTAGCTGGTTTTAAAGCATTTCAGGGGGCTTTTTACCTTATTTTGCATAGATCACCTCAGCACATTATCTTATGAATAGCGCGCTCTGCGAGTGGGTGTGAACTCATTTCAGGGGGCGTTTACCTTATTTTGCATAGATCACCTCACATTATCTTATGAATAGCGCGCTCTGCGAGAGGGCGTGAACTAATTACAGATAATTAGATGAGACGGGAGAAACTGTACTTCACTTTAGTTTCATACAGATTACATTGCAGGAGAATATTTGTTTTGAATGTGAACTGTTTTATTTAAAAGTAGAAATTTAAAGCTTTCTTTAGACGCATGTTTCATGGTTGTGTGATAAGTATTCGCTGAGTTTTCCAGACTTGTTCCAGAAAGATTTTTGCGGAGACAGAGTGAGCTGAAAGCGCACCCTGTTTATTTTATTTATTTAAAAATAAAAACAAGGTTTTGATGTTAATGTGAGTGTACACAAAAAAAAGAAGACCCTCTATAGTTTATAATCATGTATTTATTTTATTTATATGACCATAAATTACGGATTTTTTTAAGTTTATGTTGCTGCTATGTGGAAAAAATCCAGCAAAACGCGTGGGCGCGTTTCTCGACCTCAGAGGGTTAATACGTAACGTCAACTGTAAACTGTTTGTGCAGTACCTTTTTTAATGCACAAAAAGCTTACTGTGGCATTGTTTACTACTGTGGCACGTAAATACCATACATCGCTAACTGTGTCCTCAATGTCTTGTAGACAATATCGCCTAACAGCCTACCGACACTTTCTCGAATGGGTCCTGCAAGGCGAGAGATTGGGTAGAGGACGTCGTGTCGTTCTACCCGCTTGTGTCGTGCAGGCAATTCGACTAAAATATCCAGCTCCAGATGGCCAGTACTGCGGGCACCAAGAAGTTGAGGACGCTCAGGAGGAATTATAACTTTTGTTCATATTTTTATTTATTAACGACATTATTTATTATTATTTTTGTTGTTGTTATAAATATTTCAATAAATTGATAACATTCACGTTTCTGTTGTCCTAATAGTGTTTCTCCAAATTTATGTTTGATAATAATTTGGGCTATTGGATGATCAACATTTAATAAGTGGAACTAGTAACCACCTGTTGCATTATGACAATAGATTGAAAAATAATGTAGGCATAACCATTATTTTGCTGTCGTATTGTGCAAGTCTAAATGGCAAAGTTGATTTCTAAATCAATTTACTCCCAAGTATATAACGAAGAACTTTATTGTAGACAAAGAATTGAATAAGTATTTTTTTATTCACAAATGTAAGAATTTTGTCATGAGTAGACAAGAAATTTAAATAAGACTAAGTAAACAAGATAAATTTAGCTAAAGCCAACAATTTCTATATACATCCATTATTTACAGAATATAAAAAGACGCAGATGGTATTGTCCCAAGACAGTAGTGATGGAGATGGAATTTGAATTGGGTGCAATGTGAAGAGGTCTCAAAAGCGGCTTTTGAATAAAGCTTTGGCAGTCTCTTTCGGTGGTTTTGGTAAAGGGGCAATGTTGGGTGGCAAATCCGGTTGTGGCAGGGCAAGTGAGGAGGTTGGGGTTTTGTACTTGATGTTCATATTGCGTCTATTTTCAAGTACTCTCTCGATGAGATCTCCAACAAAATGTGTTGTGTGTGCCGTGAAGATTTTTTTCAGTATCCATTGCTTGGTTCTCTTACGAGAGGTCTCTCGTACTGCGTAAGATATCTTACGCTAGGGGAAAATCCTTTTCCGCGAGATATTGAAGCCAAAAATTATCCTTAATTTTGTAATAATGCAAAACGCGTTGCAGCAGCAATGCAGACATAGGCGAGACAGCTCGCGCGCCTATTGGCTGCTCTGCGGCAACTGCAGCAGCCTATCGAGCGAGGCCTGGCGTGACGCCAGACCCAATCAGGGCACTTCGCGCCCGCTGCGTCACGTCCCGCCGAAATGGGCGTGGTCTAGGCCTATAAATATCGCTCGCAGGCAGCTATTATCTGATTTTTCATCCTTCAAGCGAAGCACACGCATCGCTGGAGCTGGATTAGAAGCCGCGCCGTCGAGAGAGAGCACCTTCAGCGGGACGAGTCACTGAAGTCGCTGGCCGCGCCGCCTTCCTGCCTTCCTGCTGCGCTTTCCGGCGCTTATATCCTTCTCTTTTATTTGCACTGTATTTCTGTGTGTGTGTGTCGCCGCCGCGACACACATTTCTAAAAGAGCTAGCGTCTTTTTAAAGATGCCTTCCTGCGGCTCGTGCAGAGCCACACTCAGCGACGGGGACCGCCACGTGATCTGCGTTTCCTGCCTGGGTGAGGAACATGCAGCTCTCGCGCTCGCTGACGGCGGATGCCCTCACTGCGAGCTGATGGCAATGGCGACTCTGAGGACTCGCCTAGCCGTCTTCACCGAGACTGCTCCCCCGCCCGCCGCGGCGTCGCGCCGTAAAAAGCGCCGTGCCCAGCGGGCCCCGGAACCCTCCCTCAGCCGCCAAAGCTCGCCGGTTCGCCCGCTTGCTTCCCCGGCTTCTTCTGTTTCGCTTCCTGACGGACAGCGGCCGCCGTCTGCCGCCGCTTCCGTTGATATCGCGGATGAGGAAGCCCTGCTGGGAGAGGATGATTCCTGCTCTATCCTGGCGTCAGGTAGTGAGGATTGGGCGGGCTCTGAGGACCCCGCACCCCCTGCCCGCACTTCGTCAGGCAAGAGAGCTTCTATTGAGACGGAACTCATGCGAGTACTCGCACAGGCCGCGGCGAGCCTCGGCCTCGAGTGGTCTTCGCCTGAGCAGCCCGCTCACAACCGGCTGGATGGATTTTTCCTGCCTGGGGAGCGCGCTTCGCCTGTGTCCAGACCGGCGCCTTTTCTTCCTGAGTTACACGAAGAAGTCGCCAAGTCCTGGAGCGCCCCCTATTCGTCTAGAGTGCGTCCTGCTGTTTCTTTGGCATTCTCCGCCGTTGACGATGCCAAGAACAGAGGATACCTCTCGCTGCCGCCGGTTGAAGAGGCGCCTGCCCTGCCCTCTAAAGCTTGCCGCACGACGTCGAGCTTGCTCCACCGCGCTTTCTCCGCCGCCGGGCAAGCTGCGTCAGCGTTGCACACCATGGCAACGCTCCAGATCTTCCAGGCCGATCTCCTCCGTAAGCTGGATGAGGAAGGACCTGACGCGATCTGTGTGCCGGACTTAAGGAGTGCCACGGACCTCGCTCTTCGTGCTACTAAGTCCGCAGCGCAAGCCATTGGACGGACTATGGCTTCTCTCACCGTGTCTGAGAGACATCTCTGGCTGACGCTCTCGGAAATGGCCGAGTCTGAACGCACCGCGTTCCTCGACGCCCCGCTTTCCGCCACAGGCCTCTTTGGATCCTCCGTCAAAGATTTCGCGGAGAGATTCGCAGAGGTACAGAAAGCGTCTCAGGCCATGAAGCACTTCCTCCCGAAGCGCTCCAGCTCTGCAGCAGGCCGTGCGAAACCGTCTGCTCAGAGCTCACAGCCACAGCCACCGTCCACTGCCTCCACTTCACAGCGCCGCCAGGCCAGAAGCGCGAGACCGCGCTCCCGCTCATCCGGTCGCCGCCCCGCAGGACGCGGCTCGCGACCTAGGATCACGGTGAAGCCCGAGGCCCCGAAGTCGTCCTAGCACAGCTAGGAAAACGACGGTGTTCCAGTCCCGCTGCGGCCGGACTCACACCAAAGCTATTCGCTCGTCCAGTTCCAGAAAATGTGACTGTTCCAGTGTTTTCTGCAGCCAACAAGTCGGTTCTGTCACCCGCTTGCCTGCACACAAATGCCGTTTTCACGGCTACCCAGATAAATCCCCAAAAGAGTGTATTTTCTGGTGTCCCGGCCACGGCCGATGGTGTTTCGTGTGTAGTAAGAATGCCCACTGCCCAGTGCCCATCCCTACACATAAGCACAGCCTGTCACACAGGGCTCGCGCACATAAAACCGACTCAGATCGGTTGCGCTTCAAACATGGTGAACGTGCCCACTACCCAGTGCCCACTAACACCACGTTATGCATGTCTCACGGTTTCTGTAAAAACGAAACCAACGTGCACTCGCTTCACGCAAGCGAACGATGCTTTCAGTGTGATAAATGTGCCCGCTGTCCCGCGCCCACATCCACACATAGACATGACAGTTCCCACGGGAACCGCCCAGCCCTCCCCCTCGCGGTTAACCACCGTAGAGGAGTCGAGCGCGGGCAATCTGCCCGCTGTCATCAGCGCGCCCCATGCCTCAAATGTCACGAGCGACACGCTTGTGTTACAGCACACCGAAGCTTCTCCATCGCTGAGCGAGCGGAGCGCGCTTCGTATTCGACCCCTAGCTATCCATGCAGATGCATGGGCAAAGCTACCCGGGGTTTCGAAGTGGGTGCTGAACATTATAGAAAGAGGCTATTCGCTGCAGTTTCGCCGACGCCCTCGCCGCTATGTGGCGCGCGTCGAGACCACGGTAAAAACAGAAGTAGCACATCTACTTCGAGCCGAAGTGACGAAACTATTGAGCAAAGGGGCCATAGAACCTCTCTCTCAAGATCAGAGCGAGGGAGGGCTATACAGCAGATACTTCCTGGTACCGAAAAAAGACGGGGGTCTCAGACCCATACTAGATCTAAGGCAGCTGAACAAAGTGCTTGTGAAGCGACAGTTCAGGATGCTCACGACCAGGCAAATCCTTGTGCAGATTCGCCAAGGAGATTGGTTTGTGTCAATAGATCTGAAAGACGCGTATTTTCAAATGCAGATAGCGTCACGTCACAGGCGATATTTGAGATTCGCCTTCGAGGGCCAGGCATATCAGTACACAGTCCTGCCATTCGGTTTGTCCCTAGCACCCCGTACATTTACGAAGTGCATGGACGCGGCGCTCGCACCCCTCAGAATGAGAGGCATGCGAGTGCTGAACTATTTGGACGATTGGCTGATTCTAGCGCAATCTCGCGCAGTGCTCATAGAACACACGACCATTTTACTCGATCACCTCGAGGATTTGGGTCTGAGTGTCAATTGGGCGAAGAGCTCCCTGTCACCCAGTCAGAAAATATCTTTCCTGGGCACAGAACTGGACTCACTATCCATGATAGCGCGACTATCACAACAGCGCGCGGTAGACATTCGACGCACAGCGAACTCTTTTCGCTGCGGCGCGTCTGTCCCGCTCAAAAGATTTCAGAAGATGCTAGGTCTCATGGCCTCAGCATCGTCAGTGCTCCAGCTGGGTCTGCTACGCATGCGCCCGCTGCAGTTTTGGCTGAAAGCGCGAGTCCCACGCGAAGCGTGGGCACCCGGTTTGCTTCGCCTCAGGGTCAATCAGAAATGCGTTACAGCTCTGAAACCCTGGAAAGCGAACGACTGGTACCAATCAGGTGTAAGCCTGGGGACTTCCTCGAGGGTGAAAGTGGTGTCCACGGACGCGTCCACCTCGGGATGGGGAGCGCTGCTCGAGGGCAGACCGTTCTTCGGCCAGTGGTCAGAACGGGAGAAGCTCCTGCACATAAACTGCCTCGAAATGCTGGCAGTAGACAACGCGCTGACGCGTTTTTGTCCCCAAATAAAAGGTCACCACGTCTTGGTCCGTTCGGACAACATGTCTGTGGTGTCCTACATAAATCGCAGGGCGGCATCAGATCCGAGAAACTGTACAGGCTGGCAGAACGCCTCCTAGTATGGGCTCAGTGCAACCTGCGCTCGCTCAGAGCAGCGCACGTGCCAGGGATCATGAATATAGGACCAGACAGACTGTCCAGGAACAATGTTCCGGCAGGCGAATGGTCCCTACACCCACAGACAGTCCAACTGCTGTGGAAGAAATTCGGCAGAGCGAAAGTGGACCTGTTTGCGTCTCAAGAAAACGCTCACTGTCAAGAATTTTTCTCCAAGAGCAGGAGCGCTGTCCCATGTGTGGCCCCGCCGCCCGCTCTATGCTTTTCCCCCCGTCTCTCTCCTGCCTCAGGTGATAGAACGGATCAGGGAAGAAGGATGCTCAGTACTGCTGGTAGCACCGTTCTGGAAAAACCAACCTTGGTTCCCAGCCGTGATGCAGTTAGCAAGTACTGCCCCGTGGCCAGTACCAGTGAGGAGAGATCTCCTCTCACAGGCCCGCGGCTCGATCTGGCATCCTCACCCGGAACTATGGTCCCTTCATGTCTGGGCCATCAACGGGTACATGTTGGACTCCCTAAAGGAGTATTAAACACGATCACGCAGGCTAGAGCTCCGTCTACAAGACGACTCTATTCTTCGAAATGGTCAGTGTTTTCGGGCTGGTGCACAGCCCGTGGTGTGTCACCCACAAACTGTGATGTGACGGAGGTGCTTTCCTTCCTACAAGAGCTGTTGGATGGGGGCAGGGCCCCCTCCACGCTCAAAGTTTATGTGGCGGCTATAGCAGCGTTCTCAGAAACAACGCTTGGTCAGTCAATAGGAAGGAACGATTTAGTCATCCGCTTCCTTAGAGGAGCTAAGAGACTGAATCCTCCCAGACCTCCCTCAGTCCCCGTATGGGACCTTTCTACGGTTCTGGAAGCCATGAAAGGTGCGCCATTTGAGCCTTTGCAGTCAATTGATTTAAAACACCTGTCTTTCAAAACAGTGTTTTTGCTGGCTCTCGCTTCAGTGAAGCGCATAGGGGATCTGCACGCGCTCTCTGTGAGCGCGGCGTGCATGGAGTTTGGGCCCAATGACTCAAAAGTTATACTCAAACCTAAGCACGGTTATGTTCCAAAATCCCTCAACACACCGTTTAGGGCGCAGATTATCTCTCTGTCAGCCCTACCGGTCCCTGATGAGGAAAGAGACGCGAGCCTCCTTTGCCCAGTCAGGGCATTACGAGCTTATGTGTCTCGCTCGTCTGTTTTCAGACAGACGGAACAGCTCTTTGTTTCGTTTAGCGGACGTTCTAAGGGACTAGCCGCGTCGAAACAGAGCCTATCCAGATGGATAGTTGATGCTATAGCGCTGGCATACGCCTCCAAGGGCATGCAGTGCCCTTTGGGTGTCAGAGCGCATTCCACGAGAGGCATGGCCTCTTCGTGGGCCTGGTCAAGTGGGATTGCCTTGCAAGATATTTGTATGGCGGCAGGCTGGGCCTCCCCGTCTACATTTATAAGGTTTTATAACCTAGAGGTTCCCGCCCTGCAGGCCAGGCTGCTGTCGGTCTAAACTACCAGTATTATCTGACCTGATGCGTTCAGCTCAGAATGCTGCGTTTGCTGAGCACAGCTCGATGTTCGACAGTTTAAAGCTGGGCAAACTGTGTAAGACCCACATTTTTTCCCATCAGTTCAGGCCGTACCCCGCCCTGTCTGTATGATGAAATTCGCGTCCCTTCGACGCTACTTTATGTGGAAAAGTGAGGCTGCACCCCTCCTTCTTCCCGGACTCTCTGTGAGTTCACTGAGTGATTGTGCACTATATGTACCCCGGGCTTTCGCCCTTGGGTCTTTGGTGTCAGATCTCAGCATGCACGGCGTTTTACATTGGGTCCCCTAGCGTAAGATATCTTACGCAGTACGAGAGACCTCTCGTAAGAGAACGTACTCGGTTACTAACGTAACCTCGGTTCTCTCTAGAAGAGGGAACGAGTACTGCGTATCTTGCCGTGCATGCACACGCTCTGGTTGCTTCGATGATGAAAAACCAGATAATAGCTGCCTGCGAGCGATATTTATAGGCCTAGACCACGCCCATTTCGGCGGGACGTGACGCAGCGGGCGCGAAGTGCCCTGATTGGGTCTGGCGTCACGCCAGGCCTCGCTCGATAGGCTGCTGCAGTTGCCGCAGAGCAGCCAATAGGCGCGCGAGCTGTCTCGCCTATGTCTGCATTGCTGCTGCAACGCGTTTTGCATTATTACAAAATTAAGGATAATTTTTGGCTTCAATATCTCGCGGAAAAGGATTTTCCCCTAGCGTAAGATATCTTACGCAGTACTCGTTCCCTCTTCTAGAGAGAACCGAGGTTACGTTAGTAACCGAGTACGATTTCTTGCAGTAGACTTGATTGAACCGTAGTTCTCCTATAAATGACAAGGAATATAATAAAATAATAAGAAAAAAAAAAAATCATAAATTCTGAATAAAAATTTGATTGCAGTAGAGTTCTCTCCACAATGAATATATTTTTATATAATATATATATATATATATATATATATATATTAGTGGTGGGCCGTTATCGGCGTTAACGTGCTGCGTTAACGCGAGACAAAAAAAATATCGCCGTTAATCTATTCTCCAAGTTGGGTTGGGAGATGGCTCTATACTACACAAGCTATGATGACGCAATCTACCCGCGGCCGCGAGGTAAACCCGGCTGCAACGCATATTCGTCGTCATCTTAAGTAAACACGGCTGAAAGTGAAAGCTGGTGAAAAAGATCGGTGCAACATCCATTATTTGGACTTGGTTCGGGTTTAAGCCGTCAGACGAGCAGCAGCAAACTATATACAGAGTGTGTGGGGTAACAGTTGGGTAAGTTAACACACGACTAATCCGTTCTACCACCTCAAATTCAAAACGAAACATGATATCACTGAATACCAGCGCGCGCGTATTATTCCCATTCCAATATATCTTAGTGGTGTAGCACATAATCTCGATTTTAAGAATCGTTGTTGTGTTTCTTTTTAACTGAAAAGACATCAGTTAGACAATATTCTAATTTTAAATTTGGGGTTTCATAAACTCCAAGCCATAATAAACATTAGACCTACTTAAGTCTCTGCAGCTAGTGTACTTAAATTTTATTTATCTGCAAAATTATGTTGTATACTTACAGTTTTGCACAATATATGTTCTCAAAACTACATACACCCTTTAAAAAAAATACATTTAGCAGTTGTTTAGCATGGGTCTGTGTAATCTGTTCTGAAATGGTTTTATTATAATATACTGTATGTCGTTATCGCAAGAGGCTGCAATGTATATTACAATATAGATTTTAGGCCATATCGCCCATCCCTAATTGATAGCCTATAGTAGTTGATAATAACATAGGCCTACCTAATGTTGCCTACGGACGGTAACAGTACAGTAGTAACCTTTTACAGTCTATGAGTAGAACAGCTTTCTCAAGCAGTTTGTGATGCATTTTGGAAACAGGAGATGAGCCCCTGGTCTAATGCGCCACCTGGTTTGAGAAATCCGTTCTCAAAGACTTACTTTTATAGTCATTATTTGGGTAGCACACATATTCTGAATGCCTTCGGCAGAATTCAAATGAGCCATTTTAATCTAGATTAATCTAGATTAATTTCAAAATTAATCTAGATTAATCTAGATTAAAAAAATTAATCTATGCCCACCTCTAATATATATATATATATATATATATATATATATATATATTTTATATTGTTTTTAAAAAACAACATGACAATTCAATTAACTGTTAACATTATAATTTTTTTATTATACTATTTGAAGAGCGTACATGGTAACAAACCTGTTACTGTGGTGGCTTGTTTCCTTTTTATAATGTTTTCGTTGTGGTCAAGGATGGCAAGGTAGGACCTCTCCCTCATTCCATGGTATGAAAACGCTTGACGCTTGGGGAGGTATTTCAACATAGCACTGTGAAAGTTTTCTAGTTGCCCTGTGTGCAATTACAAATAGGACAGAGGATGGATAGGTAAAACATGTTGATTAGGATATAGAATAATATTCAAGAGTGAAAGCGCATTGATTCTCACCAGTGTGTTTGAACAGTGCCATATGGTCGAGGTCTTTCAAGAGCCTTTGGTTTAGGACCAGTGACGACAGGGCGTGAAATGCCGATGAGTCTTTTTCAATCCACATCCGCATCCTCTGGTCCTGGGCGGTAAGAGGAGGATGGTCACACCGTTGCCGTTTTCCATCATCATCTCTCCACTCGTGTTCGTTGCTAACATGGTGTGTAATTTGTTTCCACCGGTTTTTCAGTGCCTGTGTGAAAGAAAAGATTTTAAATAATACTAATACTAACAATATATATATATTTTTTTGATATATATTGTATTGCAGCTTATAATACCTTACCTCTATGTTCCCCTTTCTCGTGGCACATGAATACCACATGTGGTTTATGACAGACCTGTGAAAGACATTTAAATTAGTACTTTCAAACCTTTTAAACCAATGGAACTTCTGCAAGATTTCAAACCAACACTGACCTGGACCATGCGAGAAGGATTGCATTGTCCTTTTTTTTCCCCTTCGTCAGCATTTTATTCCGAAAGCCTGTGTTCGTAAATGCAGCATAATTTTAATCAAAAACCAACATTTTCCATTTATTTATGCATTGTGCACATTCAACACATACAATGGCTGAGTTCAGCAAGGCTGCACAGCTGGCCAGGGGTCAGGAGTGACTCAATTATGTATACTGAGAAGTATGGTGAATTGCGTGCGTGTGTTTACAACAATTGAAAAAACAACATACCTTTGGCTGTGTGCCAGATATCAAATTCATGCATGATATCAGGATATTGTTCCCTCATTGTCTTTCGTATTGACGCAGAGCGGTCCGTGGTCATCACCTCCACGTCAAGGCCCAAGTCCAAAAGCTCTGTAAGTCCCCTTCTAAAACCCAGTGGCTCCATGGCTCCAGAGCTGGTGGCCTCTGTAGACTAAAGAATCAAGTTTGATAAGTGTGATGCTATCAACGTTTTCAACATAGCATAATTTTTCATTATTGTTATTATGCATCCATTTAAATATATCTTACCTGCACCAGTTCTGTGTGTACTATCTCCTTTGTATCATCTAACATGAATGTGTAGTGACAGTACTTTGCATTAAAATCTGGTGAGTCACATCGGCCATCACCCGCTAAGTGTGGGCGCTTCCCATCCTCCTGGTCCAAATAAACCCTTGCCAAGATTTCTTTTCTTCTGTCTTCATATAATTGCTCAATAGCAGGGTGCAAATATGTGCTCTGGATGGCATAAAAAGTAGTTGGTCCAATCATTTGGACACCAATGGTTGTGCACCAGTCTGATATTTCTGTGAATGTTCCACCCTTGAAGAGAACAGCCGCCGCAGAAAGGAGATTCACCTCAGGCATTCCTCTTACATCAGGTGAAGATGTCCAAGTCCCCGAATGGCCCCCAAGACAAATCCAATTCACCTTCCTCTGTGCCCCAGTATCAATGATGACCTTCGAAGAAATTGGCTTCCCACACATTTGGCAGAATTTGAAAAGTGACATGAGGCTGGATTCGTTTACAATAATCTTTTTTTCACGCCAGTCCTTTACACCTTCTTCTTCTGAAGATGACGATGATGTGGGGGGGATGGTTGACTCAGGCTGATAGCTTTCGTCGGTTTGCAAAAGTTCAATGCTGCTGGCACTTGTATTGAGGCCTCCAGGTGTATTTGGGCATGCTGACTGTAAAATCCAAAAAGAGCTTTCTTTTTAGTTTTAAATTCCACTAATATCAACATTACATTAGTTTTAGAATTCCCTAATAGACAATCTGATGTACAAACTTACAAACTCTGCCGCTTGTACAGGGGTAGGTTTCTTGATTGGTGTTGAGGTAAGAAGACACTGTTCATCATCCGACGACGACGACACCAAAGCAGCAGCAGTTCGCGTCTGAAATTGCAAACGTTCAATAACGTTAAACTTTTATGAAATAACATCTTACGTCAAACAATATTAATTTAAATCAATACCAACAAATTTACAAAGAACATTGTTGAAAGGAACGTCTTTCTAACATTACATTGCTAGCAGCTAATTTGCTTCTGAACTTCTTCACTGTTGACGAGTGGAGTTTTAGTCACACAAACTACAACCACTAGCAAGGAAAACATGCGGAAGACGGCAGATTTACTTTGTAAACAGCCAAATTATATTTGATGTCCTACTTTACTACAGACGAGTGTATGTGTTAACAGAAATAGGAGTCTCTTACCTCCAAGCGAATGCGTTTAGCGCTGCTGCTAGTGCCAGATGTTCCAGGCTCTTCATCGTCGTCTGAAAGGGTAAACACGGACGGAATCGCAGTATCCAAAAGAACGACTCTCTTCACTCCAAGTACATTTAGTTCGTAGTCTTCCTTCTTAAAATGTAGACTGCAAATCCTCTTGTTTTTTAGGTCTTCCATCCGTGTGTCTTGTAAAGACATCGCTCTTAGCCACTGTTTGCATCGCTCCACATCTCTCGGTAGGGCATGAAAACTTACTTTTTGCCCTTTCCTTGATTTGGCTGAACATCCCGGTACCATGCAATAGTTCACCATTTCCAAATAAATAGTAACAAGGAATAATTCAAGAATGAGATCGCCAATGAATTTCAAACTCAAGCGGTAACGTTAGCTAGCCTAGTGCTTTCTCTGATAGGCTGATTTCGCATAGGCGGTGTTCTGGATTAGTGGGAGTGGCTTGTGGAGCTGTGCAAATGTGTTGCATTGTGGGAGTTGTGGTTTTCCATACAAATTAGCCCTAAAGTTACTTTCTGTAATAACTCGGTCAAAAAGGCAGCAAATTCGAAAATTTTAATACATTTCGACTACATATATGACGCACTTTCAATGAAGATCAATGTTCCCACGGGTGAAATGCTCCTTTAAGTATCCAAGTACTATGATTTTTTTATGGCTATAATGTCCTATTATAATTTTTGTCACAAGACTCTTGCTTAACTCAGTCTACGTGAAGACTCTAATGTCACTCTTGGCACATCAATCTATTAATAAAATTACATTAACCCCCTGAGGTCTACGGTATCGCCGGCGATACCAGCTCGCTTTTTTTTTATTAGTGTAAAAGAAACTCATAAATACTCTGTTGACTTTGATTTTCCATAGGAGTTTCATACATCAATCGATTCTGTTAAATGTGTATTATTTTTGTGTATACTCACAATAAAAACAAAGTGTTGTGCTTTTTGCCAAATAAAGAAAAATAAACACGAAGCGAGTTCTGCCTTCTCTCTGCCAGTGTAGTCCATTCTGAAACGCGTCCGAAAATTAACAATAACTCAGCGAATACTCAGTCAAACAGGCATACAGACACACAGGCATGAAGCTTGAATTCTCTTCTTTTAAATGAAGTAATTTATATAAAAAACAAATATTCTCATCTTGTGAAATCTGTATTAAAAGAGAGCGATTCCAGTCGAGCTCATCTCATCTCATTACGTTATAATCGGCCCCGCCCACGGAGAGCGCGCGCTATTCAAACGCAAATGGCTGAGGCAATCCTGTGAACGCCCCCATCAGCTCGAGAAAACACACAAGTTTATTTAGATCATTGTTTACACCGTCTTGCAGCGCTGTGAGGAATAATACTAATGGAAAATGTCCCTCAGAAGTGCGGGTATATCGAGGAGCGAGCTGAGGAATACAAGTAAGTTTTTTCCTTCTCACGTGAATTTCTTCACGTGGGTTTCTGTTTATGAATGAATAAACGGCAGAGATGCGCGCTGTTTACCACAGCTGGCAAAGACAGTTTAAATTTAAATCGCGTGTGTGAATGAATGATGATGTTTTAGCAAACTGCATTGCTATACTGAGATAAGTAAACATCGACTGAATGTTGAAATAAAATGTAGGCTATTTGTATAAGCAACGTATTAAACTGCAAATTAACAATATGCCCTAATATTTCATGAAAACAACGTTACAGTCAGACGAAATATGAAAGACAACATTTTGTTGACTAGATTTGGGTACAGTTTTTACTGTAGAATATACTGTCACATCAAATAAGCTTTTGTTTAGCAATTTCTATATATAAAATACTATTTTTGTCAAAAATAAAGTCATCAACTAAGATGTTAGCTGTTCCAATGTTGGTTATATTCAAACTAATGAATACATAGATAAAATGTAGGCCTATAATCTTTTTTTTTACAAAGAAAGAGTACACTTGAAATATTGTTGAAATTGTAATTATTGTTGTAATTGTAACCGTTTTAATAAAATAGCAAAACATATTTACAAGATAGATGTAAGCAAAATCTTAAATGGTCAATATAAGTCTTCTTCTAAATATATCTTTTGTCCTTGCATTGTGGCTCAGTCAGTGTCACACCTGAGTGAATGGCTAATTATGCAGAGTGGGTGTATTCTAAGGTGTAAACCACTCCTCGTTCACGCCCCCTCGCATATTGGCTTTCCAAGCAAAACCTGTTTTACATCAATTTAAATCAATGTATGGTTTTATGTGAACGATAAAGCAAGACTATTTTCACATAATTTTGAAGAAAAAACTATAGGCGACGACATCCATTAGTCAAAAGTCTTATTGCCACATATTTAGTATGTGTTTTGTGGCCTTATTTCAAAAACTTTAATTTTTAGTTTTTTCGATAACCACGCATAAACATTATTCTCTCAAAAATGAAAACATGTACATACATGTGGCTCACATATTATTGTAGTCCTGTTTGTGCTATATAGAGTGAATTTACACCTTTGCCATTAATATGTTTATAAGCAACTGAAAAAAGCACAAATGTCAGAGCATGTCAGAACACCCCCAGGGCCCAAAAAAACGCTCAGACTCCAGAGGGTTAATTAGTCATATATATATATATATATATATATATATATATATATATATATATATATTTGAATTGAATACATTTTTTGTGTGTTTAATTTTTGACGGAAGGGGACTGTTCCCATAAGGTATAATACATTTACAGTATTTACTGTATATTTTTCACGAGCATCTATGGTCATAATTATAAACATCCTAATGTTATGATACATTCACATAAACCTGCACAATGCCATTGAATGTATATATATACTCACTACATTATGGGAGCAGCCAATTTCCCTACAAAATTAAACACCAAAACGTATTAATGCAGTGTTTCTGCTACTCCTCAGAAAAAAAAAATGCTATTATATGCAAGTAATTTTAGTGTCAACATAATAAACAATGTTCATTATGCGTCAGTATTTACCGATAATTGCTGCAATAATAGCTGCTGCTCTCTGCCCCGCTTAAAATCATTTGCAAAACAAATTGTTTGGAACTATTGAGAGCTACACGAATCACGTGACCGCGCGGCGGCGAGATCACAGTAGGCTTGTTCGACTTGAAACACCACACTGCACAGACCAATCGGTGAATGACATTAAAATACCGCGAGAGCGATTAGAGAGTAGACGGCTCTGTATGCTTTTCAATCGCTCTCGCGATTTCGCTCTATACTTTGATGTCATAAACTGATCGGTCTGTGCAGCGCCGGTTCAAGTCGAACAAGCCGTGTGTGTCGCAACCTCTTATATACTGTCTATGGTCGCAACTCTCATATTTAACGGCTCTGGTTTGCGCTTAGTAGATACCGCCAAGGCAAGTTCAAAAGATGCAAAATTTGACGTAGATGAAAGATGGCGCCGTTGTATGTGGCACGCCGTCTGCTGCTCTCCTTCTCACTTTTAAATTCTGTCTTCTTATATTTTTTATGTTTGTTTTTATGTCTGTCATTACTGACTTCGGACTGCAATATGTCATTTGTGTATGATCGTCAAACATTATTGAACATCCGCATGGCTATCGACTCAACCAAGGGTGACGTTGATGAATATTGCCGATTTCCCCCACCTGCGTGCGAGCACCTCCTTGTACAGCGGCGCTGGTGTCCCGCTGGTTTTCCCTGGAGGCGACGGCGTCGGAGGATGCGCGGCAAGCGGGGTGGAATTGCTGCTCGTTTAAAGTCTCTTGCACGGTCTTCACCTGAGTGTGTTGGTCCTGTGCTAACCCGTGAGCGTCGCCTTGCTGGTGCCTTTGCGTGGTCTTTCTCTTCTCATCGGTTGCTTCAACCTGTTATCGGATGCCCTTCGTCCGCACCTTCGCGCGTCATCTCACCCAGCTTTCAACGTCGTGGAGTAAATCATTCCAATCTTTGTTTGCTAACTCAAACAACACAGCTGGAGGAAGCTGCACTGCCACTTAAAATGGCTTTGATCAACGCCCGGTCAGTGGTGAACAAGACATTTTTAATAAACAATTTCTTCACGACGCAGGATTTGGACATTTTATTTATCACTGAGACTTGGATTAAGCCGGATGAGTTAAGTCCATTCACTGAACTTGTCCCACAGGATTGCTCTTTCCTTAACTCACCGCGGCTATCTGGCCGTGGAGGGGGCCTAGCGTCACTGTTTAAAAAACATTTGCCCTGCCGCAGTCTAACAACTAGCCCTTGTCGCAGTTTTGAAGTGCAATTGGTGCAACCTACAACAACAATCTCTCAGGTATTTGCCTTGATTTATCGTCCGCCTCTGCCAAATAAGGATTTCTTAAATGAATTTGCTGAGTTTGTGGGAGATCTTGTTACGAGATATGACAGAATTTTGATTTTAGGAGATTTTAACATTCATGTATGCTGTGATAATAACCCACTCTCTAAAGAGTTCTTGAACCTTATTGCCTCTTTTGACCTGGATCAGTGGGTGTCTGGTCACACTCACATCCAGGGACATACCTTAGATTTAATCTTAACACGTGGACTACATGTATCAGACATCAGCATCAGTAATACTGGTTTGTCGGATCACTTTTCGATTCTGTTTTCTCTGCCTCTTAATGCTTCTATACATAAACTTCATATTTATTCACGAACAACTCGAATTTTTAAAGAATCTGCTAAGGAGGACTTTGTGGCACTATATCCTGGTTTACCTGTGAATCAAGCCATGGTTCCACCTTTAAGCTCCTTAGATGCTGATAACCACTTGATATGTTTCAACTCTATTTGCTCTGATGTTTTAAATGTTGTGGCCCCTATCAGAAAAAAGAAAAACAAACTCAATCATGTGGCGAAACCATGGTTAAATGACAATGTTCGTTCTCAAAGACAGATCTGTAGAAGGGCTGAACGCAAGTGGAATAAGGACAGACTACATGTCTCCTATGAACTTTTAAAGGAATCACTCGCTGCATTTCAGCGAGTTGCAAAATCTGCTAAAAAACACTATTTTTCGGAACTGATCAGACTTAATAGTAATAGGCCTAATGTTTTATTTTCAGTAATTGACTCTGCTCTTCATCCCACCACTAACAAATTTCCAGAGATGTCTGACTCTCTCTGTGAAAACTTTGCGATTCACTTTAAAGAGAAGACCTCACTAATTAGATCCCAAATACCATCGTTAACTTTTATGCCACTTGAAGTGCCTATATGCTCTTCTACATGGTCTGTCTTTGAGCCTGTTACTCTTGACTCTCTGACTAGGATTGTCTCAGTTTTGAAACCGACCAGCTGCTTTCAGGATGTGATTCCTACTAGATTTTTTAAGCAAGTATTTTGTGCTATTGGTCCAGACTTGTTGTTTATTATCAACAAATGTCTTTGTACTGGGGTTGTTCCAAACAGCCTAAAACATGCTTCAGTTTTGCCCAAACTTAAGGGGTCTAAATTGGACTCATCAATCCTGAGTAACTATCGCCCTATTTCAAATTTGCCCTTTATCTCGAAAATTCTGGAAAAAGTGGTTCTGAGTCAACTCCAGTCTTTTTTAACTGATAATCAGATTTATGAGAAATTTCAGTCCGGTTTTAAATCACGTCATAGTACTGAATCTGCACTATTAAGAGTCATGAACGATATAATGCTCTCCACTGATACTGGGAAATCTGTGGTTTTGGTCTTGTTAGATCTCAGCTCTGCATTTGATTTGGTTGATCATAATATCTTAATCTCTCGCCTCGAAGCGTCCACGGGTTTTCGGGGTACTGTTTTAAATTGGTTCCGTTCATATTTGTCAAATAGAAGTTTCTCTGTTCACATCGGGCAACAGTGTTCATCCAAAATGAAACTGGGGTCCGGTGTTCCGCAGGGTTCTATTCTTGGCCCGGAATTGTTTAATCTGTATATGCTACCTCTGGGCTCCATTTTAACTAGACACGGAGTTTCCTTCCATTTGTATGCTGACGACACTCAAATTTACCTGCCTCTGAAGCATGACGACAAGTTTGCTTTAAAACCTCTAATGGACTGCCTGGACGAATTGAAACTATGGCTCTCTAGTAATTTCTTGAGTCTAAATGAGAGAAAGACGGAATTTATTATGTTTGGTCCAAACGATCGTACCACACATGATATTGACCTCCAAACGTTGTCATCATATAGCACTACCTATGTTCGGAACTTGGGGGTCTGGATTGATAATAACCTTAAATTTGAAAAGCAGATATGTGCTGTGGTAAAATCTTGTTTCTTTCACCTCCGTCTTTTAGCTAAGGTTAAGCCATTTCTGTCTGTCAAACACTTTGAGATTGCTATGCATGCATTTGTAACATCCAGATTGGACTATTGTAATTATTTATACATCAGTATTTCACAGAAATGCATCACCCGTCTACAACTAGTCCAAAATGCAGCTGCACGCCTCCTCAAAGGGAAGCATAAATTCGAACACATCACACCAGTCCTGATGTCGCTACACTGGCTACCGGTCAAAATTAGAATTGATTTTAAAGTTCTGTTATTTGTTTTTAAGTCACTACAGAAACAGGCTCCACTATACTTATCTGAATTGCTCCATCCAGTATCTCAATCAAGATCACTAAGGTCGGGGGATTCAAACTCTCTGTCTGTCCCACGAACCAGACTTAAAAATAGGGGTGATCGTGCATTTGCAGCCTATGGCCCCAAGCTATGGAATAGCTTACCGCCGCATATTAGATCTGCACAAACTCTGTCACTTTTCAAATCTTCCTTGAAAACGCATTTATTTTCATTAGCTTTTAAATTGTCTTGATATGTATTTTTTTTTCTGTGGGTATCTTCTCTTGTGTACTATGTTGATATTGTGCTTGTTTTTCTATTTCTTTTGCCTTGTTAAGCACTTTGGTCAACGCTAGTTGTTTTTAAATGTGCTATACAAATAAAATTGTATTGTATTGTATTGTAAAACAAAGCGCGCACGTTGTAGGCTACTGTGATTGGTGGCTCGTTTGACCAGTTAAGTTTTTATCCACTCATAAATAAAAAGGAACGACTGATTTTGAAAATGTAGTAGAGTAAAAAGTAAGATATTTGACTTTGAAATGTAGTGGAGTTAAAGTAAAAGTCTTCCCAAATTTAAATACTTCAGTAAAGTACAGATATGCAAAAAAGCTACTTAAGTACAGTAACGAATTACATTTACTTCGTTACTGTCCACCACTGCCGCGGACAGACGAGGACTCCGAGATGGGTACTCAAGCTATAATGGAGATTCCTCAGGAAGAGGGTTTTGAAATTGAGGTCTTCCTCCATGTGTGCCTCATTACGCGATCCGAAATAAACTTGTCGCAGGCGGCCATAGTAATCTTGTGGGGTTTCCAGCCGGGCTTGTTTGAGATCCATTGCTGCGATGATGCCTTGGTCTGACTCAGGATCGGAGAATTCGGGAATCAGGGCTTGTCGTAATTGTGGGTAATTCATTTTGACAGTCTCTGGTTGACGGTCTAGGAAACTTCGCACATCACGACCAGACGTGATCCTGAGGAGATATAACTTATATTTACTTTCATAATTGCTTCTAGTGTCTTTAAAATTGATTTAAAGTGCACTGCTCAATGCACTGACAAGCACTTAATGTGAACTAAAATGTACTTTAATGTCAGATAACATTACACTTAAGTGTGAATTAAATGTAATTTTTTCACCGCTTAAGTGCATTTTATTTGTATTTAATTTCAAATGTATCACAAATTAAGTTCATATTAAATTCAATTAGTTGAACTTTTGAATGCTTTTTTTAAAAACATAAATGGGACTTTAACTATATTTTAAATACACTGAAAGTACTTATTAAATATGTATTAAAGTGTAGTTTAATGAACTTAAAAGCAATTCATGTGAACTAAAATATACTTTAATGTCAGTTAACAATACACTTAAATGTGAATTAAGTGTAATGTTTTCGACAAAGGTATTGCATGTAATTGATTTCAAATGTATCACAGATTAAGCTCAAATTAAAAGCAATTAGTTTAAATTAAGAGTGCTTTTTTGTAACAACTTAAGTGGGACTTTAATACATTTTTATTTGAACTTTGAAATATGACAAAAGTGTACTTCCAAATATACTGACAAGCAATTAATGTGGACTAAAATATACTTTAATGTAATATACATGTACACTATTATATAATTAAATACATTTGTAATAAAAAAAAAATAATAATAGTTGCAATTTATTTCAAATTTGAATAAAAAAAATCTTAACCTAGTTACAATCAACACAAATTCTATTTAAAACCCTCTAGGTACATTTACTGACAAAATCTCTAAAATAAATACATAAAAACCTTTCTGTTGATGCACAAAAAAAAAAAACCCAAAGAAACACTATACATAAACAGTTACAACACTTTAAAGGGATAGTTCACTTTAATGAAAATTCTGTCATCATATACTCGCCCTCAAGTTGTTTCAAACCTGTATGAATTTATTTCTTCTGCTGAACACAAAAGATGATATTTCGAAGAATGTCAGAAACCAACCAGTTAACTGGTCCCATTAACTTCCATAGTAGGAAAAAAAAAATATTATGGAAGTCAATGGGACCAGTTAACTGTTTGGTTACGAATTAAAAAAAAAAAAATCTTTCTTTGTGTTCAGCAGAATAAATAAATTCATACAGGTTTGAAACAACTTTTGAGGGCGAGTATGATGACAGAATTTTCATTTTAAAGTGAACTATCCCTTTAACTCATTTAGAAAGAGTCTGGAGAACAATGATGCTTATTATGCACAATCATTTTCTCCCTCATACAAAGGTACCTAAACCTATCCATTACAGAAAACATTTAGCATTTTTACATTTTCAGAAAACATCATTCTGTATGGATTTATAAGATTGTTTGTATGTAATTTACTGGTATTACTATACTTTTGGGGGTAATTTGGTCCCCATAACCTAGGGATTACCAGTACACACATCATTTTAGAAGCAAACACACAGTACCTCAAACACACAACCCATGAATTAATACAAACAAAATGTGAAGAAAAGTATCATTCCATGTACAACACTAAGATTCAAACGGGTAATGCTTTACAAAAAGGTATTATTAGTTAACTACTTCAGTTAACATGAACTAAGAATGAATAATACTTTAAGCATTTATTAGTCTTAGTTAATGTTAATTTCAACATTTAATAATGCATTATTATATTCAAAAGTTGTGTATTAAAATGAGTTAATGCACTGTGAACTCACATGAACAATGACTATAAATTGTATTAACTAACTTAAACTATATTTTAATTAACTAATATTAACAAAGATTAATAAATACTGTAAAAAAAAAAAAGCTCATTGTTAGATCATGTTGGCTAATACATAAACTAATATTAACATAGCACACTTTACATAGCACCAACATTAAACAGGACAAAATGCTTACTCCAGCATTACAGTGAATATAAGTTTGTCTAAAAACAAAACAAAAACTGAAGAAATCCAAAAGGCACAAAAACAAGAAAACCAAAATCATGTCACCAATTTTTTTGAAGTTGTTGGAAAGTGCTGTTTATGTCAATGTCCCAGAAGCTCTCCAAAGTAAATGTGAATGGAAATGTTCCAAAGAGGCAGAAAAGTCAGAAAAAATACCTTGAGAAAAAAACAACAAAAAAACAGAAGGATATTTGTTTATAAAACAGATCCAGTCCATTATTATATTTGGCTCAAATGAATGAAATTGATAGATATACAGTTGCGCTTTAAAGTTTATATACACCTTGCAGTATCTGCAAAATGTTAATAATTTTAGCAATAAGAGGGATCACAAAAATGTATATGTTCTCTTTTTATGGAGTAGTACCCTGATGAAGTGGTTTATTCTGCAAAGCGTACGTAAACTTTTGACTGCTAACTGTTGATGAATGTGTGATGAATTACCTCAGTCATCAGGGTCACATCATAGTGCTGGGCAAGGTTCCTTCTATTTCCCACAAACACCAGGATTCCACTAACCACACCATCTTCACTGACACTGGGCTTAAAGTGATTAAAAAATAGAGAACATTTGTATTGCTACTTTACAGGGAATTAAACATAACTTATCAATTACACAAATATAGATAAATGACCCATGCAAACCCAAGACCCATGCAAATTGATAAAGGTAATCTTGTATGTTAAGCTTGCTGCACATAGCTATCTTCATGAAGGATGTTCCTGTAGGCTATTTACCACAGTTGACACATCAATGCTGCAGCCTTCTTCCTTTGGTTTGTTACCTGTAAAATACATGGTGATTATAGGGGCATATGTAAATGCACAGGTGGAAAATATTCAAAGCATTAAAGCTATAGGGATAGTCAGTGACTTGATAGTAGTGTTTTAGCTTGATCAAGGTGTGCTGTCTTGGCAATACATTTTGTACAGACTCTTGTACATCTACTCAAATGAGTCAAAAGAATATTTTATGCATATAACAATTATGTTGACTGAACATGTTATGCATAAGATCCTTATAAACATATGTAAACCATAAATATTTAACATTCATTTTTCTTTCTGCAGCGGCAGGAAATAACACAGTATTACATCAGCTGAATGTATGTCTGAAACATTTGCCTGAGAAAGTGCATCCGATCTTTATATGTATACATAACTTAATAAACCAAACACAATTTTAAAGTAAATTCATAATTAACACTATAACCTTGTAAATGGAGTCAATTTGAATCGAATTAAACGCATTTCACAATCACCTCGTGTTACAGCGTTCACGAAATGGCGGACAGTCTGCATATCGACATTCACAACCCGACCGCCATTACTCGAAATATCTGCGGCATATACATTTGCATTACAGATCTCGTGTGCATATTATTACGTTTTTGTAACAATAATACCTGCAAAATAACAGGAAAAATGTATGAGACAGGAGCCACTGTGTCACGTCGCACCAAATCCTCAGCAGAGAGCAGATGTGAGGGCGCAGGCGCACACAGCTCCTAACAGCGCATTTTTCAAACTCTAGTGAAGTAGTGCGTCATCATGACGTAGTACTTCTGGCGCATGCGCATTAAACAACATGTTCGTATATTTCATGCATGGTTAAATGTTATTTCCATAGACAGTATATAAAAGGGTTATTTATTTCAGCTTTTCTGTTTAAGTTGAAGTTGTTCTAACTCATTGTGTTGTTAGAATCTGTAGCCTAAATTCACAAAACTTGACTCTTTCACCTAACTAAAAATCAATATTTTTCTTCAGTGTAGTGTAGTCTGATTACAATTAAATGTGTGTTTAATTGACTAAGAACAACATAATGATATTGAAAGTATTCTGTTCACAGTTGTAAAGTACAACACATTACTATTATGCTAAGACTCCTCTCATAAATTACATTTTATTGTCAAATATTATGTATAAAACAGATAAAAATGTCAACAATATGTTGTACTTGATTATAATGTACAAGCAAATGTATTGGAAAAATACATTTCAAGTGCATTAATGCACAAGTATATATTATAGACTAAACATATTTAAAATACATTAACAAATTATTTTTGGACAACACACCTGAGTTGTAATTAAAATCAATTATTTTCCATGTTTTCCATTAAAGTTCTTATTTTATTTAGTATATTAGTCAATACATAAAAATAAATTTCCTTTAATAACTTATAACTTTAACTTTAATAACTTTAAAACACTATAAAATCATAATTATTTAAAATGTTTGTTTAAGTAAAACTTAAGTAGACATTATTAAAAAGTGCATTTTTTAAAACATGCACTTAAGTATGTTTAGAAATATTATCATGAAAGTGTACTTTCTTTAAATAAAATTATTTTGACATTATTATAATGTGCATTTTTAAAAAGTACACTTAAGTGTGTTTAGAAATATTGTGATGAAAGTGTACTTTCCTTAAGTAAAACTTAATTAGATATTATTACAAAGTGCATTTTTAAAAAGTACACTTTAGTGTGTTTAGAAATATTGTGAGGAAAGTGTACTTTCTTCAAGTAAAACTTAATTAGACATTATTACAAAGTGCATTTTTAAAAAGTACACTTAAGTGTGTTTATAAATATTGTCATGAAAGTGTACTTACTTTAAGTTAAGCTTAATTAGATATTATTACAAAGTGCATTTGTAAAAAGTGCACTTAAGTGTGTTAAGAAATATTGTCATTAAAGTGTATTCCATTTAAGTACACTTAAGTGGTCTTTTATTTTAATTATATTATATTATCTGCAAGTGCACTTTTTAAAAAGTATACTTTTATTATTTTAAGCACACAAAAAGTACGCTTTCAATACAATTAAGTACACTTCTTTTTCACAAGGGTTTAGAAATTGTTTTTGTTTACTAATAGCAACATTTTCTGTTTTAATAACAATTAGATTTTTCCTAGATCCTGCAGTAGATTTATTATTTGATCTCACTAAACGAGGAATAGACACAGTTTCTATGCAATGTTCTACACTAGTATTTATATCAGTTAAATTGGTGCAGCAGAGACTTTGATTTGGACTTTTGGTTACTAGTCAAACGGTATTTAACATTTTGGAGATGTTATCCGAAAGAAGATCCGCTCCGAATCTGCTTGGGTGTAAGCCATCAGCACGGAAAAGCCTAGGACGCTGCCAAAACAGATTCCAATTATTTACAAAGAGCAGTTTCTGCTCATTGCACCATGACATTAACCATTCATTTAGCGCAAATAATCTGCTGAACTTTTCATGCCCTAGTAGGTACGTGGGAAGCGGTCCTGACACAATGATCGTTGTTTCAGGCGATGTGCTGCGTACCGTATCGATCAGATTCCTGAAGTCTTTCTTCAGAATCTCCGTCTGGCGCAGCCTGATGTCGTTCACTCCCGCGTGCAGGACCACAGTTCCGACGCGCTCGTCACCGTTCATGATCTCGGGAACGCGAGCAGCGATTTCAGAAACACGAGCACCAGGAAAGCAGTGACTGTGCACCTTACTTTTACCTAACGTAGCGTGTACGTGCCGAACGATGGAATCGCCGATGATCATAGCATCGCGTTCTGTTTCGCGAAGAGGGGAGAAGCGGTTTTGTGTGGATAACTCGAAAACCGGGAGGGTCGGAGAGAGTCTTGGTCTAGACCTGACTCGCGTCTTCCGCTGCGGAACCACCCAGGCTTCGTGGTGGCGTGTTGGAGCCGGAGTGAACGAGACCATGGCTGATCGCGACCGATGCTGAGGAACGCACGGAGTAGACGCGGTCGGAGTCAGCGGGTTAGTAACGTTAAACACTGATTTGTGTACATCGGCGCGTGATGTTTCAAGAGCTAAACGCCGGTCTCTCAGCTCGGCTTGTCTCAATAAAAGGTCGTGGATCTGTTTCTCAACAGCTTCCAGCTCAGACTGCAGTGCGTGCAGCTCAAATGTGTCCTCACCTGCATCAAACGGTAGACTACTTACATCTGATATATTCGCCATTTTAACAGATGGACAGTAAGTTAGCAACGCACTACCAGTGATGCTATCAATATTAATACTATCAATATTAATACTAATTTATGACTGAAGTCTTGGATATAATCCGTCTTTTTAGTGGCAGGGGTGTAGAGTAGACGCACGATAGGCGAAACATTTTTTGTTTGTAAGTGAGTGTGGAGAAGACGCGTTCAGCCGTGATCCACGGACGTAACCTTTAAGAGTATGCAGCGTTGGATCACTAAAAGGCTTGAGACGCGTCTGCTCAACAGTCCGCGTTGTAACTATGAGGTTTGAGCAGTAGTGCTTCTCAGAGAGGAAAAGTAGAAAATGTTCGTTGTGAGTTTAAAGAGAAAAATCAAGAATTATAAATCAAAACGATAGAGCTCCAAAAACAACAACGCGTTCAGACGCGACGCATGCGCAGATATGCGTCTGCGTGTTGTGACAATAAGCCTACATTTTGTTACTTTAATTTTCAGAACTGCATATTTCGTTAAGTATTCACGTACAAATGTGAAGTAACCTACTTAAGTACTTTTTTCCCTCACATATGATTTTACATTAAACTACACAAAAGTATATATTTTAAATGTAACAACCTTGAAAATATACAGAAGTAAAATGCAACATGGCCTACGCAGTAATGCAGTAGTAGCATAATATAAATGCAAAAAAAAAAAGATTTTCATTTACCAATTTTATTTTTAAAAAAAAGGTATAGAAGAATTTGATTCATGTAGAAATTATGACTGTCATTACAAAAATAAATGTCCAGAACAATTCATTCTCTTTTATTTACACATTTAAAGTTGCATAAAAATAATGTACAGATTTTTCTTTCCTTTTAAAAAATAAAAGTGAAAAAAGTTAAACAAGAATATGTATATTTTTCAATCATTCTCTCAAGAAGAGAAAACAGCCTGTCCATCCTCTCCCTACTCTCCTGTGCTCTCCTCGCCTCTGCCTCTCTCTCTAGTTGCCCTTTTGTCTCGCCGACTTCGTGCTGCTGGTGCTGGTGCTGCTGGTGGTGCTGCTGGTGCTGGTGGTGTTGCTGCTGCGGGTGCTGCTGGTGGTGGTGCTGGTGCTGATGGTGTTGGTACTGCTGGTGCGGGTGCTGGTGGTGCTGGTGCTGCTGGTGTTGGTGCTGGTGCTGTTATGTTGAAGATATGTTGAATTCAGTTTATGCAAATCCAGAGATGAGTTGAAGAAAGCCATACTTGTACACATATGATATCCAAGTGCCGAAACAGCAGCGTAAAAAGGACTAAGTACATTAAAACAGCTGTAACATACCAGAGCAGCGAGCAGACAGGACAGCAACCTCTGTAACACCACCATAACCAGGTCTATGTTTTAACACTCGCCTGTGAAGCCGATGTTGTTAGTAGATAGCAAACAGGTAATTCGAGCGATACCCACAACTATCTGTTGATCCTCCAGCCGATAGCATTTGTAGCATCCCAGTCCGCAGCAGGACCGTCCGAGCACAGAGCTGAGTGCAGAGTCTCTTCTGCGGTGAGGCTGATGTTAAAATGGATGACGTGTAGGTAGATAGTTCAGGAGATCCCCGCGATTAACAGCTGATCATCCAGCTGATCATCCAGCTGAGACGGCCGATCCAATATTGCACTCACAAGCCTCTCTTTTCCACGGCGAAGCCAATGTTGACGTGGATGACGTGTAGACAGATAGTTCAGGAGATCCCCGCGATTACAGTTAATCATCCAGCCGAAAGCAGCCGATCCCAACCCGCCGAAAAATTCATCCAAACACAAGCCAGCGAGTGCCAATCCTTATCAGAGGTGAGATGGAATTTAAGACGAATGAAAGGCCGTCAGGTAGAACAGGCGCTCCCTTGAATCCAAATAGGATAGCTCCAAAATATAATATAGGTGCACTTAAAACTGAACTGGTAGAGCAGCGGCAGTCAGACACGCCAGCGTACGCTCTAGCCGGAATCTCTTTGGGAAAAACAAGTTTCACAACTGTAACTCGTACACATTCACCAATCTTAAAACCAGACAGTACAACAGCCTCAAGAGACAACCCTTAACAACCCTGAGAGCGACCATGAAACCACAGGACCAAGTGTTTCCACCTGCCCAAGGCCCTAAAATTAGCAAGGAACCCTCTGTACCTAATACAGTGGTGAGACAGAAGCCAATAAGGGTGCAAATAAACATTAAAAAAACAACGTCCAAAATGCCACAAATCACAAGAACAATTCAACGTCAAACAGCAATTTCACCGTTGCCCAACTTGCTAAATTCTACGGAACACAAAAAGCTAGATAACAAAATGCAACGGAAACATTGAAATACATCAAGACAGTCAAATAACTTCTCTTACGGTTTCAAACTCCACCCTGTCAAAATTCATAACACCAGAACTTGACCTGTCAACTTGTGATTCACAAGATATAGAAGAACTCTTTCTGTCCTCAGATGAACTGACTTTAACATATAATAACTGCTTGGAAGTCACCAATATTGAGAACACTTCATCAGCTCATCCCGTCACAGAGACACAAAGGACTCCAGAACCTCAGTCTCCAGTTAAAAACCATCTGAGCCAACAACACCTATTACACCAGCCAAAAAACCTTCCACTAAGAGGAGACTGTAAAGATAATACACAAATGACTTCATAATGAAACGCACAACATGTGATGGTAGTGTGTGTGTGTGTGTATATGTCACAGGTCGGGGTGGGCCAAGCCAGACTGCACCCACCCCTGGAAACCGGGTACCACCTCGAGGAACGTGTCAAGGACCAGACAGACAAGGGAATAAAGGAATAACAGTTTTCTTTATTAAGTTAAGAGCAGTAATTTGAAAGATCCTAATTAAAATCTTCTTGTCACCAGAGGGAATTCGATGGCCCCCTGTACCGTAGAGGGGAGAGCGATCGTGGCGGCCCTGCAACTCGTTGGAGAGGGATCAGAGGGAAACTCACACCGTCTAGGTAGGTCACTGGGTAAGTACTCTTTACAGGACTCAAGAGGAAGTCGTGGTTATACGGACCCCATTCGGACTGGAACCAGGTAAGTACTCATGGGCGGGGATGGAACAAGTCCCGGATGCTGCCCCAGAGGTAAGTACCCAGGGAGCGGTTGCCTCAGCCTCGGACAAAGCACAGGGACACAGGTGGCGAGCGGACCGGGCCAGAAGAGGAAACAGGTAAGTATATCCCGGTAGGTGTCCTTTATGCCAGACCAAGTAGAACGGGGGCCTTTAGCCGGGACGTGAGGGAACCTTGGACAACAGGAAGACACTTCGATCGAGGCACGTGCCGCAGCTATTCCTTTTCCTTCTCAACAGGGGCAGCGGCTTGCAACGTAGGCATGGAGGGCTACCAGACAGAAGAACACTTTGAGCGAGACGCTCCCCTTCGGCTGTGTACTGCAACAATACAACAGGGTTCAACGGTATACAAGCACTCGACAGTGATACCTTCTCTCTTTCTGAACAGGGCGGAGGCCTTCAATGGGGCATGTGGGGACCACCAGGCGGAAGAACACTTTGAGCGAGACGCTCCCCTTCGGCTGTGTACTGCAACAATACAACAGGGTTCAACGGTTCAACGGTATACAAGCACTCGACAGTGATACCTTCTCTCTTTCTGAACAGGGCGGAGGCCTTCAATGGGGCATGTGGAGACCACCAGGCGGGGAGGACACTTTGAGCGAGACACTCCACTTCGACTGTGCGCTGTAACCAGGTAGCAGGATTTAACTATTCAACAGCATATGAAACATTCAGTTGAAATACCTTCTCTCTTTCTGAACAAGGCGGAGGCCTTCAATGGGGCATGTGGGGACCACCAGACGGAAGAACACTTTGAGCGAGACGCTCCCCTTCGACTGTGTACTGCAACAATACAACAGGGTTCAAAGGTATACAAGCACTCGACAGTGATACCTTCTCTCTTTCTGAACAGGGCAGAGGCCTTCAATAGGGCATGTGGAGAACACCAGGCGGGGAGGACACTTTGTGCAAGAGACTCCACTTCGGCTGTGCGCTGTAACCAGGTAGCAGGGTTTAACTATTCAACAGCATATGAAACATTCAGTTGAAATACCTTCTCTCTTTCTGAACAGGGCGGAAGCTTTCGATGGGGCGTGTGAAGACCACCAAGCGGGGAGGATGCTTTAAGCGAGACACTTCACTTCAGCTGTACACTGTAACAATGCAACAGGATTTAACCATTCAACAGTAGATGAAACATTCAGCTGCAGTACCTCCTCTCGTTCTGAACAGGGCAGCGGCTTTCGATAGGAGCGTGTGGAGACCACCAGGCAGAGAGGATGCTTTAAGCGAGACACTCCGCTTCAGCTGTACACTGTAACAATGTAGCAGGGTTTAACAGTTCAACAGCATATAAAACATTCAGCATTAACAGAGCCGGGCTGTCTCAAAATGGTAAGTTGGGCACTCGATATATCAAAACCTTCCTTGGAGACAGCGGGTGAAAGACTGTAAGGAGAGAGTGCACAGCAGACTACTATTACTTCTCCACACGATGAACTTCACTCCATAACACAAACCGTGTGAATCGTCACTTCAGGCACTGCATTCCACTCGCACACCGTGCATTCGGGCCAGCACTCACCCACCGGTCTTTCTCCCACCAGATCAACTCTCGTCTCTCGCAAGGGCTCAACTTCTCTCCGGAGACAGCAGAAGACGGGTGCAGCGATCGTCACATTCAGCGAGGAGCGGACAAAAGTTGGAGACAGATCAACAATTCACTCGGTGTACTAATTCACTCGTGCCACACACTTTCCAAACTCTCAACACCACTTAAGTGTTAGTGCATATAAACAACGAATCCAATACTCATCACTTTGCGTCTTTCCCACTGCTGACGATATTCCTTGGGTTTTCGCTGACAAATACTTCACTCTCTTCTCTCTACTTCTCAACTTCGATCTTCACCCGCTTCACAGCCCAGCCTCAATAAAAGAACAACCCGTCGACAAAAACACAGTATCTCACGGGAGGAGAACCACACGGCAGTCTGCTTCCTTTCTATTTTTAAAGCCCCATCTCAATACGTGTCCCTCTCACAACACTCTCTGTAATTACTCCACACCTGCTGTCAATCGGGCAATTGGCCTTGCTGCCATGGCAACAGATTCGTAGTGCAATAGAGACGGGTGTCCACTGGAGGTCTCCACAACAACACTGCATCACAAGGACTTTAGTCTTTTCTCTAATTTTTGTCACACCGTGACATATATATATATTAGTGGTGGGCCGTTATCGGCGTTAACGTGCTGCGTTAACGCGAGACTCTTATCGCGCGATAAAAAAAATATCGCCGTTAATCTATTCTCCAAGTTGGGTTGGGTTTAAAAAAATGAATCTATGCCCACCTCTAATATATATATATATATTAGAGGTGGGCATAGATTAATTTTTTTAATCTAGATTAATCTAGATTAATTTTGAAATTAATCTAGATTAATCTAGATTAAAATGGCTCATTTGAATCTGCCGAAGGCATTCAGAATATGTGTGCTACCCAAATAATGACTATAAAAGTAAGTCTTTGAGAACGGGTTTCTCAAGCGAGGTGCTGCATTAGACCAGGGGCTCATCTCCTGTTTCCAAAATGCATCACAAACTGCTTGAGAAAGCTGTTCTACTCATAGACTGTAAAAGGTTACTACTGTACTGTTACCGTCCGTAGGCAACATTAGGTAGGCCTATGTTATTATCAACTACTATAGGCTATCAATTAGGGATGGGCGATATGGCCTAAAATCTATATTGTGATATACATTGCAGCCTCTTGCGATAACGATATACAGTATATTATAATAAAACCATTTCAGAACAGATTACACAGACCCATGCTAAACAACTGCTAAATGTATTTTTTTTTAAAGGGTGTATGTAGTTTTGAGAACATATATTGTGCAAAACTGTAAGTATACAACATAATTTTGCCACTAAGATATATTGGAATGGGAATAATACGTGCGCGCTGGTATTCAGTGATATCATGTTTCGTTTTGAATTTGAGGTGGTCGAACGGATTAGTCGTGTGTTAACTTACCGAACTGTTACCCCACACACTCTGTATTTAGTTTGCTGCTGCTCGTCTGACGGCTTAAACCCGAACCAAGTCCAAATAATGGATGTTGCACCGATCTTTTTCACCAGCTTTCACTTTCAGCCGTGTTTACTTAAGATGACGACGAATATGCGTTGCAGCCGGGTTTACCTCGCGGCCGCGGGTAGATTGCGTCATCATAGCTTGTGTAGTATAGAGCCATCTCCCAACCCAACTTGGAGAATAGATTAACGGCGATATTTTTTTTATCGCGCGATAAGAGTCTCGCGTTAACGCAGCACGTTAACGCCGATAACGGCCCACCACTAATATATATATATATATATATATATATATATATATATATATATATATATATATATATGACGAGGATTTGTTGAATTTTTAGATTGTGCAATGCCACTGAAATATAACCTTTTTTTTTTTCATGGGCATGTTACATTTTCATGATTGTAATTCCATTGAAATTATGGTATTATTATTTTCTTTTTGTAATGAATGGCAAATATTGATTAATTCATGTTCTCTAAAGCTATTGAAATTAGGTTAATTTAGTCAATTATTGTTTAGATTTCATGTTCTGTAATGCTACTGATTTATATCATTTTTTTCTCATGGCAAAGCTTTGTTAAATTAACGTTGTTAATGTCTTTTTCTTCTTTTCTTTTTTTCCCCAATTTTATTAAAGCAAATGTGTCAATTCTTGGAATATGTGACCTTTATTACATGGGCTTATCTTACATTTGGAAAGTTGTGTGCATGCTTATAGGCATTCTTAACTAAGCACTAAGTTTAGTTCCACAAACCATGCTGGGAAAAGCAAGTAGTGTAACCGTAAGTGTCATTGTGAATAACTAAAGAAACAGTTTGTATTCGTTTCTATATAGATTTAAATATGCAACAATAGTGCTTTCAAATCTCTACTTAAACAGCCCCCTCTTATTTGCTTACTTTATCCAATGTGCTCAAAGGTGTTTAAGCTAAAAATAACCATTTTTAATTCACATTTTTATCACCTCACAATATTTTTACTAGGCAGCTTTTTAAAAAAATGCATAATTGTACAAGACATCATCAAAGGTGACTGTCAAAGTAATGTACTTATGGCAAAAATATAGGCTACAGTTCCATATGGCAGTTCACCCATGTTAACCAGTGTAATTCCAATTTCTTTTCCCTGAGATGACATTATAAACATCTCTCTCTCCAAATTGGCAAAACTTGAGAGCCCTGGTTGTAATATAATATTTTATTAATCTATATTACTGCATCTTGGACTAACTTTATTTATTAAAAGTGCAGGACAACCACCTAACAGTGCATTACAATAATCTCATCTAAACTCATTAAATATAACATCCAGTCCATTTAAATACTAAATCTTCATTTTGAGTTGATTCTCATTTGAACTATGGAACTTCTGCATCTATGTGAACATCTTCCCAGTGGCACAATGAGACGAGTGACAGGCATCTGACCCAGAGATTGTAGATTTGAGTCCTTTGTAGTACAACTTTATAAAATTGTGTGTAATGTTGTGTCATTTCAATTCCTATATCATAGCATTGTACTATTCTTTCTTCCTATTAAATATAACGTGCATTTCATTTATATACAAAGTCTTCATTTTGAGTTCATTCTCTTTTTAACTACTGAACCTCAGCAGCTGGATGAGCTCATTTCATCTGTGAGGTAAGAAGTTAAGAAGTAAGAATACTTTGCTTTCAAAACTTTAAAATAAACTTAGTTATTTTAGTATTTTAACAAAGTAACAACAGTATTTTTAACTACTTTTTGAACCCATGGAACCATTGGAAGGCTTGGCCCCTGTGAGGCTGCTTGCAGCTTTAATTGAAATTGTGATCATTGTTAGGGGTGCCCAAACTTTAACATAAAACTGTACATGCATTAATACATGTATGTCAAAAACATAAACATTTCTCATTGTGTTTAATAGTTATGTCTGGTTGAAGTTATGCAGGCTGAAGTTATGCAGGCTATCAAATGAGAAAGCAATAGGGAATGACAAAAAATAATCACAAAACTGAAACTTTATTATGCCACCACACATACATTCATACAAGTCATCAAATGAAATTACTAAAAGACCATCAAAGCAAATTAGAATTAAAATAAACAAACACGATGGCTGTTGGCTCATTTACAAACGATAGGCAACTGACAAATCAGTGGCTGTAATCATTCAATTATATTCTGAACAACTGATATAAATACAGACACCACATATGGGTTGAATAGTGACCGAATGTTGCTTCAACACATTGTAGGACTTACTCAGGAGTACCTGATGAATAGGCCGTGATTTAAGGCCTGTCTTCTGACCCCTACCGCACCAGTTCAGCTGGGTTGAAAGATTCTGATCAAATATTTTTGTGCAGACTCTCCAAACTGTTTCCTTTAAGTTCTTGCCACCAGACAATGACAGTTTAGTTATCTGTAAAGTAAAAGATAAATTTGACTAATCCCATTTCACAACCTGCTGTATTACATTTTCTTTGAAGCACTGCTCTCTCATGCCCACATCCATGGCTGAAGTCCCGCGGATATAAAAGGAATAAGGATATTTCATTCTACCGAACTACATGCAAGTGCAGAATTACAACTCACAGGTCAGTTTATTAGACAAATTAAACTTGTGAGGTAACGCAGCGTTGTTTCACTTGGTCTAACATTACACTATCACACTAAACTGCATTTAAATGTGTTGAAATGTATGTGTTAGTTTGTCTGTATGAGACTAGCAGTAAGCTAGATCAACATTAGAATAACATACAGATCATATTCTAACATTTTATCATTGTTGAACTATATAACATTGATTAGTTTTATGTAAATGTGCTCACCTGTTTAATAAAGTAACGTTACATGTAGGAGCGGTCGAAGTCTCGGACGTGGAGCTCTCGTTTATATACTGTCTATGGGAGCTCTCGGCATCTCGAAAACACCGCGCTGATATTGATTCTCGTTTTAGTTCTCCTTTTTTATCCAAAGTCTGCTTGCCATGGTCCATAATGTTTGAACGAAACAACAACAGCGTGCAGATAGACATTGCGAACTACACAGTTGTCCACGTCTGTCGCCTTGGTTACTATCAGAGGGCTGTGGTTACTATGGCAGTACGAGCGGAAACCAGGGAGAACGCGGATATGACGCCATTGACGGCGACAAAACGGAAATAAAGAAATGGTACGTGTCTTCGAAATTAAATAAAAAATTTCTCCTGGTTTGAAAGTTGTTGGAAACAGTCGGGATAATGTAAGTACACAACTAAAGAAAATATATAACATAGATATAGTGATTTTTGTCAAAAATCACTATTTTTGATTTTTGTAGTTCATTATCTACTTGTAATAAATTAAATTAAATTGTATTTAGATTGAAAATTTTTTATGTATACTTAGGTAAAGAAACTGCTGCCAAAAGAAGCTGGACAACAGATGAATGTGCGGCAGTAGAAAGGCACCTAAGGAAATTCATTGTGAGGAGCCAAGTTCCTGGGAAAAAGGACTGTCAGCGCTGCGTTGATGCAGAAGCTCAAGCTTTAGGAAATCGAGACTAGAAGGCGGTCAAATACTTCATCAAAAATCGTACTTCTGCCATAATAATTTGTTACATTTATATAGCGCTTTTTCTGAGACCTCAAAGCGCTTTACATAGATGGGGGAATCTCCTTAACCACCACCAATGTGCAGCATCCACTTGGATGATGCGACGGCAGCCATATTGCGCCAGAACGCCCACCACACACCAGCTTACTGGTGGAGAGGAGACAGTGATGAAGCCAATCAGTGTATGGGGATGATTAGGAGACCATGATGGACAGAGGCCAAGGGGCAAATTTGGCCAGGATGCCGGGGTTACACCCCTACTCTTTTTCGAAGGACATCCTGGGATTTTTAATGACCACAGAGAGTCAGGACCTCGGTTTAACGTCTCATCCGAAGGACAGTGCTCTTTTTGGCAGTATAGTGTCCCCATCACTATACTGGGGCATTAGGACCCACGCAGACCACAGGGTGAGCACCCCCTGCTGGCCTCACTAACACCTCTTCCAGCAGCAACCTGGTTTTTCTCAGGAGGTCTCCCATCCAGGTACTAACCAGGCTCAGCCCTGCTTAGCTTCAGTGGGCAACCAGTCTTGGGCTACAGGGTGATATGGCTGCTGGAAAGAAGGAAAGTACAGGGAAATACAGGTATCTCAACGTATTGGATGCCTTCCCACTAGCATTCACATCGGGATATACAAGTGTTTTCAACAGTTGAAATTTAGTTGTTTTGAGGTCGAGAAACGCGCCGACGCGTTTTGCTGGATTTTTTTCACATAGCAGCAACATAAACTTAAATTACTCCGTCATTTATGGTCATACAGAAAAAAGAAATATAAAAAAATAATCTGTGATATTTCTACTTTTGTATGTGTCCACTTACAATCAAATCAAAACATTGTGCTTTTGTAAAATAAAGAAAATAAACAGGGTGTGCGTTCTGCCTCTCCGTCGCAGTGAACTTTTTTTTCTTGAGCACGTCTATAAACTGAAACAAAACTCAGCGAATACTTCTCACACATTTATGAGCCATATACCTTTATACACATTTAAGTGTGTACTTTTAAATGATCGGATTCAAACTGAAAACAAATATTCTCTGTTTAAGTAATTTGTATAAAACCAACAGGATGTCCAGTATCTCAAACGCTTGCTAATTACTTTTTAATTCGACACGCCCACTCGCGCAAAAGAGATTCACATGCAAATCTCCACATGGGACGCGAACGCCCTCGTTACCTCAAACACAAAACACCAAAACACTTCACAAGTCTCTGCTTTTCGTCGAGTTTGGAAGACACGTCTGAGCTTACATTGGATTTACCTCAGAAGAAGAAGAACGCGATTTGAAGACAAGAAAGATGTAAGGTAAGAAATTCTTACTTATTAGTTTATGGTATTGCATAAACTTCACATTGCAGTTGAACTGTTGCTAGATACTGTATATGGTGAATATTATACTATTTAGACCCGTGTTTCCTGTTAAATACTGTTTGTGGATATCTGCTCAAACATAGAGATGTATAACCATAATGTTTAATATTTTGGAGCGCGATGGCGTTTGAATGTATCATATTTTGGAGCGCGCTGTGGGTTTGAGTATCATATTTTGGAGCGCGCTGTGGGTTTTAATGTATCATATTTTGGAGCGCGATTGCGTTTGAAAGGAAAAATGCACCAAACATTAGGCTTTATGTTTTTACTATTATCTCATTTCATATCATCATAACGAATGGAAACATTTGAAGTAACATATGATAATCAATATATTTTTCTCTAGCGTAGTTGTTCTTGAAATCTTTGGGAAGATTTAATTTATTGTTATTATTATTTTATGCAGCACTGCGTAGCCTATGCCTACAAGGCACAACAAACCTGGTGTTCATTATATATTGTTGGAAACGTGTGTGTGTGTGTGTATTCTAGCGTTGCCACCCGTCCCGGTTTTCCAGGGATTGTTCTCTTTTTAGAGCGACAGTCCCGGAAAATTTATATACTTTCCCGGGACACGAATTGTCCCGTTTTTTTGTGAAAATGTACTTCTAAAGTAGAATTTCCTGGTTTCAAATTAAACCGTTTCCTTCTACTGTTACTGCAGAGCTGCCACATGTAATTCACACGCTCTCACGCCACACATCCATTTTCTCACGCACAGAAAAATCGCGAATCAAGAGGACACGGAGACCGACAGACTAGACAGAGCAGGTTACTTATTATGATATAAAAAAAAATCTCAGCTCTCAGATTCTGTCAATTTTATTACGAAATTCAAACAATACCGTTTTGCCGTTTGTAAATGTGACGTGAAAGATCCCTAGCGGCACGTGAACCGATCTAGCTAATAGTAAATAAACACGAATGAACAATGTTAAAAGAAACACTACAGTACAACTTACCGAAATGTATATTCATCATACATAATATCGATCAATCAGCGTTTTTCAACCGCGGAAAGGGTCAATTAAACAGCTGGAGAACAATTGTCACATAACATTTACCTCAGGAAAGCCATTTGATGACCATAATATAGGCTATAGCACGTTAGTTGGCTAGAAAAAAAAGAGCTATAGAGAGTATTTTGCTAAACATGTGTAGGCTACTATATTACATATTTATTATATTTTTACTTATCATTAAATAAAGTTGTTATTATAATAAAAAACGCATTATACTTAATTTGAGTTATTTTTTACCTTAAATAATACTACCAGCTGATAGGGCTCTCTGTATGTTTACAGCATTAGGTGAGATTTTTTTTTCTTGAGAAAAATTAATGCCTATCTTGTATACCTAATATTTATCCAAATTAGTCAATTAAATCAAATCACAAGAATTGAACTGAATTGAAATCCTGAAATTTGTTTCAAGCAATAATAAAAAAGCGTGGCTTACCAGAAATTGCACCAGATATAAACATTGTAACATGTTGTCACTAAACCTAATAAAATTCAGTTTAGTTACTAAAATGTTTTGACAATCACAATACACTTATTGTGATGCAAGATTATTATTTTTTTACAGTTCAAAAATTTCAGTTAAATATGAAGGAAAAACAGCGCTGGAAAATCATGCAAAAACAAAGAACAAAAAAAAAAAATCCCCCCAAAAATAAAAAATCATCTAAGTGTCCCGGTTTTTCACAAATCAAAGGTGGCAACCCTAGTGTATTCTGTGAATTTTAAAAAGAAATTTTAACCAGAAAAATCTAAAATCTATTCCCAAAATCGTGCAGCCCTATAGTTTCTCTTGATATCATTATGTTCACAGTTTTTTCTTTTTTTTTTTTCTTTCAGGGACCAGATGCAACTGAGTCCTGCTGACTTCAACATTCACATGAGTCTCTGTACATGAACATGGTAAAGTGAAAATCAAACACCTTGGAAATGAAAGGTATGTACAATGTTTTTAGGAATGGCACAAAGGTCTCTGTCTTTGGATCATTGTTTTCAATGTGCTCTTTTGTCATTTGTATTTTTGGATTGTGTTGTGTTGTAAATAAATCCAAACAATCTAAAAGCCATTCTTTTTTAAATCTCCTCATTCTTTGTGCAAGGTTGCTCTGAATGACAGGGCCTGATCGCTCCTAATAGGGCAGTTAGGGGAGTGTCTTTGTCTTTCTCAGGTGTTAAAAGCTTACATATTAATGAGATGATCACGCCTCTTCGCATATGGCTTTGTCACACAAAACACGTCTTAGAAATTTTAAATCAATATATTGTCTTATCTGAATGAGCAGTCAGGGTGATTTTCACATAGTTTTGGAGCAAATATTCTAGGCTATGTCATACAATTTTCAAAAGTCTTGTGAAGAAATAATCAGTATGGGTTTCATGGCCTTATTTCAGTGAGAATTTTTTTTTGTATTTTCACAAACCACGCATAAATGTCATTATCTCAAAACTACAAACTTTTACATACATGCTGCTGATATATTATTGTAGCAGAGTTTGTGCTGAATACAGTGTAATTAGACTTTAGCCATGAAAATGTCACTAGTAACAGAAAAAAACACAAATGTCAGAGCATGTCAGAACACCTCCATGGCCCAGAAAACAGCTCAGACCTCAGAGGGTTAAAGGGTTAGTTGTCATCATTTACTCTTCTTTGTCATTTCAAACCCATAAGAAATTAGTTCATCTTTGGAACACAAATTCTTATATTTTGAATGAAACCTGAGAGATTTCTGTTTCCTCCATTGTTTGCATTGCCGCTCTGTCCATTACTTGAAGGGCATTAGGCAGTTTGTGAATGAATGTGACGACATCAAACACCCCAAAGCGCTAACCTCAACAAAACTAAGGAAACGCATCCCAGGTAGCAAAATTTGTCTGGCCCACCTCTGGGCCTCATCCTTGCTTCAATTCTGGCCCAGTTCTGGCTGGGTCCCCAGCCCAAAACTGGCCCAACACACTGAAAACGGACTCAAACAACTTCCTCTGGCCCAGATGTGGCCCAGGCGCTGTAAAATTACTCTTATTTATTGATATGGCCCAGGTCTGGCCCAGGCACTGTAAGCCAGATCTGGCTGAGAGACGGCTTGGTCCCCGGGCCAGATGTGGCCCAGAAACTGCTAAATGTAATTCATTTTATCAGGGAAACACAAAATCAATAATTGAAAAAGATTGGGCTTTTATTCAAAATTAACAAATAACATACATGAACATTTTGTTACCAACATGGTAATATAAACATTTAATATAAAACAAACATTTATAACAATTAACAAGTGCAATTAAATATGCAAGTTAACATTGTTTTTTGTAAAAACAAATTAAAACAATTTACAAGAATACACACACTCACGCACGCACTCACTCACATGCACTCACACACACACACACACACACACACACACACTGCACTCTCTTACTCACACAAGCACTCACGCACACATGCACTCACTCACTCACTCACGCACGCACTCAGGCATGCACTCACGCACGCACTCACACACACTCTCACACACACTCTCACACACACACACACATACTGTACACGCACGCACTCTCTCACTCACACAAGCACTCACTTACGCACACATGCACGTACTCACTCACACGCACACTCACACACGCACACACACACACACACACACACACACTCACACACACACACACACGCACACACGCACTCACACAGACTCGCACGCACTCACACACACAAACTCACTCATCAGGCATGAAAACAGGTCAGGGGTAAAAAAGGTGAGAAGGATGCGGCAGCAAAAAATCCAATCCAATCAACTTATATATATATATATATATATATATATATATATATATATATATATATATATATATATATATATATATATAGTGCTTTTTAATGTTAAATTCATCAATCTGCTGCAAATTAAACAAAGAAAAATTATTTTAGTTACAGTGTCTGTCTACATTACTACTACATAATAATAGTTATAATATTTATCCCATGATAGTAATAGCCATATATTGTAAAACAAATGCACTGAAAAATAAAGGAAACTTTCATAATTAGTTTTGTACTAATTTCTATACTTGAAAGAGTAGGCTATATTTCTATACTTCACATTAAAGGTGTGATTGGGCTAGCCCAGTGTCAATCAAGAAAAGAACCAAATGGGCCGCGGATCTACGTGTTACATGGGGTGTCAGAAAAAAAAAAACTAACGCTGACTTTTTATTGACCAATGCATTACACACTAATTACGCACTAACCCAGCGCCGCCAATTAAGCAAAACAAAACGAATGGGCCGCCGATGTACGAGTTTTATGGGCCGTTAAGACAAAAAACGAAACAAAAAAGTATGAGATGTATCGGCCCAAAAAGCACGTCGGCCCACCGGGAATCTCCCGGTAGTCCCGATGGCATTAGCCTACATGCCTGTACGTCACACAAAACAAAATCCTACCTGTAGCCTTTCACCATCCACTTATTTAGCTGCTGTTGCATCAATTGACATGCCATCTCCTTTCCTCTCTTTCTTTTTCTATGTTTAGCCCCCGACAGCTTTTTTGCATTATCCATCTTTTTCGACGACAACTCACTACTCGTTCCTGCTCGCTCAGCGCTCACGGCGCCCGCGCCCGCTCGCGATATTATCCCGCCCTCTTCTATGTCAAAATTAAAAATAATGAAATTGGCAACATCGCTGTCTGTATCTGACAGGACAGTTAACATTGTAAGCTAACTTACCTCAGGCTTGCTTTCCGACGTGCGGTTCTTTGTTCGGCAGTGTGTCATCAGACATCAGACAATTCTGCCCTACTCTCACTCGGATTGGCTGTCAGGTTTCGGCATTAGGAATGATGATTGGTTTTTTAAAGCTGCTAAGTTTATGGTAACTATAGAGATATAGCGGGTAAATGCTGGCCACGACCACGACCCCCCCTCCCACCCCATTATATTTTCTCATCGGATCTGCACAAATCACGTAGGTGACCCATTTTGGTTTTAAAACGGCGAATTTCGCCGAAAGGTGAGGAGTTTTCATGCCTGCACTCATGCACACACTCACTCACACACAACTTTGCTCACACACAGACTCGCATGCACTCACACACACACACACACACACACACACACACACACACACACACACTCAGACACACACTCACTCTCACACACACTCACTCATACACACACTTTCAAACTTACTCGCATACAACCTTGCTCACACAGACTAGCACGCACTTGCGCATGCACTCACACACTCACACAGGCTCTCACACACACACTCACACACGTACTCACTCTCACACACTCACACACACGTACTCACTCTCACACACACTGATGCAGACATTCACTCACACACACACACACACACACACACACACACACACACACACACACACACACACACCCACACTCACACACACACTCTCACACATAGACACTAAACAACTTCCTTTTGCAAAAGTCTCCTTTTGCGTCCACCCTCTCGATCTACTGCCAGCTGGAGCCACCTCTTCATGGCCCCCTCAACCACCATCTCAGCAGCATTAGCCGTGAGGGGGTTCTTCCGAACTGCAGCTTTAAAATAAAGGGATACTATTTGTAAGGTCACTACTATTAAAGCTTAAGCATTACAGTTTTTTTTTTTTTTATAATCCCAAGGACCAATTACTCAATACACATGTAACTTTTTATGTATGTGCACAAAACAAAATACTTACAAATCACTGCTTCTCGGAGTTGGAGAGTGGCCAGTGAAGTTTTTCCATTCACTCCCCTCCAATTCATGTTCTTCGCCAGGGAGTTGGCAATCACCCTCTTCATTATGCGCCAGGTGCAGTCACGTATATCCGCCCCACCAATAAGCCCCAACCAGTTTACCTGAAACCAATTTTTTTTTAAACAATATAAAAATTATTAATAAATATGTATTGCTTCGTCACCTGTGTCAACGGTCTGTTTATCACCTCTACCAAAATTAGGTTATAGTTGTTTCATGTTCATGTTGTTTGAGTGGTGTTGCATGTAAAAATATAAAACACTTTTAGTGTCTATGTAATTATTTACAGTTGTTTTTTTGTTTTGTTTTTTACAGCCACTAGGACCAATTATTCAATACTAATATCAGTTTTTCAAACCTCTTCACACAGTGAGCACAAAAAACAGTTTATGTGGGCTAAACTGTGGATCATTTATCATTGCTTTGGCACAATTTCAATGACTGGCCTACATCTTTAAAATTATATGAATTATTTTCTCTTGACATGACCAAAACTCTAACTACAGGGCCATTTGCACAGGTGTGCATACTCTTTTCAAAACTATTAAGTTTTATTTAGTAAAAAAAATGTATACAACAAGTCACTGTGTAACACTACCTGGTTCCCTTTCAAGGGAACTTCGAGCTGCGTCGAGACGCGGTGGGAACGCCCTGCGTGATTGCGTCGTGAAGCACGTGTATAATCAGTCCAATGGAAAGACGAGACGTCATAGGCGGGTGACGTCATCGACCAGGAAGCTATAAAGCACCCCTGCGACAGACCACGGCAGCTTCTGTGCCTTCAGCAAGCGATCTGTGTATTCTGTCCTTGTCATATTTATTGTTGTCTGTCAAGTTGCAATATGTATATTTATTATGGCAAAAGAGAGCAAGCAAGTGTTGTGTTGTTCCCTCCCCACGTTATATCACGGGTGGGGACACACACTTCAGCTTTGTGTTGCTTGTTTGGGAGTGGAGCATGCCAACAGTCAGTTCTCGAGGGGGCTGACTGTGAGCATTGCGAGAAGCTGTCCGTGAGGACGCTCCGCTCCCGCCGGCCGTTCTTCGAGGAGGACGGTTCGGTGCGCGCGCCCCGAGGCGCGGGTCCCGCTGCTGCCGAGGCACGGCGTCGACGCGCATCTTGGGGATCGCAAATGGTTCTAACAAACACCTGTTCGATCCACGTGCCTTATCTCGGGGAGAAGCACGCTCTGCGGTTTCTCCTCCCCGGGATGAGGCACGAATGCTGCGATTTCCAGTTCTGAGGAATTGGTATCGTTAGTGTTTTTGTTTTAAAAATAAATAAATAAAAGAAAATAAGGCAGATGTTTATGAGTTTTCAATAAATAAATAAATAAGTCAGCTCATAACTCTGTTGAATAAAGAGGAGCTTATAAAAGGAGGTTTTATATAATGCTGTTGCTAAGTTAAATATTACTGGCCAGCCGAACATATATGAGAGTGAAAGTATAAGGAAAACTCTATATCTCAGCCTCCTCGTCGGGGAGTGCCGTTTTTTCCCTATCTCCACACTGAGGTGTCGAGATCGTGGAATAAACCGGTTTCTGTTTATGTGTTTTATCCCTAAACTTCTACTATAGTAATGTTATGGGTATTAAGTATCATGGTATGACAGTGCCTCGGGTTAAAGAGACGCTTGCGAGCTATCTCTCCCGTGTTGGTGTCATCATAACCCTGACGTTACCCACCAGCCACCATAAATAATAGATAAATATTATTAGGCAGCACTGGTAGGTAAAATATATAAGCATGGATGAATGTGAGGATGTAACAACAGATAAACTATACCGGGGAGGGACGGTTTCGAGAAATCGTTTCTCCTCGGCGTCCTCTGGGTGGCAACTCTCTGAGGAGGGTCGCAGCGCTGCCAGTTCGGTTGTTTCCTGCTGGTGGCCACGGAGTGTTATATTTATATATATATATATATAAATATATATATATATATATATTTTTTTTTTTCTGATGTAAAGAAAAATTAAGATAAAATATGTCTTTTCTTCTGGACGCTCCGCTTTCAAAAAAACGAAGAAAAAACTCTTCAGCGGCTTTCCAAAGGTTTCTTCCTCACCGATCTAACGTTCCTGAGACTGCTGGGTGGGAGCAGTCTCAGCATACTTAAGCTCCTCGCAGCATAGAGTGCGGTAAAACTGTCTCCTGCACGTATTTCTGCGATTCTCACAGCCGTAAAGGGGATAAAACTAGGCCAGTCACTCACTGTGAAACAGTTTCAGAGACTGTTGGGGCTCATGCCAGCTGCGTCCAACGTAATCACTTTTGGCCTTTTGTACATGAGACCTTTGCAGTGGCTCAGGATCAATGGGTTTTCTCCGAGGGGAAATCCATTTCGCACGATCAAGGTCAAGCGGCGATGCCTTCGTGCCTTGGTCATGTGGAAGAAACCTTGGTTCCTTGCCCAGGGCCCAGTGCTGGGGGCTTCTTGTCGACGCGTAACGCTTTCGACTGATGCTTCCCTCACGGGATGGGGGGCGGTCATGAGTGGCCGCTCGGCGAAAGGTCTTTTGCAGGACCATCAACATTCTTGCCACATAAATCGGCTAGAAATGATGGCGGTATTTCGAGCTCTCAAATACTTCCTGCCAGACCTGAGAAGTCACCATGTGCTTGTCCTTCCAGACAACACACTGATGGTCTCGTATATCAGAGCAGATATCCTGTTGAGGCAGGGGCTGAGGCCCGGGGAATGAGGACTTCACCCCAAGGTGGTGGAGCTCCTTTAGGAGAACTTCGGTCAAAACTCAAGTCTACCTTTCGCATCGTTTATACAACGCATTGCCCATTTGGTTCTCCCTGATGCATCCAGCTCTGCTTGAACTGGATGCAACGTATTAGGTGTGGTTGAGGCTACACCTGTACGCATTTCCCGATATCTTTGCTCCCGGGAGTTACTCTCTTCCGGAGTTATGGATACTATGGGCTCGGCCTCTGAGGGGGCCCAGCTCATAGATTCAGGTCTCTCGACTGAGGTCGTGGAGACCATACGCTCCCTCCACGAGAAGACTGAATATGCATTGAAATGGAAACTGTTCTCTGCCTGGTGCGGAGAATGCCTTCTAAATCTTGCTATCTGCCCTATGGTACAGTACTTGATTTCTGCAATGAATGTTTCTTTGCTGGGTTATCTCTGAGGAGAGATCCTTATTTCATCTTCTCCGTGGTACTTGAGGCTTAATACAAGCCAGATCAGGAAGAACTTAATCTGTTTTGCCCTGTCCGGGCTCTTGGATGCTTATGTCCACAGAGCTGCAACCTGTGGCATATATATAAGAGCAGTTATTTGTCTGCATCAGGTTACCTAAGATAGGTTGCCCTGCATCTAAACAGATATTGAGCAAGTGAGTAGTTGAGGCTATCTCACTTGCTTATGAAGCGGCCGGACAGCCTTCACCTTTGGCTGTCCCGGCCCATTCTACCAGGAGTATGGCTGCCTCTAAGGCTTTATTATCAGGAGTTTCACTCTGACATCTGTAATGCGGCAGGCAGGTCCTCACCGCATACATTTGTTAGATTTTATGACTTGGACCTAGGCTCCACTCCAGGGTCTAGGGTGCTTGTTTCCTAGTATGCGCATGGTCTTCATACAGAACAGGCATTTGTCATATGGCGTCGTGGGTATAGGGTTCCCACCGCGTCTCGACGCAGCTCGAAGTTCCCTTGAAAGGGAACGTCTCAGGTTACGTATGTAACCCTGGTTCCCTGAGAGGGAACGAGACACTGCGTCGCCTTGCCATACTCCCTGCATGCCTGTGATCGACTTGCTTCGGCAGGGGTGCTTTATAGCTTCCTGGTCGATGACGTCACCCGCCTATGACGTCTCGTCTTTCCATTGGACTGATTATACACGTGCTTCACGACGCAATCACGCAGGGCGTTCCCACCGCGTCTCGACGCAGCGTCTCGTTCCCTCTCAGGGAACCAGGGTTACATACGTAACCTGAGACGTTTTTTTAGGTCGTTTTTGAGTGACAACCTCAAGTTTCAGAGTTTTTAAAATGTAAGACTTTTAAATACCTCTTTTAAATAAAATGACCTGCACAAATTAAATGAAAACCGTATTCCGTTACATAACAAACCTATACAATATAAAAATAAATAAGGTATGTCCAATTGTTCTACTTCATTAAGACTTTTGTTGTACCATTCAAGACCTTTTTATGGCCTTAAATTTAATCAAACCAGATATAAGACTGTTTAAGGGCCCGCAGAAAACCTGTTTGGGACACGTATTAAGTGATTTGGTAGTTGTAGTCCATTTTAAATTTAACATATATTGCTGTGCCAAGCTGGTAAGGACAACTGTATTAAGAGTTTTGGAAAAAGTGACCCAAGCACTGAATGTCCTAGAAATGATAAAATAAATAATTAATAACTAGAAAGAAAGAAATTCTCACCAGTGTTTGCTTGAAATCTGGGTTGTGCTGCATCCTTTGCTCCAGACTGAGCAGTTGGGTGAGGTCTTGCAGGGGCAGTAAACCTTCCTCAATACCTAAAGGCTGCACCTGGGCCTCCCGCAGTTGCAGCAGTCTTAGGATGGTTGTTTGTTGGTCCAGCACCACCTCTACTTTTGTCAACACCTCCTTCAACATGGCTATAATAAAGAAGTTCATGATTTTGAAAAAAATATATACAAAGTAACAAAAAATATACATCTGCATCTTTAGGGACAGATTGACTAAACAGGACAAATTAGTGTGAGAGCAATTCCAAAAAAGATTTTTTTGTAAATTTAGAACATGTCGACATTCCAAAAATATAAACCTGTGTAAATATGACATTTTTTCTGTATGTTGCTGAAATTCAGCAGTGATTCGCCAATTCATTTCCATAATGACCAACACAATCTACCAAGAGCAGCGCAAATTGCCAGCTGGTTTAACATACTTTTCTTGGCCGCTAAACAACAATGGCGCAAATACCGGTAAACTGACGAGCACAAGTCTTAGTAAATCACGTTGTGATTCATTTAAAAACTCTCCTCTCATAAATTTTGCATCTGATAGTGAAACTCCTACAAATGCATATGCAACTTCTTGCATAATAATATTTATATACGTTATATTTAATATTAAGAATATAACAATATTGCATATTGCATCTGCCGCAAAAATACCCTGTCCATGCCTTTTCAGCTCTAATTTTTCATTGTCATTTAGTAAATCCTGAAAGTGTTTTTTTTTACCCCAAAGGAAAGTTTGCACTGGTGCAAGGCAAGCTGGTAATAAATCTGGTCCTTATTACTTATATTTACTTATTAATATAACTAATACATATTTCAGTATGATGGCTGAGTGGAATTCACTGTTAGTCCTACCTGATTCTGATGATTGCCGGGGGGGCACTCGAAATGTCTGATAACCTGGCAGTGCTACAAAAGAAAACTTGAATTGAGGATAAAATATTCTACAAAATGAATACCTACAAAAAAAGCAAATAAGAAAGCAAAAGAAAACTCACATGGCATATTGTCCATCGGCAGCCAGTTTTGGATCATGTCAGTAAATGTGTCATGTGGTGCTGGTGATAGTGGTGGTAAAGTGGTGGTGGGACTAGAGGGGAAACTGGTGTTTGGGGTTACTGTAGGGAAGTGTATAGTGGGGGCAGATGGCACATTTTGTTTTGGTGGTGGGGCAGACTCATCCTCAGAGTCTAACAGACACTCCTCCTGACCTCCAGGTGGACCAATACGGACATTCTTGCTATTTTAATAATAAACCAAATTGATCAAAATGAAATCAACTATATTGACAAATTCTACAATGTTTCATGATAAATATTGCTTAAAATACAGCATGAAAGCATCAAGGAATAGTAATGTGCTGAAAAAATATCCATACATTTTACGCCTAGGTGGTCTTTGGCCAGACACTTCTGCCTCGGACTGGAGATCTGACCAGGTCTCTGCCTCTTTGGCCTTTCTCCTGCCCTCTTCATAACTGTCTGTAAAAAAAAAAAAAAAATCAATTCAAGGAGGAAAAAATTTATTACTTTGCAAGACTCAGGCTAATAATTTTACAAACAGCATACAAAACACATTGTTGAGCCTAACAACGGTCAGTTATACTGCGGGTTGAACAATATAATCTAATAATGAACCACTTGCTCGATCAAATGCTGCAATCGACCAATCAATGTCACACATTCCAGAGGGTCGTGTAATAATGTAACTTAGCCAGTGGTCATGTATACACTAAAATGGCAGAATAAGTCAAAACCAGCATGAAAATATAAAATTTACCTGTAGAAAATATTGTTCGGACCTCCCACCGGTCCCAGTCTTGGTTGGGAGCCATCATGTTTTTGATGGCCATGTAGAGGGCCATGCCCCTTAATGACTTAGGCCAACAGCACTGGCCATTCTCGACCCAAATGCCTGGGACCAGCTCCACCTCCCTCGTTTCGGAAAACTCAACTACCTTAAACATATCTGTTAGAACAAAATCTAGTTTTGATAAGCATATACACAAATATAAACATATTTTGGCGCATATGCATGTTTCCACCCCATTTTATGGCCAAATTTGCTTTTAGGATTTATTTTTTTAAATCAAAACCAAATATTGAACCAAATAGCTGCCAGGCCGAGGCGGAGACAAGGGCCTAGAGGCCTGATGTGAAGCCGGAGACTCAACCTCTAGTCAAGCGGGTGGACGGAAAGCCGAAGCAGCACCGGATAGCTGCACGGAGCAAGTGGCTGGAGCAGAGCAGAGGAGCAGGACGGCACCAGTGGGACAAATGGATACAAGGAACTTGACAAAATCAGTGGAGGAGATGGGACCAGGAAATCAAGCAGGGACATAGAAGGAGGAAGATTTCCGGATGGAACCGGATCACCCAGATGGCCGGACAAAACCAGCATGAAGGGCGAAGGGCGAAGACTCAAGGGTGGGGGCTTGGCAGGGGAGTGGATCTGGAGACCACAGATCTAATTAGGGCAGAGGTCCGCACCAAGCTCTGAGATGGACTGAGCAGTTTGTATTGGCTCTGGGGATACACAGGGGATACACAGGAGAAACAAACACAACCAACTTAAAGGAGAACTCCGGTCAATTGTAACATTGAGCTAATTTTTTTTGTAAATTTGGAGTGCTGTCAGTACAGAGAACAACGACATAAATCGGTGTTGCCTACACCGTGTTATCCTCTTTTTAAAATTTGCACCCTGTTGACTTAAATGGGGCAAGTTTTAAACCTGCTTTTAGCCTCTTAACATCCTTGATGTGTCATTACAAGTGCACCAGCCATGTGAGTGATTCCTTCAGAGTGAACACGGGTGAATCTGACTGCAGTAGATGTGAAAGATATGAATAAAAGTGATGTTAATTCAGCCAGCGCACATACCTGTATTTACTTCCTGTTTTCGGTCGAAGTCCACAGTAGTCGATTGTCTAGTTCTCCACTATTGCTTAGATACCTATGATCACGCGCGTGAACTCGACAATCGACTACTGTGGACTTCGACCGAAAACAGGAAGTAAATACAGGTATGTGCGCTGGCTGAATAAACATCACTTTTATCCCAGACTGATCTCATGAAATGGCGTATGTATGACACGCCAATTCGTATTTCCATTTTTGGCGTGTTATCAACACGCATAATCGATTTTCAGCGTGTTTATCAATGCCGGTGACTTAACGTTACATTACTGTATATATAAATATATATGACCTACCCCAACCGCGTCCCTAAACCTACCCGTCACTGGGGTTAATACCATTTATGAGTGTTCCCCTACCATCCTAGGAAAAAAAATATTGCTCCCCAGATGTAGATATTAGAGGTGGGAATCTTTAGTCACCTCACGATCCGATCCGATTCCGATTCTGGAGGTCACGATCCGATTCCAGATCGATTCTTTATCTACTTTTCCCCCCTTATTAATTCATTAGTTTACATAAGTAATTAAGTACTTTTTTAAAAAATAATTACAAATTTAAAAAAAGAATTAAAACAGTTGTATTTTAAGAATTTTAAACTTATATAACTTCAAAACATACAAGCAAGTAGCAAATAATAAAGAGGAGCATAGAAACATGACAAACAACAAACAAAGAGTGCTTTCAGTATTTAAGATTATCTGAACATTTTCCATTCAAGAACTGTGAGTGATTTTTCTTCATCGTACTTTTGTATTTTACTATGACATAGACTGCGGGAGATCTATTAAGCTGCATTCACGCTCGGATCTCTTTTGAAATATAAGAAGTAATGTGGTTTGTCCTGTCCGTTTAATCCCTTAAGACATAACTGGCTGTGTTTACGTTCATTTTGCACAAGTATATTAAACCACTTACATGGAGTCGCACAGCCGCTTGCGCGAGCAGTCTCGTACACAAACAAAGCGCGCGTCAGCATTTAAAATTGAAAGCAGCCTTCTGTTAGTGAGATTCATATTTTAAATATATAAGTCCACTGCATTCCAAACCACATAAATGATGACTTCGTAGAGCATTTGTAAGGAAAATACAGACGGGTGAGACAGCACACTTTAAGTGTAACATCAAAACAAGCGCGCGTCTCTCACAGCGCATCCTGTGCAACGAAGCCTGTGAATGTCCTTGTAATTCGCTTCAACCTTTCCGAACTTTATGAAAGATTATTTTACGGAAGGTTCGAGTTGTGTACGTGTGTGAGGAATTGTTAGCAAGCAGAAGACGGGTGTTCCTAAAGCAAACTCAGCGTCATCGCACATCTGGTAAAAAACTAAGCTCAGAATCGATTCTGAAATTCTCAGAATCGATCCAGAATCGTTGGAGAGAGAATCGCGATGCATCGATGGATCGATTTTTTCTCCCACCACTAGTAGATATACATTTTGCTCAGTTTCGCTCGGACATTTAACGGCGTACACATACACGCGGAATCACTGTGACGTTTAACGGCGTAGACATACACGCAGAAGATGACGGTTCGTTTCGGCGTGGACATACACGCGGATAGCTCAAAATGCGTATAAATAACACGCCACTTGACTTGAAAGTGGCGTGTATGTTTACGCAAAGTCATGATGTCATGTTGTTTATCCATATCTTTCACATCTACTGCAGTCAGATTCACCTGTGTTCACTCTGAAGGAATCACTCACATGGCTGGTGCACTTTTAATGACACATCAAGGATGTTAAAAGGCTAAAGCAGGTTTAAAACTTGCCCCATTGAAGTCAAGAGGGTGCAAATTTTAAAAAGAGGATAACACGGTGTAGGCAACACCGATTTATGACGTTGTTCTCTGTACTGACAGCACTCCAAATTTACAAAAAAAATTAGCTCAATGTTACAATTGAACGGAGTTCTCCTTTAATACTGAAGATGACCAACATTGAACTGAACCAAACAGGAAGTATTTATACACCAGAGAACTTAGCTAATTATATAACAGGTGAATGAAATGACTAATCAAACGAACTGAGATTCTAGGTCCAGACAGAGAAACTAAGAACAAAGGAAACATAAAAAAACCCTGAATATAATAATAATAATAATTATGATGACAGGAACACTGGAACTAGCAGCTTTTATTCAGTTTCTCCTTTCACTTCAAAGCTGACCAAGAAAAAAGGGCTAAATTAAATCATTGACACAAGTGCAGCAGTGGCACTGCAACAAATTTATCTTGTTTTGGTAACCTCACATATTTCTCAACATGATCAAACAACTGAATGATTTTCAGGCTTGATGAGATTTTGCCAACCAGGTAGATACCCAGCTCACAAGAATTCAGAGGATACTCAAAAAACGGTTCCATTAATTCATATTCCCTGAAGACAATATATATCTTGCCCTGAGACTGAAGGACATTGTCAATCAAAGCAATGGAGCCACCAATCTTTACACATCTGTCTGCCTCGCTTGATACATTAATTTTGGTACCACCTATGACAAGCTCCTGGAACTGAAGTACGGGTAGGCCCATCATGGAGGGTGGAACTGGGCCACGGTTATGCTCCTTTTGCAACTTTCTCTTTCCATGTGATGATTCATCATTTCCTGTAAAAGGATCCATTTCAGAGATTCGCCGAATAACCTGGGCCAGTGGATGGTGCGGGGTTCTTATCATCTTTTTCAACTTACCTAAATAATCCTCTAATGGAAATCCAGATATTAGGTCCAGATTCCCGTGTATTCGAACATCCCCAGAAAGATGGGTAAGCCCATGAACATTGTAAGTAACAAATTCAGGACCATACAATTCACCAAAATGTGTCACAAATGACACAAGCAATGTGTGTGCAAAGTCGTGAAGATCTGCAGACAATGAAGGACTTGCGAGGATGAAAAATGGCAACAGATAACAACATGAAGTTGTTGTAGACTGAAGCCAACAACACATTTTTGAGAACCACTGGCCCTGTGTACAACAAGAACTGTCGCAACTCTGTGGCTTTCCACCTGAGCCTTTCTGAAAGCCCCCTGGGTTTACGAGCAAAATCCATGGGAATGAAACGTCTCAGGCCTACAAGTTCACTAGAGATAAGGTTCATCTGATGAGAAGACAAGCGGCAGAGTAAGGGCCCTGATGCAATCCACAAATCCAACAGTCGGCGTACCACTCCAAGACATACAAGATGCATGTAATCATGAGGAAAGCATGACACCATGCCTATACCTACATCAATTAATGGTGACTTTGTGACATGATGGTCCTCATCAGACATCATTTCAAAAGACAGATCAGTTCGCTGTGGGCTGTTGACTTCTGGAAATGTCATCCTATGTTTAAGATAAACGCCTGTTTGGACACACTTGTCACAACCTGAGTAACCATTGTGAAGTTTTGTTCCTTTGGTGAAAGCTCTTGCTGGAGCATCGCAGATGACCGAGGTGACCTTTAAGAAGCACTGTTTCCCCTTTATAAGGAATCCTTTGCTTAGCACTTGTAACTCACTGACAAGATCTTTTAAATACTCACCCAGACAACTTGGCTTCGAGGTACCACAAAATAGAGCAATGACAACTGGCTTCTTCACAACACCCTGTAGCAAGCCAAGAATTGGCCAGAACTGAACCGAAGAACTCTTAAACAAAGGCAAACCATCTACATGCAGCTGCAATTTGAATTCATGTCTGCTTGGAATGTGAGACCAGACCCGTTCCATGCTTTTTGAAAAAGCTTTCAAAATGCCAAAGTAGTAGGGGGGGCGCTAGTGCTCCACCACAACTTATGCAAAATTACCGAACACCACGATAAAACTTTCTAAGAGTTGATATTTTTTGCTCGCTTGCCTATCTCATCCGTTGAACCTCGCTAATTTGAAAATGTCGCGGCAAAGAAACCCTCCTGGGAAGTCCAAGACCATCGATGGATACATCAGCAGTGCTAATGCTAGCGGGGCTAGTGCCAACGATAGCCGTTCCAGCGAGCCCTCTGCTAAACCTCCGGCTACCACTTCAGATATTACGTCCATAGACAAAACCCACATGTACGAGATATGCAAGGAAATGTGTAAGGAAATGTCAGAGACGATTCTGGGGAGACTCGATGAACGCTTTGATGCCTTTGACACAAAATTTCAGTCTGTGCTCTCCGTGCAAACTGACCTGCAAAACCGCATGGTCAATCAAGAGCAAACGACCAGTGCACTTGAAGAACGTGTGGAAGTGCTTGAAGCCAAGTGTGAAGATTTAACAAAATACGCCAGCCAGCTTCAAACCAAACTACTGGATTTAGAAGCACGGTCCCGCAGACACAACATCAAGATTGTTGGTATAAAAGAGGATTCAGAAGAAGGGAAACCAACTGATTTTGTTTCCAAACTTATTCCTGAACTGCTGGGTAAACAGCACTTTCCACATCCAGTGAAAGTTGATCGTGCGCATCGCTCTCTGCAACCCAAATCAACGGCGGGTGGCAAGCCGCGCACCATCATGGCTCGCATTCATCATTTTCAGGTGAAGGAGCAGATTCTACGCCTCAGCAGGACGCAATCAATGGAGTACAAGGGAAACAAAATTTAAATTTTCCCTGATTATACCAACGAAGTGATGAGCCAGCGCCGTGCCTTCCGAGACGTGATGAAAGCCCTGAGAGACGGAGGAGTTAAACATCACCTGCGCTACCCGGCCAGGCTTCATGTGTACTGGGATGAGGAGGAGAAAATTCCGGAGGTTTTCAATGATCCAGCGGCAGCTGAAGCGGCTCGTTCATTGAAGGAACGTAGCGCTTCGGCAGATGGTTAAAGAACGTGATGAACATTTTTACTTTCAATTTAAGGTGAGCGTGTTTGTTCTTCTGTGCTAAATGCGCCACACTGTTGACCATTTTTCAAACTGCGTGTCAATAAATGACTGTCCAGACACATGACAATTATTGATACACCAGGGCGCAGGACAATTTCTTTTAAAGGCGTATTTTACTTTGTTTTTCAAATGTGTTACTAGCTTTCAATTTTTCAAACCTATATTTACGTTGTGGTGGAGGGCGCTACTTGGGTCGGCCTACTATTTGTCCAGCAGATCCTGTTTTGGCCAAGAGGGGAAGATACGCGTCAAGTTCAGGGGACGCGGAAGTGAAGGAGGGGGGGTGGTTGTGGTACTGTGTTGTTGTTCTTGTTCGGCTCAGATGCACGTTTTACTCACTTGTATTCGGTATTGCAACAGCAATTGTATTTTTTTGTATTTTTTCTAAATGACTCAAGTACAAGGTAAAATGCATGTAGGAGGCAGAGATTTACAACTGATTTCATGGAACGTGAAAGGGCTTGGTAGTGCAGTCAAAAGGGGGAAAGTTTTTAAACACCTGAAATCTCTTTCTGCGGATATAATTTTTTTACAAGAGACCCATATCAAAACAGCTATGCAACATAGGTTGAAATGTAATTGGGTGTCTCAGATATATCAATCACCATTTACCTCGCATGCCCGTGGTGTGGCAATATTGTTTCGACAAAATATCCCATTTCAGGTAACTTCTGTTATCAATGACCCTCTTGGTAGATATTTATTGGTCTCTGGTACTATAAACTCGTTCTCATTAACCCTGCTTAATATATATGGTCCGAACACGGACGAGCCCAATTTTTTCAGAAAGGTTTTTGATCTGCTTCCAGACGATAGTGACTCAAACATAATAATAGCCGGGGATTTTAACTGCTATCTAGATCCTTTCTTAGATAGATTATCTACAAGACCAGCACCCGAAATTGTATCTGTAAAGCTTCTAAACAACCTTTTGAAAACTAGAAATCTAGTAGATATTTGGAGGATTCAGCATCCTACAAGCAAAGAGTATTCATTCTACTCAAATGTTCACAAATCCTACAGTAGGATTGATTATTTTCTGACTAGCTCTAACCTTATTTCCCAAATCACCAATTCCAAATACCATAATATTTTGATCTCTGACCACAGCCCTTTAGCAATATCATTAAATATTTCCCTCCCAAAACAGACTTATTCTTGGCGTTTTAACCCAAACCTTCTAAGTGATGACAACTTCGTTAAGAATATAACCTCTAAATTGAAAGATTTTATAGAATTAAATGATAATGGTGAAGTGTCTGACTTGACCCTATGGGAAACATTAAAAGTCGTTTTGCGTGGTGATATAATCTCCTACACCTCAGCCATTAAAAAGGAGAGAGAGATGAGACTGCTTGAAATTAACAACACTCTTCCTAGTTTGGAAAGAACTTACCAAAATTCTAAATCACCAGATCACTACAAAGAGATATTGAAGCTTAAATATGAATACAATGATATTATGAGTGGCCAAGTTAAGAACTTACTTTTGAAATTAAGGCAGAAACACTTTGAGCTTGGGGATAAACCCGGTAAACTACTATCGCAACAGCTTAAAGGTGCCCAGGCTTCAAGAGCAATTCGTGGTATTAAGTCTAAATCAGGCATTCTTCTAACCAATCCTGCTGACATAAACCGTCGTTTCAGGGAATTCTATTCTGAGCTTTACTCTTCCAAACACAATGTTTCACAATCTAATCTGAATGATTTCTTTGACTCTATATCATTGCCCAAATTGAGTGACGTTGCTACGAAATGTCTTGATTCAGACTTTACGCTGCAGGAAGTCATCAATGCCATAAAGTCATTTCCATCAGGCAAGGCTGCTGGGCCCGATGGTTACTGCGCAGAATTTTGTGATATTCTTGCACCACTTATGCTCAGAATGATGCATAATTCTAAAAGTAAAGGAAAACTGCCAAAAACCCTTTATGAAGCAAACATTTCTTTAATTTTAAAAAAGGGCAGAGACGAAACTGACCCTGCAAACTTTAGGCCAATTGCACTTCAAAACTTTGATCGCAAAGTAATAACTAAAATCTTGGCTACTAGACTGAACAAATATTTGGCTTCTATCATCCATCTTGACCAGACAGGGTTTATTCCCGGCAGACTCTCTTTTTCTAATGTCAGGCGGCTGCTCAATACTATTTACTCAGATTTTAGTGGTACTAAAGGAGCTTCTATTTTGTCCCTTGACGCACATAAAGCTTTTGATCAGGTCGAGTGGCCTTATATGTTTGAGTCACTGCGCAGGTTTGGATTCGGGGAAACTTTTATCTCTTGGGTGAAACTGATATATGTAGAACCGTGCTGTTCTGTTTTGACGAATGGTGATCGGTCAGCCCCTTTTTTTTTGCAACGCTCGGTTCAGCAAGGCTGTCCATTGTCTCCGGCGCTCTTTGCTATTGCACTGGAGCCACTTGCTGTAACAATAAGAGAGCACCCACAGATGAAGGGGCTTCAGGTTGGAGGTGTGGAAACGCTTATCAGTTTATATGCTGACGACGTAATATTGTATTTATACAATGCTGAAAAATCAGTTCCCCCTCTTCTCGAGTTGATAGAGTCTTTTGGTAAAATATCAGGGTACACGATTAACTGGTCAAAGAGTGAGTTTGTGCCTCTTTCCAGTACTTATTCACCAGGTTTTTTACAAAGTATTCCATTTAAAATAGTTAATGATCATTTCACCTACCTTGGTTTGACTATACCTAAGGATCCAAAACTAATATTTAAATTAAATTTCGCAGAATTTATTTCAAAATTAAAACAAAAAATTGAATGTTGGAAAATTCTTCCCTTATCAATGATTGGACGCATAAACTCAATTAAAATGATCTCCCTTCCCAAATTTTTATACTTATGTCAAAATCTCCCCATTTATCTCACTGCAGCCTTTTTTAAAGACTTGGACTCAATTATCTTGTCTTACATTTGGAATGGCAAAAATGCCAGAATTTCGAAGGCACACTTGCAGAAGTCTAGATTAGAGGGAGGGTTGGACTTGCCTGTATTTAAACACTATTACTGGGCTGCCAATGTTAGGGCATTAATGTTCTGGCAACAGGGATCCCTGGATGATCAGACGCTTACAACCCCTTTGTGGCTTAAGATGGAGGCCAACTCTGTGAATAATTCTTCATTGCCAGCTATGTTATTTTCCAAGTTCGAAAAGCCAGAGTCCTATAAGAATTTATGCTCTGTGGTAAAGCAGTCAGTAAGAATTTTAAACCAGGTTAGGTGCTTTCTAAAACTACCAAATACATCAGTACAAACCCCTATATGTTTTAACCATTGTTTTCTGCCTCCCTGGCATGACATATCGTACCATGACTGGAGAAAGAAGGGCTTGGTCTCAGTTAACAATCTGTACATTGACGGTAAATTTGCATCATTCAACCAGCTGAAAGGAAAATATAATCTCTCTAATTCCCATTTGTTTCGGTATTTGCAGGTTAGACATTACACCCAATCAAAAATTGAAGATTTTCAAAATCTACCCCTGGAGCATGAAATTTATGATATTTGTAAGAGCCCTCCTTTCTCCAAGCGTCTTATTTCGAGAATTGTACGTCTATTTGATGACTGTATTGCTGCGCACACTGTGAAAACTAGGGATACTTGGAAGGAAGAGTTAGGTGTGGAACTATCTGAATCCATGTGGAACACCTGTTTGTCTAATATTCATTCCTGCTCTATAAACAGCAGACACCAATTAATTCAATTTAAGATTGTCCATCGCTTACATTATTCCAAAGTCAGATTACATAGAATATATCCATCAGTCTCCCCAGTGTGTGACAGATGTAATATGTCAGAGGGTACACTGTCCCATGCTTTTTGGGCCTGCTCTTCATTGGTAAATTTTTGGTCTGAAATATTTGACTGGTACTCCAAAGCATATCAGAGGCCCCTTCAGCCCGAGCCTGGACTTGCTATTTTTGGCTGCTCACAAACAACAAGGACAATTACAACTATAATGCGGCAACCATTGGAACTGGGATTGATAGTTGCCAAGAGACTGATATTGAAGGAAGGAAGTCTTCCACTCCTCCTTCCTTTCAGGTATGGGTCACTGACATGCTATCCATAATACAAATGGAGAAACTCCGCACCAGTCAAACGGACACATTTTTCCGTTCTTGGAACCCTTTCTTAACTCATTTTGAAAAAGCTAAAATACAGTAAACTAATTGTGTTCCTGTATTAACAACCTTTCCTCCTACCGCTGTACTAAATAAGACTGTAAACAACTGGCAATAGCTGTATCTGAGCCTTGTTTGTTTGTTTGTTTGTCTGTTTAATTTGAAAATGTAAATAAAATATATATAAAAAAATATATAAAAAAAATGCCAAAGTAGTGGTAAGTGCCACCAGCTACAGTTTGGATGTTGTAAGAAGTAGTGGTATTGAGAAGAGTTCTAGCATCCTTTGGTAGAAAAGGATGATGAACTCTCAAGAAGGCCAGAAGTGCAGTCAAAGCTACTAAAGATACCCTGAAATGAATTGCCCAGTCACACAAAGAGTCAGATAGTGATACACTGACATTTTCTATGTCATCATCACTCTGAGAATCATCTTCAATGTCAGAAATTTCTCCCTGGTCACCCTGATCTTGGTATTCAGCTGAATTACAGATACTCACTGTAGCGTTCTCCGCAGCTCCACAGGCCTGTAACTCATCTTGAAATGAATCAAACATAGAACTCACACGTTTCACTGCTCGTTTTCTAAGACTGCGTCTATCCATGTTTTTACCTGAGTTTTTCTTTCTCCAACCTAGGGAAACCGTTTTCTTTCTCCAACCTAGGGAAACAGATAAATGAGAAATTAACATTAAAAATGTTGCACTAGTATACAAATCTCTCTTTCTGTCTGTCATATTAATTCATACTAACTGAAACAATCACAAAATACTGCCCAATCACAGAAAAGGCCATAAATGTATCATTCACGTGTGTGTGTGTGTGTGTGTGTGTGTGTGTGTGTGTGTGTGTGTGTGTGTGTGTAAATATTCACTGATTCTAAAAAATAAATAAGGTCCTACTTACACTTGGTATTATTTTTTTTGATACAATCATATTTGGACAATGCTAAAAAAAAAGTTTAGTTTAGTTTAGTTTATTTGAGCAGTAACCATTCTGCTCAAAAGGAGTGGGCCGAAGCAAAAGAGCTTATAAGCGCCCACCCCCAAAATTAATACAATAAAAAATTCTCATTTCACAATAGTACAAAGGAATATAGTGCAAAAGCAACAAAACAACAACAAGGAAACAACAGCAAAAAAAAAAAAACATAAAATGGATTATATACACTTGCGGTATCTGATCATGGTAGAAATACCCCTAGTGGCAAATCATTTCTTCTTCTCTATACTTTTTTGTTTGTATTTATATTTAAACAGGTTTATGTTTGGACATCGTTTCATCTCCATCTCCAAGTTATTCCACAATTGTACCCCATTAACTGTAAGGCTAAAACTTTTCAAAGTTGTACTATGTTTCTACGTCCTAAAGTTTAATTCATCACGTAATTCATAACAACCAGTCCGTTCTTGGAACCTTCTTTGTATTTTGCCTGGTAACAATTTGTGCCTTGCTTTGTATAGCATCTGTACTGATTGGAACTCAACAATGTCATAAAACTTCATGATCTTTGATTTAAAAAATAATGAGTTTGTATGGTCCAAAAACCCAACTTTATGAATTAATCGAATAACTATTCTTTGCAGCATTACTATTGGTTTTAATGTGCTTTTATAAGTACTACCCCATACCACAGAACAATCATGTAAATAGGGCAAGATCTGAGAACAGTATAAAGTATGCAGAGCTTTGATGGTTAAAATATGCTTTACTTTTGCAATTACTGAAATACTTATTGACATTTTAGTGATTATATATTTAATATGAGAGTTCCAAGTAATTCTATCATCTATAATAACTCCAAGGAATTTGATTTCATGCACCCGCTCTATAACAACACCCTCTATCTGAATTACTTCCTGAGCATTGGAATTACCGTTACCAAATATCATCATTTTACTTTTACTCAGATTTAGTGATCATTTATTTTGTTTGAACCACTGGTAACACTTTACGGTAAGGGTACATGAATTATCATGAATTCATGTATAAATTCATGCATGAAATATGCATTCATTCATGCATTAATATCTCATGAATCATCAGGAACTAACACGAGTTCAACGTTTTTCATTCATGACTTCATGGATGAACAACACCTTAATTAAAACATTAACTAAGATGAGTACATCATCATGAATTATGATTTATTACGCATGATCATGATGTTTTCTTTGTTTACAAAAAAAAATTGGTCTTTACCACCCATTGTGGATAAAGCTATGGTTATGGTACATAAATCATCATGAATTCATGCATAAAAAAGCATTAATTCATGCATGCAAGACTACTCTTCGAATTATTAAAGGAATGTACAAAAATCCACATTACCTAATGCATGCATACAGGCTAGAACAGTATATCAATTAATGTGAGAACTGTTTTCCTGAAATAGCCTGCAGGTAAGTGGACAGACCCCAAAATTGGCCAATCACAGCACATAACATACAAATTCTGTTAGCGTTCAAATACAGTAGTCATCATTAACTAAGCATTATTTATCAATGACTTCATCATGTGTGTGGCCCCTCAACTAAAGTGGTGACTCGGTCCTTTGAAACACTGATGAACAATGTGTTTTCATTATGATCTGAGTTATCCAGCATGTTCATGTCTTCTTCATAGCCTGCAGGTGAATGGACAGACCCCAAAATTGGCCAATCACAGCACATAACATACGAATTCTGTTGGCATTCAAATACAGTAGTCATCATTAACTAAGGGTGTACTCACACTAGCCAGTTTGAACCGTGCCCGAGTGCGTTTGACCACCAAAGCGCGGTTCGTTTGACTAGTGTGAGTGCTCCGAACCGTGCCCGGGCGCGGCTCGATTAGCCGGCCCTGGCCCGCTTGGAAGAGGTGGGCCAGAGCACGGTTCAGTTGGACTCGGGCGCGGTTCGCATGCAGTGTGAGCGCTAACCGTGCTGGAGCACGGAACAGGACGCGTGACGTCACGGTTTTGTGACGCTCCAAAACCAACATGGCGGGGAAAGGGTCGCTTTGGTCTACGGCAGAGGTGCAATGCTTGTTGGTGAGAGGGCTGTGGACCACCGTGGACCAAACGACTCAAAATTATCCACAAAGTAAACAGAGCGATGGACTCCATTGTGTTCAGTGAGAGCGCCGCTCTTCCTGTTTATCCCGAAACCGTCGCACCATAATGACGTAAGCATGCTCCGGCACGAATGCTGAAACCCTATGTGAGTGCAGGCCAGAGGGGGAGTGGGGAGGGGGGACAATCGTACTCGGGCCTGGTTCATGGCAACCGTGCCTAGTGTGAGTACACCCTAAGCATTATTTATCAATGACTTCATCATGTGTGTGGCCCCTCAACTAAAGTGGTGACTTGGTGAAACACTGATGAACAATGTGGCATAACTGTGAAATGAATATGAACATGAAAGTTCAAGCCTTTGCAAACAATGTACTGTGGACACAAATGATCTTTGATCTTAACTTTACTGCTTTATTCTTTAAAAAAAAATTGATCTCTTTTTGGATAAAGACTCACCTTTTAATGTATAAAGCTACTGATGTGACTCCTCCATATCATGAAATTGTAAAACAGCTTTATGGTTTTGTATACCGTTTAAGAATAAAGCAGTAAAGTTACAGCCTGTGGTCTCATTGTTAATACGTAGGTATTAATACGTAATTTTCAAAGATAGAAAGCGTAACTTTCTATCTTTGAAAGTTCGTTTGGATATATGCTGAAACGTATAATATGGACGTATCTGCAACGTTTAAACGTAACATTATTACGATTTTACAGCTAAAAAACGTACGTTAAACTATTTACGAATATTTCATATCATAAAGATATCTGTATAATTTCCCTTTTACCATTTTATAGATTATGACTGTAAGATCTCTTAACCCTACTCCCACACCTAAACATACCCATTTCATAGACAATATTAAAAGGATAAAACGTAATGGACAGATATGTGTAGGGAAATGGCAGTTTTATTAACAATATATAGCATTAAAAGATAGTTTGAGCCACTAATCCTACCCCTAAACCTAAACCTAACCATTTCTTAAAACTATGTAGGCTACAATTATAAATTAAAACAACAGACAGACACGTATAATTACAATCATTTATTTATTGAGAAAATGTCAAAACCGGTACCAAAAGTCGTTCACATGACGATGTGTCGCAGTCCTCTCTGGCAGTATATAATAGTTTTGTATGAGGTAACGTTACAGAGCAGAATTTAAGTTATTAATCCATGAAAAATGTTCATCCGGTTTCGGTTTGCTGTTCGCTCTGTGAAGGCGCGCACGCTTCTCCAATTCAAATGTAGTACACCTTAAACACGGCATGTCGCAATCTGTGACGAAGCATGCGAGAGCCAATGAGCGTTTGATATCACTGCCGTAAAACATGTCGTAACGCTTCGGGCGCAATTTTTGAATTTGAATTCACCTTTATTTACCTGTCTATGGAATTCACCACAAGTGCGGGATTTGACGTTGACGGTCTCCGCTGAGAAATGGAGATGAAGATCACTGGATAAAGGGCTGCATTTGGATCTGTTTCTTGCAAACAACGTATGGATTCTAAAGATTTGGATTACATACAGCTAATAAAATTGATGTCTTTTGTGAATTTATGTTGTGTTTTAGTGTATTATGGGTCGAAAACGCCTTTTGTGTCTCACGGTAAATAAACCAAATATTACAAAATGGTTAAACGATTAAAGAAGGTATTTTTAAGGTTTTAAAGTGTATTCTTGTTTAACAACATGTAACGTTAGGCTAATCCTCCGAAACGAGTTTGCAGCAGAAGGCACGAAATGTTATTATTTATGAATAACGTTATTATTTGAGTAACGTTAAACTGTATTAATAAATGCGACTGAAAATTGAATTGATAAGACAATTGAATGCAATAGAGTCAAAATATTAATGCCACGATTTTAATATGCATAAGTTAAATAGGAATGCGTACAAATTTGTACGTCGGTAAAGTTGTTTATACGTAAATAAATTACGTTTTTGTGCTGTCAATACGTAAATGTTATACGTTTTAGTGCTGTAAATACGGCAGTATTATACGTTTCTGTGTGTGTATAAATGGTGGAACTACACTTTGGTAAAAATACACACGTATTCTCATGAGATCACGTTGCAAGTTAAGATCAAAGATCATTTGTGTCCACAGTACATTGTTTGCAAAGGCTTGAACTTTCATGTTCATATTCATTTCACAGTTATGCCACATTGTTCATCAGTGTTTCACCAAGTCACCACTTTAGTTGAGGGGCCACACACATGATGAAGTCATTGATAAATAATGCTTAGTTAATGATGACTACTGTATTTGAACGCTAACAGAATTTGTATGTTATGTGCTGTGATTGGCCAATTTTGGGGTCTGTCCACTTACCTGCAGGCTATTTCAGGAAAACAGTTCTCACACTAATTGATATACTGTTCTAGCCTGTATGCATGCATTAGGTAATGTGTATTTTTGTACATTCCTTTAATAATTCGAAGAGTAGTCTTGCATGCATGAATTAATGCTTTTTTATGCATGAATTCATGATGATTCATGTACCATAACCATAGCTTTATCCACAATGGGTGGTAAAGACCAATTTTTTTTGTAAACAAAGAAAACATCATGATCATGCGTAATAAATCATAATTCATGATGATGTACTCATCTTAGTTAATGTTTTAATTAAGGTGTTGTTCATCCATGAAGTCATGAATGAAAAACGTTGAACTCGTGTTAGTTCCTGATGATTCATGAGATATTAATGCATGAATGAATGCATATTTCATGCATGAATTTATACATGAATTCATGATAATTCATGTACCCTTACCGTAAAGTGTTACCGAACCACTTATTAACACGTTTGAGTTCCAAGGTAACAATTTGACACAGTTGTTGTAAATCGTCTCCAGATGGGAAAATATTTGTATCGTCTGCAAACAAGATAAATCTAAGTATTTGAGATGTTTTACAAATATCGTTTATATACATATTAAACAATTTTGGGCCCAGAATGGAACCTTGAGGTAAGCCACACACAATTTCTAACACAGAAACCGAAAATTCTCGGGCCAGCAGCTTTTGTCCAAATTTCAATCTTAACCATTGTATTTCATCAGAAACGATCTGAAAACAGGGCTTTAAGTGTAAAATACCGAACTTGTCCTTTAATATATCATAATTTATTGTGTCAAACGCTTTACTTAGGTCAATAAATAACCCTATTGCATATTTCTTATTGTCTACAGCATTAGTTATTTCATCAATTATATCAAAGAGTGCATGCGAAGTTGAACGATTATTCCTAAAACCAAACTGATTATCTGAGAGTAATTTATTAATTTCAATAAAGCTATCAAGTCTAGAATTGAAAACCTTCACTAAGATTTTTGAGAATTGCGGTAAAAGGGAAACAGGCCTGTAGTTAGTAAAGAGATGCTTATCTCCTGCCTTAAACAAAGGAATCACTTTTGCTACTTTCACACTATCAGGAAATTGGCCAGTTTGCAACGATAAGTTACAAATGTATGTCAACGGCTTACAAATACTTTCAATAACACTTTTTAAGGTCTTCATATCCATATCATAATAATCTGTCAATGTTTTATTTAACCTACCCTCTAACAATGTCCAGTATCTCATTTTCCTCAACAGGATTAAGAAACAATGTCTTAGGATTTGTGACTATTAGCTCACAATTATAGATCTCAACATTTGCAATTTTTGCAGCAAGGTTCGGGCTAACATCTACAAAGAATTTATTAAATGTGTTGACTACTACATTCCTGTTATTTATAGTTTTATCCTCATCTCTGAAATATTGTGGGTAATTGATCATTCTAGGTTTATTTATGATTAAACTATTTAAGATATTCCATAAGCCTTTAATATTATTCTTATTGCTATCTAACAATTTATTATAATAATCCTGTTTACATTTTCTAATGATACCTGTCAATTTATTTTTATATTTATTATATTTATCCTCCGCTTCTTTTGTTCAATCATTTATAAATTTTTTGTAAAGTGAATTTTTTTTCCTGCATGCATTCATCAATCCCTTAGACATCCATGTGTTTTCTTTGCACTTTCTTTTTTTACAGTATTTTTTTATTGGGCAATTTTTATCATATACTTTTTGAAATACTCGCACAAACTCATCATATGCCTTGTTAGTGTTATTCTCTCTGTATATAATACTCCAATCTTGCATTAATAGTTCCTTTTTAAATGCTTCAATAGTTTTCTCTGTTTTTACCCTTCTAAACCAATACATGGTATCCTCTTCATTTTTTTTATATTAATTTTTATGTAATACAAAAGTTATATGGTGTTTATTTCTTTGGGACATTTTAAATAAATATATTTTATTAAAACTAATCTGAAGTAAATAATAAGGTCTATTTTATGTGGCTTTCAAAAAAAATTATATTATAAGTAAGTCTTAAACTTATTAGTAGTCTTATTATTTTTTTGCAGTGTACTTGGTCATTGTCATGATTCCTGTCTTGTGTTCCCCTTGTCTTGTGGACTTTTGTTATTTCCTGTCCTGTGCCAGGTTTTGTAGTCCTTTGTAGTTTTTCTTGTTTATTAGTCTCTTCAGGTGATTCTGATTAGCCACGCCCCCTTGTTATCTTGTTTAGCTTGTTTGCCGGTGTATTTAACCCTCTGTGCTTCAGTTGTTGTTTGTACAGCATTATTTACCAGTGTAAGCTAAGTAACCACCACCCCATTGTACATATTTGGAGGCGGCCGTTTGTTTCCAATCCCAGAGAAATTAGCATGTCTGTAGCAACAGTAATCTGGAGACCCAGTCACTGTCCAGATAGCTTGGTGGGGTTGTGGGATATGATCACAGAACATTCACTCTTTCGTGTCTTTTCGAAGTGTTTGTCTCTGTTAGAACCTTGTGTTTTTGAAGGAGGAGAACATATTCTACAACATGAGGTAAGTTCAGCATTTTGATCGGTGTATTTATAAAGAAAATAAATAATTACACTTACAATTCAGAATTTCAAATTGGTTACTCTAGTAATTTAAGTATCTTAATCGTTTTTCTTTTTGATACTATTTTTTGCTGATAGTTAAAATATCTTCTATGCAGACACAGAAGAGCAAACTGGAAATTCAGAATTAATCATTAAGACTTGTAGTACCAACAATTATACTGTGTATATTTAAACTCATTATGATCAATTTAACAAACATGAAAAACAATGTTTTACCAGTTATTCTACACGATTAATTTTTTTTTTACTTTACTTTCCTTTTTTCTTTTTAGAAAAGTCAAGTCAACAGTTCATGTCACTCAACCTAGACAAGCATTACACTTCATCAGAAAACCCACTACTCAAAAGAAAGGTATGTTTCTGCTCAACCTATTTTGAAATATTTTATTTAAATATATTTTAACACTTACAAATAATGCATGTAGTGGCAATCTTGTTTCAAAATACACAAATATTTAGGTGTTATTGCATGTTCTTTTGAAAACTGAAGATTTTTAAATCATGGACCAGCCCAAGATTTTAAGATTGTGAGCTTTGGCTTTCGATGATACAGAAAGGCCTTGAAATGTATGTGGTTTATTTTGATGCAGCTACTGAATGATTAACAACAAACTGAGGAATTCTTCAGCAATTGTGGGACTTCCCAATTGTGTGCTGCATAGTTAATCATTTGTATTGTAATCTTTTTATCAGCTGTGCACAGAGTCTGGATTATTGGTGACCGTTACATTTGACGTGGCGAAGCGAGCAATAGAGACCATAGGCTTCCCAGGCCCAGTGGTTTAGCAGGGGAGGCATGTGTTGGGGAGACCTCCTTTCCTTCTTCCAACAGTGCCTTAAAGGAAGAACTGTTCTGAGTGTGCTAGTGATTCACTGTGGAGGCAGCGACCCAGGACGTGTGAAGTGTGCTGCTTCTCCAAGCGATGAAGAGGGACCTACGTGACCTCAATGAACCGTTTCCCCAGATGAACATTCTGCTGTCTTCAATCAACCAAAGGCCCCACTGAACAATGTGATGGCTAAGTTTGTTTTGTGTGTTAATAGAAGCATTGTACATCATCCACACACACTGTTTGAAAAGCCTGAACTATTTTTAAGTGATGAGGTTCATTTAAGCCCTAAGGGAAACGTTTTTTTTTTTTTTTTAAACTGATATTGGCCACAACCCATAAGATTGGTATTTCATTACAGAAAAGAGGGTCTCCACTTTGTGCTAAAGTGACATGTGTAATTGCTGCTAATATACAGTATCAAATCATGTTATATCACTTTATAATTGTATTAAAATATATACATTTTCTAAAAAGAACTGCAACATGTTCAGAATTGAAACCAAAGGAAGAAATAAAAGCACTTACTGCAGCGGTTGCATTTTATTTATCTAGAGTCTAGATCATTGTGTATACTGTAAATGAATTATTGCTGAGAATAATTATAAAATAATAACCTCCAGTGATTATTGTGAGCAGCAGTTTGGAGCTATATTTTGAAACTTTGCATTACACTCAAAATGAAATGTTTGTGTCCTCGGTTTCTATCAGCGGTCTGCACAGGCTTTAAACTGAAGCCCGAACCTGGCCCGTACCCAAAATAATTTAACCCGACCCGACCATTAAGGTTATATTTTAAGCCTGAGCGTAGCATCCATCAGTGGACATTTCTTGAAGATCAACTTCAAAGCTTTTAAGTTAACTTGCTGCATCTGGTCGTTTTGAAGAAACAAATGACATACAAAATTTCTTTCAAGGTCTTTTTTTCATAATATAACTTTGAATATACAATCATTATTATTTTTTTAAACATGCAAAGACGGGACCTGACCGATGTCTACCTATCAAACAGGGGACTTGAGCCTGCAATGGAACTGTGTGTGTGTGTGTGAACACTGAAGTGAACTGGCAGTGAAGTCTGTCTATATAATAATAGTAATAACTGCACACTATTATTCATTAATTAAGCATTAGTAAACAGTCAATTCATCATTTATAAAGCATTAATAGACATTAATAAGCAGTTAAGTACAGCTATAAATGCTTTATTCTTGATTTAGAAGCTTATCTATAATGTTTAATAATTGTATTTTCATACTTTATTAATGATCAATTTATCATTTGTAATGAAGTATTGCATTATTTACAAACCAGTTATTTAGGAGTTGTCAGTGATTCATAAGATCACTTAAGTGGAAGTAAATGTAGTAGATTCAGGTAGTTATAAAGCATTTAGTAGTGGTCAGTTCACTATTTTTGTGAGCTCATCTAAAGTGAGGACTAGTTATGCCTTGCAAATCATTTATAAAGGAGATTTAATTAACTTTTTAAATGAATTAACTTTTTACTAATGTTAACTAATGATTAATAGCGTGGAGTTAAGTAAGTTAACTAAGCGGCCAGTTAAATAGCAGCTCCACAGTCTCAGAGCCTCTCTAGGACAGCAAGCCATTCAAACAATAGAGAAGTGTGACGACGTATGTTAATGGGCCACTGCAGTTCCTGCTCCAGCCTACAGGAGCGCTGCTGAGTAAGGACTTACACACACACACACACACACACACACACGTAGGTCCCCATTTGGCTCGGCGGTCCCCTGTTGGTGAGTGTGTAACGACACCAAGGTCCCCACTTAGATAGGTAGACGAGTACACACACACACACACATAAACGGGGACAGACCTTAATGAAAGTTTTACTTGCATTGCATTAATTGTCAATTACAGATGGTACTCACCCAGAATAATACTTTTACCGCCGCCGTTCCCGCGGCGGTAAATTGCGGGTGTGTATTTGCAGCCTCTTACCGCTAAGAGGCGCTACAATCACAGACTTTGCAAAGTGTCAGTTTATTCTCTCTATTGCGTAATCTGCCGCCGCGCCACGGCTCATTGAGAGCAATTGAAAGCTGGTAGCAAATCAATTCAAATGAAACATTGAATGAATTCATAATCACAATACTGAAATTACTGAAATTAAATTGAATAATGAAAAAAATTCAGCATAAAACATTGCAATAGAAAAATATTAGGCCACATCGATGAGGCTTTGTAAGAGCAGACATTAGTTTAACAGTATTCAGGCGATAGCTCTGTGGTCAACGCAACAACATGAGCCTCGCGGAGCTTAATGCGATCTGAGATCGAATCTCAGTGTAGCCGACAGTGTTTATGTTTTTCCGTTCTTGATGCTTAAATATGTATCTGTTTATTAAAGGCAAGCATCTTGTTTAATTATCAATTGTACATTACAACATAAATTTACTACATTCCAGTTTGAGCCGATGCAAAGACGACGTAAGGAAGACCGTCAGCCACCAGAAAATGAAGATGATCGTCTTTAATCTGCTAAATTATTATTATTATTATTATTTTTTGTGAATCATTCACGAAATTGAGATGACTGACAGTGATACCCGGCCATAGCAACAGAAGACATTTTTCAAAACAGATAGAACAAATCAGAAAAATACTTAAAATAGCCTACAGTATTGCTTTCAATTAATAAACAATGAAAATAACAATAAGCAAAAAATTAAGAATTAAAATGTAAAAGAAAATTAATTAAGTTTAAAAACCCCATCTCACATTTCAAGGTATAAATAAAGTGTCGGGACAGATTATTTATTTAAAACAGGGTTGCATCGATAGAGTTTATTCCCTTCGCGATTCAAATAAGAAACACAGAATCTTATTCTTGCAACATTTTAAATTTCTATTGTCAAAGAAATTGCAGCTAAGTTAAAAAATGTAAATGGTACAAAACAAAAATAGTTCAAAGCAACATAAATTAAGAACAGGCGTTTTTCTTTGCCTCTCTCTCGCGCTGGATCTCTTTTTAGTACGTTTCTTTTGTCTCCCTCACTGCGCGCTCCGGGTCTCTCTCGAAATTAAACATTTCAGGGTAAAAACACACCATACAGCTGATATATAATACTGTATATGTCGCTGCGTGTCATCCACACAAATCACGAAAGAAAAAACTGTAACAAATAGCCTTTGTTGCTTCAAAGACACAGCAGGCCTTGCTGAATTCACCTTACAATAAGACGAGGTTGATCGCGAATTAAAGAGCTCTGTATCTGCTAAATTGAAATTGTGTGTGGAAAACCTTTAAATAGAATAAATAAAACTACAATATTTATAATTTAATAAGATATAGGGCCTTTTGAGATTTATCCTTAAAATAATTTTGCCTTTGCCTGCTCATCAGGCCGGCTATCCCACACTCTCCATATGAAAGATGGAACATTAACACCTCTTGTCCTGCACCCCCACGATAAAGCCACTATACTGCCTTCTCCAAACCCCCCACAGGCTATCTGAGTCTGAGACTGACTTAAAACAAAGAGTTTTGTCAATTCACACTAGACTATTCTAGACATTAGCAATAGGCTATTCAAGTGTTGATAATGAAGGAATTAAATAATTTAGGCTATGTAGTAATATTTTTGTCATAAATGTTTATTACTAAATATTTAATTAGGCCTATTTCAATAATTGAAGAATTGAAACGCTATACTTCAGTTTGGGCCAGCTTTTTCCAACAAGCAAAACTAGCCTAAATACAATCTTCAAACGCAAGTTCATTTGTTGTCATGAACAAAATTTTCAACTCAATATTAAATTCCACAGGGATCTTTGAATCCTTACAACCAGCGTGTGATTTGTGAAAAAAGTGTATTTATTTTTTTTATTATTCAAATAAATCTCTAACCACAGCTTCGTGCTGCTGTTAAACTAAACAACATTTATAGAATAATGAACTTAAATGAAACAATATCGCAGCATTGACAAATACATGTATTTGATCTGTTTTTGCTATTTAATTCAGGCCGATTTAGCCTAGATTTAATTAGAGCGAGATTTTCACCCTTTCCTTATTGGGAAGCGCTCACATAGCTAAACATTTTTGAGTAGATCATCTGTAGGTCTACCTCGTTTCATATGGATTACATAATCAGGCTTTAGACATATAGACAGGCTTTAGATAGCCGATTTCGTATCGTGACTGAGCTGAGGCAAGTGGCTTTCGGTTCATTTTTGTGACGCGCAGTTCCCGGAGACAGAGACGACAGACAAACTTTTGTTGTTAGCCTAATATGAATACATTTTACAGTTTTGAAAGATGTAAGCTACTCTACTCTTATCTGTATGACCGAAAAACTACAGAGTAGCCTATTAAGTTATTTTAGCTGTTAAGAGAAAAATAAATCCAAATGAACGCGCCGCCGCGTTTGTCGAACACTAATTCAACATGCCAGAATAAAACCTGGCTTTAGAACAATGCATAGCGCCACTCGTCGTGGTGTGACAAACACTTAATTACAAACTTCAATATTTCATTCAAAAACAATCTCAAAACGCTTTGTGACATTTTGAAAAGCCGTGCATGCATTACTGCCACTGGAACCATGAACGTGACAGAATACTGGTTCTGATCTAATTGTTTGTGTTTAACCCTCTGAGGTCGGCAAACGCGCCCCCGCGTTTTGCTGGATTTTCTTCACATTGTAGTACAATAAACTTAAATTACTCCGTCATTTATGGTTATACAGAAAAAAGAAATATAAAAAAATGATCTGTGATATTTCTACTTTTGTATGTGTCCACTTACAATCAAATCAAAACATTGTGCTTTTGTAAAATAAAGAAAATAAACAGGGTGTGCGTTCTGCCTCTCCGTCGCGGTGAACTTTTTTTTCTTGAGCACGTCTATAAACTGAAACAAAACTCAGCGAATACTTGTCACACATTTATGAGCCATATACCTTTATACACATTTAAGTGTGTACTTTTAAATGATCGGATTCAAACTGAAAACAAATATTCTCTGTTTAAGTAATTTGTATAAAACCAACTGGATGTCCAGTATCTCAAACGCTTGCTAATTACTTTTAATTCGACCACGCCCACTCGCGCAAAAGAGATTCACATGCAAATCTCCACATGGGACGCGAACGCCCTCGTTACCTCAAACACAAAACACCAAAACACTTCACAAGTCTCTGCTTTTCGTCGAGTTTGGAAGACACGTCTGAGCTTACATTGGATTTACCTCAGAAGAAGAAGAACGCGATTTGAAGACAAGAAAGATGTAAGGTAAGAAATTCGTACTTACTGTTGCTAGATATATGGTGAATATTATAATATTTAGACCCGTGTTTACTGTTAAATACTGTTTGTGGATATCTGCTCAAACGTAGATATGTATAATATGGTAACCATAATGTTTCATATATTGGAGCGCGATCGCGTTTGAATGTATCATATTTTAGAGCGCGATCGCGTTTGAATGTATCATATTTTGGAGCATGATCGCGTTTGAAAAGCAAAATGCACCAAACAATAGGCTTTATATTTATACTATTATCTAATTTCATATCATCATAACGAATGGAAACATTTGAAGTAACATATGATAATCAATATATTTTTCTCTAGCATAGTTGTTACTGAAATTCTTAGATTTATGAAAGATTTATAGGCTGCTATAGGTTATTGTTATTATTATTTTATGCAGCACTGCGCATAGCTTATGCCTACAAGGCACAACAAACCTGGTGTTCATTATATTATATATTGTTGGAAACGTGTGTGTGTGTGTGTGTGTGTGTGTGTGTATTCTGTGAATTTTAAAAATAAATTTTAACCAGAAAAAAAAAAAAATTTATTCCCAAAATCGTGCAGGCCTAGTTCTCTTACGAGAGGTCTCTTGTACTGCGTAAGATATCTTACGCTAGGGAAAATCCTTTTCCGCGAGATATTGAAGCCAAAAATTATCCTTAATTTTGTAATAATGCAAAACGCGTTGCAGCAGCAATGCAGACATAGGCGAGACAGCTCGCGCGCCTATTGGCTGCTCTGCGGCAACTGCAGCAGCCTATCGAGCGAGGCCTGGCGTGACGTCAGACCCAATCAGGGCACTTCGCGCCCGCTGCGTCACGTCCCGCCGAAATGGGCGTGGTCTAGGCCTATAAATATCGCTCGCAGGCAGCTATTATCTGATTTTTCATCCTTCAAGCGAAGCACACGCATCGCTGGAGCTGGATTAGAAGCCGCGCCGTCGAGAGAGAGCACCTTCAGCGGGACGAGTCACTGAAGTCGCTGGCCGCGCCGCCTTCCTGCCTTCCTGCTGCGCTTTCCGGCGCTTATATCCTTCTCTTTATTACACTGTACTTTTGTGTGTGTGTGTCGCCGCCGCGACACACATTCTAAAAGAGCTAGCGTCTTTTTAAAGATGCCTTCCTGCGGCTCGTGCAGAGCCACACTCAGCGACGGGGACCGCCACGTGATCTGCGTTTCCTGCCTGGGTGAGGAACATGCAGCTCTCGCGCTCGCTGACGGCGGATGCCCTCACTGCGAGCTGATGGCAATGGCGACTCTGAGGACTCGCCTAGCCGTCTTCACCGAGACTGCTTCCCCGACCGCCGCGGCGTCGCGCCGTAAAAAGCGCCGTGCCCAGCGGGCCCCGGAACCCTCCCTCAGCCGCCAAAGCTCGCCGGTTCGCCCGCTTGCTTCCCCGGCTTCTTCTGTTTCGCTTCCTGACGGACAGCGGCCGCCGTCTGCCGCCGCTTCCGTTGATGTCGCGGATGAGGAAGCCCTGCTGGGAGAGGATGATTCCTGCTCTATCCTGGCGTCAGGCAGTGAGGATTGGGCGGGCTCTGAGGACCCCGCACCCCCTGCCCGCACGTCGTCAGGCAAGAGAGCTTCCATTGAGACGGAACTCATGCGAGTACTCGCACAGGCCGCGGCGAGCCTCGGCCTCGAGTGGTCTTCGCCTGAGCAGCCCGCTCACAACCGGCTGGATGGATTTTTCCTGCCTGGGGAGCGCGCTTCGCCTACGTCCAGACCGGCGCCTTTTCTTCCTGAGTTACACGAAGAAGTCGCCAAGTCCTGGAGCGCCCCCTATTCTGCTAGAGTGCGTCCTGCTGTTTCTTTGGCATTCTCCGCCGTTGACGATGCCAAGAACAAAGGATACCTCTCGCTGCCGCCGGTTGAAGAGGCGATAGCGGCCCACTTATGCCCACCCTCCGCTGGACGGCGCGCTAAGCCGGCCCTGCCCTCTAAAGCTTGCCGCACGACGTCAAGCCTGCTCCGCCGCGCTTTCTCCGCCGCCGGGCAAGCTGCGTCAGCGTTGCACACCATGGCAACGCTCCAGATCTTCCAGGCCGATCTCCTCCGTAAGCTGGATGAGGAAGGACCTGACGCGATCTGCGTGCCGGACTTAAGGAGTGCCACGGACCTCGCTCTTCGTGCTACTAAGTCCGCAGCACAAGCCATTGGACGGACTATGGCTTCTCTCACCGTGTCTGAGAGACATCTTTGGCTGACGCTCTCGGAAATGGCCGAGTCTGAACACACCGCGTTCCTCGACGCCCCGCTTTCCGCCACAGGCCTCTTTGGATCCTCCGTCAAGGACTTCGCGGAGAGATTCGCAGAGGTACAGAAAGCGTCTCAGGCTATGAAGCACTTCCTCCCGAAGCGCTCCAGCTCTGCAGCATGCCGTGCGAAACCGTCTGCTCAGAGCTCACAGCCACAGCCACCGTCCACTGCCTCCACTTCACAGCGCCGCCAGGCCAGAAGCGCGAGACCGCGCTCCCGCTCATCCGGTCGCCGCCCCGCAGGACGTGGCTCGCGACCTAGGATCACGGTGAAGCCCGAGGCCCCGAAGTCGTCCTAGCACAGCTAGGAAAACGACGGTGTTCCAGTCCCGCTGCGGCCGGACTCACACCAAAGCTATTCGCTCGTCCAGTTCCAGAAAATGTGACTGTTCCAGTGTTTTCTGCAGCCAACAAGTCGGTTCTGTCACCCGCTTGCCTGCACACAAATGCCGTTTTCACGGCTACCCAGATAAATCCCCAAAAGAGTGTATTTTCTGGTGTCCCGGCCACGGCCGATGGTGTTTCATGTGTAGTAAGAATGCCCACTGCCCAGTGCCCATCCCTACACACAAGCACAGCCTGTCACACAGGGCTCGCGCACATAAAACCGACTCAGATCGGTTGCGCTTCAAACATGGTGAACGTGCCCACTACCCAGTGCCCACTAACACCACGTTATGCATGTCTCACGGTTTCTGTAAAAACGAAACCAACGTGCACTCGCTTCACGCAAGCGAACGATGCTTTCGGTGTGATAAATGTGCCCGCTGTCCCGCGCCCACATCCACACATAGACATGACAGTTCCCACGAGAACCGCCCAGCCCTCCCCCTCGCGGTTAACCACCGCAGAGGAGTCGAGCGCGGGCAATCTGCCCGCTGTCATCAGCGCGCCCCACGCCTCAAATGTCACGAGCGCCACGCTTGTGTTACAGCACACCGAAGCTTCTCCATCGCTGAGCGAGCGGAGCGCGCTTCGTATTCAACCCCTAGCTATCCATGCAGACGCATGGGCAAAACTACCCGGGGTTTCGAAGTGGGTGCTGAACATTATAGAAAGAGGCTATTCGCTGCAGTTTCGCCGACGCCCTCGCCGCTATGTGGCGCGCGTCGAGACCACGGTAAAAACAGAAGTAGCACATCTACTTCGAGCCGAAGTGACGAAACTATTGAGCAAAGGGGCCATAGAGCCTCTCTCTCAAGATCAGAGCGAAGGAGGGCTATACAGCAGATACTTCCTGGTACCGAAAAAAGACGGGGGTCTCAGACCCATACTAGATCTAAGGCAACTGAACAAAGTGCTTGTGAAGCGACAGTTCAGGATGCTCACGACCAGGCAAATCCTTGTGCAGATTCGCCAAGGAGATTGGTTCGTGTCAATAGATCTGAAAGACGTGTATTTTCAAATACAGATAGCGTCACGTCACAGGCGATATTTGAGATTCGCCTTCGAGGGCCAGGCATATCAGTACACAGTCCTGCCGTTCGGTTTGTCCCTAGCACCCCGTACATTTACGAAGTGCATGGATGCGGCGCTCGCACCCCTCAGAATGAGAGGCATGCGAGTGCTGAACTATTTGGACGATTGGCTGATTCTAGCGCAATCTCGCGCAGTGCTCATAGAACACACGACCATTTTACTCGATCACCTCGAGGATTTGGGTCTGAGTGTCAATTGGGCGAAGAGCTCCCTGTCACCCAGCCAGAAAATATCTTTCCTGGGCACAGAACTGGACTCACTATCCATGATAGCGCGACTATCACAACAGCGCGCGGTAGACATTCGACGCACAGCGAACTCTTTTCGCTGCGCCGCGTCTGTCCCGCTCAAGAGATTTCAGAAGATGCTAGGTCTCATGGCCTCAGCATCGTCAGTGCTCCAGCTGGGTCTGCTCCGCATGCGCCCGCTGCAGTTTTGGCTGAAAGCGCGAGTCCCACGCGAAGCGTGGGCACCCGGTTTGCTTCGCCTCAGGGTCAATCAGAAATGCGTTACAGCTCTGAAACCCTGGAAAGCGAACGACTGGTACCAATCAGGTGTAAGCCTGGGGACTTCCTCGAGGGTGAAAGTGGTGTCCACGGACGCGTCCACCTCGGGATGGGGAGCGCTGCTCGAGGGCAGACCGTTCTTCGGCCAGTGGTCAGAACGGGAGAAGCTCCTGCACATAAACTGCCTCGAAATGCTGGCAGTAGACAACGCGCTGACGCGTTTTTGTCCCCAAATAAAAGGTCACCACGTCTTGGTCCGTTCGGACAAAATGTCTGTGGTGTCCTACATAAATCGCCAGGGCGGCATCAGATCCGAGAAACTGTACAGGTTGGCAGAACGCCTCCTGGTATGGGCTCAGTGCAACCTGCGCTCGCTCAGAGCAGCGCACGTGCCAGGGATCTTGAATATAGGACCGGACAGACTGTCCAGGAACAATGTTCCGGCAGGCGAGTGGTCTCTACACCCACAGACAGTCCATCTGCTGTGGAAGAAATTCGGCAGAGCGGAAGTGGACCTGTTTGCGTCTCAAGAAAACGCTCACTGTCAAGAATTTTTCTCCAAGAGCAGGAGCGCGCTGGCCCATGTGTGGCCCCGCCGCCCGCTCTATGCTTTTCCCCCCGTCTCTCTCCTGCCTCAGGTGATAGAACGGATCAGGGAAGAAGGATGCTCAGTACTGCTGGTAGCACCGTTCTGGAAAAACCAACCTTGGTTCCCAGCCGTGATGCAGTTAGCAAGTACTGCCCCGTGGCCAGTACCAATGAGGAGAGATCTCCTCTCACAGGCCCGCGGCTCGATCTGGCATCCTCACCCGGAACTATGGTCCCTTCATGTCTGGGCCATCAACGGGTACATGTTGGACTCCCTAAAGGAGTATTAAACACGATCACGCAGGCTAGAGCTCCGTCTACAAGACGACTCTATTCTTCGAAATGGTCGGTGTTTTCGGGCTGGTGCACAGCCCGTGGTGTGTCACCCACAAACTGTGGTGTGACGGAGGTGCTTTCCTTCCTACAAGAGCTGTTGGATGGGGGCAGGGCCCCCTCCACGCTCAAAGTTTATGTGGCGGCTATAGCAGCGTTCTCAGAAACAACGCTTGGTCAGTCAATAGGAAGGAACGATTTAGTCATCCGCTTCCTTAGAGGGGCTAAGAGACTGAATCCTCCCAGACCTCCCTCAGTCCCCGTATGGGACCTTTCTACGGTTCTGGAAGCCATGAAAGGTGCGCCATTTGAGCCTTTACAGTCAATCGATTTGAAACACCTGTCTTTCAAGACGGTGTTTTTGCTGGCTCTCGCTTCAATGAAGCGCATAGGGGATCTGCACGCGCTCTCTGTGAGCGCGGCGTGCATGGAGTTTGGGCCCAATGACTCAAAAGTTATACTCAAACCTAAGCACGGTTATGTTCCAAAATCCCTCAACACACCGTTTAGGGCACAGGTTATCTCCCTGTCAGCCCTACCGGTCCCTGATGAGGAAAGAGACGCGAGCCTCCTTTGCCCAGTCAGGGCATTACGAGCTTATGTGTCTCGCTCGTCTGTTTTCAGACAGACGGAGCAGCTTTTTGTTTCGTTTAGCGGACGTTCTAAGGGACTAGCCGCGTCGAAACAGAGCCTATCCAGATGGATAGTTGATGCTATAGCGCTGGCATACGCCTCCAAGGGCATGCAGTGCCCATTGGGTGTCAGAGCGCACTCCACGAGAGGCATGGCCTCTTCGTGGGCCTGGTCAAGTGGGATTGCCTTGCAAGATATTTGTATGGCGGCAGGCTGGGCCTCCCCGTCTACATTTATAAGGTTTTATAACCTGGAGGTTCCCGCCCTGCAGGCCAGGCTGCTGTCGGTCTAAATTACCAGTATTATCTGACCTGATGCGATCAGCTCAGAATGCTGCGTCTGCTGAGCACAGCTCAATGTTCGACAGTATAAAGTTGGGCAAACTGTGTAAGACCCACATTTTCCCCATCAGTTCAGGCCGTACCCCGCCCTGTCTGTATGATGAAATTCGCGTCCCATCGACGCTACTATATGTGGAAAAGTGAGGCTGCACCCCTCCCTCTTCCCGGACTCCCTGTGAGTTCCCTGAGTGATTGTGCACTATATGTACCCCGGGCTTTCGCCCTTGGGTCTTTGGTGTCAGATCTCAACATGCACGGCGTTTTACATTGGGTCCCCTAGCGTAAGATATCTTACGCAGTACGAGAGACCTCTCGTAAGAGAACGTACTCGGTTACTAACGTAACCTCGGTTCTCTCTAGAAGAGGGAACGAGTACTGCGTATCTTGCCGTGCATGCACACGCTCTGGTTGCTTTGATGATGAAAAACCAGATAATAGCTGCCTGCGAGCGATATTTATAGGCCTAGACCACGCCCATTTCGGCGGGACGTGACGCAGCGGGCGCGAAGTGCCCTGATTGGGTCTGACGTCACGCCAGGCCTCGCTCGATAGGCTGCTGCAGTTGCCGCAGAGCAGCCAATAGGCGCGCGAGCTGTCTCGCCTATGTCTGCATTGCTGCTGCAACGCGTTTTGTATTATTACAAAATTAAGGATAATTTTTGGCTTCAATATCTCGCGGAAAAGGATTTTCCCTAGCGTAAGATATCTTACGCAGTACTCGTTCCCTCTTCTAGAGAGAACCGAGGTTACGTTAGTAACCGAGTACGTTTCTCTTGATACCAGTACATTGTTTCCCCTATAAATTTTTCCAGCAGCGGTGCTGTTACGTGCTGGAGGTTGTTACCAAGCCACTTGTGCGGGGTCCGGGGGCATGCACCCCCGGAAGATTTTTTTTTTTTAATAACCCCTTAAACCATGACTTCTGGCAAGTTTTGTGGATAGAAATGGACATTTTGAGACATACAAATTTATATATATATTACGGCTGGGAATCGATTAAAAAAATTTAAATAATTAAAAACGCACAATTTGCTGTGATTAATCACAATTAATCGCATTTCCCCCAAACTTGTAATCATCAATATTTAAATGTAGAATCACTAATTAAATTAAACAACACACAAAAAAGGGGAAAAAAAGAAAAATGTCTACACAAATTGGACATAAAATAGCCCTATATTAAAATATAAAACATCAATATATTATTCTTCATTCAGTTCTATGCAACATACTCAGATTTAAAAGATTTATTTTTTGACTAATTATCAAAATAAAGTAACGTTACAGTCATACAAAGCTATTATTACCAGAGCATGTGATCAGAGCAGGTCATTTTACCATTGTTGCCCAGCATGGCTATTCCAGCTCAGCAAACAGAAGTCTACTACTGAGAAATTTCACGTTATTTGAGCGGACTTTGCTTTTCCAGTGCGTGATCGGTACATGATTGGAGCGTTTAGGCCGTGAACCACAGAGCAGAACCCGCAGCAAAAACAAGGAGCGGAACATTGAGCAGAGAGCGCAGTGCGCCGACACACGCACACACGGAACGGAGAGCGCGGCGCAAACACGGAGCAGAAAAGACCCGCACGTAAAGTTACTAAACAAGCTGCGCGAGAATGAAACCTGATCGCCGAACACGGAGGGGCGGGACGGCATATTTTCCATAGACAGTAAAAAAATTGACACAGCGACCCCATAGACTTCAACGTAGAAAAGTTCGTACCGCTTTCTCCTTTCCACAGGCTTGCTCGCTCTCCCGTGGCGTCTGTCATTGCTATGCAACCATGAACAGAGGCGCGCAGAGAAAACGAGCGCGCCGCGTCGCTTCTATTAGGAGCGCGCTTGCCGCGCGCCCACATTTGAAATATTTGCATGTGAACGGCCCCTTATGGCAACGTGACATTAGCCTAATCAAAATATTTCCATTTGTGGCTCTTTCCTCCTTTCTTGTCAACAAGTGGATTCAGAGCCATCGCATTAGCAGTGCCGCTGGTCGCCATGTTTCAGTGTTTTTAAGTGAATGTCGTGATATTACTGATCATGTGAAGATTTTTGTAGGGGAATACATTGTAGGGGAAACACTGTTCAATGTTCACTTTTTTTCTTTTCTTTCAGGGACCAGATGCAACTGAGTCCTGCTGACTTCAACATTCACATGAGTCTCTGTATATGAACATGGTAAAGTGAAAATCAAACACCTTGGAAATGAAAGGTATGTACAATGTTTTTAGGAATGGCACAAAGGTCTCTGTCTTTGGATCATTGTTTTCAATGTGCTCTTTTGTCATTTGTTGTGTATTTTTGGATTATGTTGTGTTATAAATAAATCCAAACAATCTAAAAGCCATTCTTTTTTAAATCTCCTCATTCTTTGTGCAAGGTTGCTCTGAATGACAGGGCCTGATCGCTCCTAATAGGGCAGTTAGGGGAGTGTCTTTGTCTTTCTCAGGTGTTGAAGGCTTACATATTAATGAGATGATCACGCCTCTTCGCATATGGCTTTCTCACACAAAACACGTCTTAGAAATTGTAAATCAATATATTGTCTTATCTGAATGAGCAGTCAGGGTGATTTTCACATAGTTTTGGAGCAAATATTCTAGGCTACGTGATACAATTTTCAAAAGTCTTGTGAAGAAATAATCAGTATGGGTTTCATGGCCTTATTTCAGTGACAATTTTTTTTGGTATTTTCACAAATAAATGTCATTATCTCAAAACTACAAACTTTTACATACATGCTGCTGATATATTATTGTAGCAGAGTTTGTGCTGAATACAGTGTAATAAGACTTTAGCCATGACAATGTCACAAGTAACAGAAATAAGCACAAATGTCAGAGCATGTCAGAACACCTCCAGGGCCCAGAAAACAGCTCAGACCTCAGAGGGTTAAACGTGCCTGTTGCATATCTTTATTTTATATATTTTATGTGGTCTATTGAATTAGCATTATATAATTTTTTTTAACAGAACTGCTTTTGAAATTACGATTGGAATTATTATAGGCTACAGAAGTAAAGTTATTGTATAATATTTATTCCTTAGTGTAAAATGGAAATGCGTGGTAATTTTATTTTAGAAATATAAGCAAAAAACTATGGTGTAACAGAGTTTTAGAACTAGACAAATCTCTCTGCATCAATAATAGGCTATAAAATGCATTAATAGGCTAATATAAAAAATTCAGTAGCCTAGTCCAAGTTGGTTCGGGATTTGAACCCGTGTCATTTAAAAGATTGAGATTCTACCACTCGGCCATGACTTTACTGGTTGAGAAATGCCCAAACGTTCCCAATGTGTGTTCGCTCACACGAGGGAGAAGCGCTCTACATTCGTCTCGTTCTTCAATAGAATAGTACAAATAATCAGCTTCATTGCACATCATTTAATTTTGTTTGTTATTTTTGGTAACAAATTTGTTTTTGTGTTTTGTGTGTGTGTGTGTGTGTGTTTGTGTGTGTGTGTGTGTGTTTGTGTTTTTATCGCACTGCTCCCCGTGGAATAGGCGTGTCGCTCACCAACGTCTAGGCCTACAATATGAAATAGCCTACAGGTTATAATCGTCTCTATTTTTAACTTGTTATTCTATTTTTCTGGCCTTATAAAATGTTCTATTCTGTTTACCATAGTTGTAGTATTTCATCCTTACAGTTAATTGACATTAACTCCACTTACGGCAATTGAAAGAATGCAGCAATTGCTGCTGTTTTGCACAATATCCCTTTGCGCCACCTGGCGGTCATTTCACGAATTACTTTGAAATGCGACTGGTTTATTTTCGCCGCGGTAGATTTGCCGCGGAGGCTGGCGCGGCGGTAATAGGCATTCTGGTTGGTTACCATCTGTACTACAATTAAGATATATCTAGATTAAACATTTATTAAAGATTTATTCAAAATATGCCTAAAGATCTGAAAATATATATTGGTATATATATTGGTAACAGTAAGGTTGTATTTTTATTTGTTAACATTAGTGGATGCATTAGCTAACATGAGTTAATGAACACTCCTATTTATTTATCTTCGTTTGTTAATTTCAGCATTTACTAATACATTTTAAAAATCAAAAGTTGTAACAAACTAACATGAAAGTGTATTTTGTACTTTATACAGTAATTTGAGTTGTGCTTTACATTGTGGGAATGCTCTTTTACTCGACAGAACCACACCGTAGAGAGAATATGGCCTGAAGTCAGTTTTCCCATCAAGACTGCACTCATTCAGATGGCTGACCAGGAGGCTTTGGATATGGAGGATGGGTTGACCAGATACTGTGCATCCAATCTCACATGTGAGATCAGCCAGATTGGGGTACAGAGCTTTGACATCACTTATAAATTGTGTTTTACTTTATTATACCATCATTATTCAGTAATCTAACTGCCAGAGTTTAGCTCCAACCCTAGTCTAACCTCCAAACCTTAAGCAGAACCAGCTAATGAACGTCTTCAGAGTTACTTGATGATTAGTTACAGTAGGTGTTAGAACAAGACAGGACCTAACTCTGCAAGACTGGTAGGATGTTCTTACAGTATTATTTAATACAGTATTATCAGTATTAGTCTTTTTCTTACAATTCAAATGTTCCTATTTATAGGCAAAGGCATTCCCAATCTGCTGGCCAGAGATGTCTGCAAGGCAAAGTTTCAGAGCAACTGCGGCCGAGATATACAGACAGCAAAGGGGAAACAGTCTGACCACCCTTATGAAACAAAAATATATTGCAGTATATTGGAAAATATCATGTAATATATTAGGCCATATATTCTCATATATGGGATTTAAGTCTTTTAAAGCTAAACCGGACCCTTGGTTAAACGATGACACAAGAGCCAAAAGGCAACATTGTAGACAAGCTGAAAGGAGATGGAAGAAGGATAAATTGCAGGTTTCTTTGGGAATGTTAAGGGATAGTCTTGTTGAGTATCAAAGGGCAGTAAAGGTGGCAAAGATGGACTATCTCTCATCGGTCATAGAAAATAGCTGCCATAAACCTAAGGTCTTATTTAACACTATTAGCTCTGTTTTAAATCCATGTAATTTAGCTTTGACACAGGCTTCAACCAGTATGTGTGAGAAGTTTTTATCTTACTTTATTGATAAAGTAGCTTCAGTTAGGCAAAATGTCAGTATCGATCTTAGTGTGGTTGTACCTGCTGATCCTTTGTACTCAGCTGTTTTAGGAGAATTTAAACCTATCTCATTGTTGTTGCTTTCTCAGGTAGTACAACTCACGAAATCTACAAATTGCATTTTAGATATTGTTCCTGCCTGGATGCTCAAAGAGGTTTTTAGTATTATTGGGCCGAGTTTACTTGCGTTCTTTAATTTTTGTCTTAGTTCAGGTTCTGTCCCGGATGCGTTCAAACATGCCGTGGTCAGACCCCTGATTAAAAAACCTAATCTCGATCATAATGTTTTGTCGAATTTTAGACCAGTCTCACATCTGTCTTTAATGTCGAAGGTATTAGAAAAACTTGTTTTTAATCAATTACAAGATTTTTTACAACAGAATTTTATTTTTGAGAAATTTCAATCTGGTTTTAGAACACGTCATAGCACTGAGTCTGCACTGTTAAGGGTTCAAAATGATCTAGCACTGTCTGTAAATTCAGGAAACCCCTATGGTGTTAGTGCTTCTTGACTTAACGGCAGCTTTTGACACTGTGGACCATTCAATTCTTCTTGCACGTCTTGAGCACTGTGTAGGCATTCAAGGCTCTGCACTTAAATGGTTCACCTCCTATTTGACAAATAGGAGTTTCTCTGTCAGCATAGGAGATTACTCATCATCATCTGCTCCCCTTTACTGTTGCGTGCCTCAAGGTTCAATTCTGGGCCCCACACTGTTTTCTTTATATATGTTGCCACTAGGGGCTATAATAAATGAGCATAATTTTTCATTTCACTGCTATGCAGATGATCTGCAGATTTATCTCCCTATGAAATCAAATGACAGTACCGCTTTAAACCGCTTGCAAAATTGCATTAACCATATCAAGCAGTGGCTTTCTCAAAATTTCCTTACGTTAAATGATGACAAGACTGAATGTATTGTCTTCAATACAAAATTCGGATCAGTAAATTCGAATTTAAGTTTGGGAGCTTTGACTTCATGCGCCAAGCAATCTGTGAGAAATTTGGCCGTGACTTTTGACTGCAGCATGAAATTTGAAAAACAGATTAGCAATGTGGTAAAAACTGTTTTTTTCCAACTCCGTCTGTTGAGTAAAGTAAAGCCTTTTCTTAGCAGCTGCGATTTGGAAAAAGCGGTGCATGCCTTTATTAGTTCGAGGCTTGATTATTGCAATGCTCTTTATGTCGGTCTGAGTCAAACATCCCTTTCACGCCTGCAACTTGTACAAAATGCTGCTGCACGCTTTTTAACAAGTACACCTAGAAGAGCACATATTACTCCAGTCTTATTTACTCTGCACTGGCTTCCAGTGCGTTTTAGAATTGATTTTAAGATTTTATTGTTTGTTTTTAAAGCTCTGAATGGGTTAGCCCCCGAGTACTTATCTGAGCTTTTAACTTTGGGTGGACAAAATCGGCGGCTGCGGTCTTCGGATCAACGAATTTTACAGGTTCCTAAGTCGAGGTATACAAAGTGGGGCGATAGGGCCTTTGCTGTAGCTGGCCCTAAACTTTGGAACAAGCTCCCACCTGACATGCGTACTACAACAGATGTTGTCCTTTTTAAAGCAAAACTTAAAACTTATTTGTTTAAAAAGGCTTTTGATATGCAGTAGCTGTGTAACATTTATGCTTCATGTTTTCTTTTAATATTGTTCTTGATTGTTGTGTAGTGTTGGATGTTGCGATATTTGCACTATGTGAAGCACTTTGGACTCCTGGTGGCTGCTGTAAAGTGCTATAGAAATAAAGTTTGATTTGATTGATTTGATTTGTTATCAACAATTACCTCAGAGTTTGACTGTTTTGCCATTGCTGGAGATTTTAACATTCACATAGATAATGCAGAAAACAATATGGCAAAAGAAATCAAAACGGTTTTAGAAACTTTTGACCTGACTCAGCATGTACATGGACCCACACACAATCATGGACACACTCTAGATTTACTTATCAGTAAGGGTCTAAACATCTCATCGATTGTTATTAAGAATGTAGCACTGTCTGATCATTTCTGTATTTTCTTTGATATATTGATCTCTCCTGCCACTGAAGCTAGATCTGAGTCTGTCAAGAAGAGATGCTTAAATGAGAACACTAGTGTACTATTTATGAAGGCTATATCTTTAACACCAAGCATATCTGCTGACTCTGTTGATTTTCTCCTTGATTCTTTTAACTCAAAAGTTAAAAGTGCAATTGATGATATTGCTCCTGTGAAAGTCAGGAAGAAGAGTGGCAGACAAAAAGCACCTTGGAGAAACTCAACAGCAGTGCAAAATATGAAAAGACAATGCAGAAAAGCAGAGCGCATGTGGCGGAAGACAAAGCTTGTAGTCCATTATAACATCTACAAAGACAGCCTTCATGCTTTCAATATGGAACTAGGCAAAGCTAGACAGACTTTCTTCTCAAATATTATAAACTGCAATTTAAACAACACACGCACTCTTTTTGCTACTGTAGAGAGACTGACAAACCCCCCAAGCCAGATTCCCAGTGAAATGCTCTCAAACAGCAAGTGCAGTGAGTTTGCTTCTTTCTTCTCTGACAAAATCAATAATATCAGAAAGGTGATCAGCATATCCTTGAGTTGCGCTGGGGTCAGACAGATCAGACCACCTGAAAAAGTAGTAACTTTGTCTGATTTCAAAAAAATTGATGGCAAAATTTTGGTAGAAACCGTACAGCACCTTAAAACATCAACATGCGCTCTTGACACACTTCCCACATCTTTTTTCAAAAGTGTGTTAAACAGTTTAGAAGCAGATCTTCTAGAAGTGGTAAATGCCTCACTTCTCTCTGGGAGTTTTCCAAACTCCCTGAAAACTGCAGTTGTCAAGCCCCTCCTGAAAAAGAACAATCTGGATAAGACCATATTAAGCAACTATAGACCGATCTCAAATCTTCCTTTCATAGGCAAGATCATTGAAAAAGTTATCTTCAATCAGCTGAACAAATTCTTAAGCTCGAATGGATACTTTGATAATTTTCAATCTGGTTTCCGACCGCATCACAGCACAGAGACAGCGCTCATAAAGATAATAAACGATATTCGCTTAAATACTGATTCAGGCAAATTATCAGTGCTGGTACTACTCGACCTCAGTGCTGCATTTGACACTGTCGATCATAACATACTTCTTGACAGGCTGGAAAACTGGGTGGGGCTTTCTGGGATAGTCCTAAAATGGTTCAGGTCATACTTAGATGGGAGAGGTTATTATGTGAGTATAGGAGACCATAAGTCTGAGTGGACATCCATGACATGCGAGCTGTGTCCCAATGTGAAGGCTGCATCCTCCGAAGGCCGTATTTGAAGGACGATTGGCCGCATTTGAAGGCCGATTGCGTCACAGCGGCGCGACGAAGGACGTCCCAATTCAAAGGCTGCATCCTTGGAAGGTCGCATTTGAAGGCCGATTGCGTCACCGCGGCGCGATGAAGGCTGTCCCAATTCAGTTCTGCATCCTCCGAAGTCCGTATTTGAAGACCGGTTGCGTCATTGCGACGCGACGAAGGCTACCCTGATTCAAAAGCGACGCCAAATGCATCCTTCGTTTCCCCGTGAAAGGAAGGATACATAAATGAACACTTAGCGGCCTATCCTACCCTATTCTACCCCATGAGTCATTGCGCGCCGTTGACGACAGCATTTATTTATTTATTTTTAAAGGCGGTCGAGACTAGAGATCGGTGGTGGACAGCAAATTCACATTTAAATGTAAGTATTATGTTTTCATTTATTTAAATGGCTAGCGAAACCGAGTTAAAGTTTATTATAAACTTCATCTTAACTCCTTCGTCACCATTGCGTGGCTTCATTGTCAGGTAGTTTGAGGCAAAACTTGTGCTAATATTAGTTTAACAACCTGTAATATTTGCACTAGTCTATCTCACATGTGTATTAGGCTAAAAGAAATATGCTAAAGAAATAAGCCCACAACAATAAGAAAAGCAGTTGATAAGGCAATGGGGTTTCACTTTTATGTGTTTTTGTAGTGCTGTCATGCAAGCTATGTGGTTTTAACCAAATTTGAGTATATAGAAATATGATTTCTTAAGTATTTTGTATGCATGTCTTGATGTGTCATATTTTGCAGTGTTAAGAATGCACTTAAGATTGCACCCATGTGTTAAGCTTTTTTAGAGCAATTCAGGAGAAAAAAAATACAAAGTATGTTTGCAATGTATTGTGCTGTTGTTGTTAACAAGCCATGGTTCATTTGCTCTGCCCTTAGGATTGCAAGTGTCCTGGGACAGGTGAGGGTGTGAGTGGGAAACCCACTGCTGAAACTTGGCCCTGGTTTGTCCTCAGGGCCCAGTTCAGCAGTGGGTCCCCACGGTGAGGAGGAGCCAGCACCAGCAGCACCAGCAGCACCAGCACGAAGGCAGAGGCGAGGAGAGCAGGGAGAGGATGGACAGGCTGTTTTCTCTTCTTGAGAAAATGATTGAAAAATATATATTTTTCTACATATTCTTTAACTTTTTTCACTATTTTTTAAAAGGAAAGAAAATCTGTACATTATTTTTATGCAACTTTAAATGTGTAAATAAAAGAGAATGAATTGTTCTGGACATTGTTTATTTTTTTGACAGTCATAATTTCTACATGAAACAAACTCTTGTATACCTTTTTCTTTTTCAAATAAAATTGGTAAATGAAAATCATTTGTTCCATGGCCTACATTAAAGTACTTTTTCCAACTATTAACAACATACGTTAAACATATCAAAATCAACAAACATTTACAGTACATAAAATAAGAAAAAAATGATGTAGACTATTATTAGAATTTATTAGAATAATAATTAGACTTTCAAAAAGAGTAATTTCTGAAAAAAGTACTTTTAATAACAAGTTTTTAGTATCAAGAGTAAAACTAGAGGTATGTATTCTGCAGGGGAAAAAAACTTAATGTCAGGGTTTTTATTATAGTTTGTATTTATATTATGCTACTCCTGCATTTTACTTATGAATATTTTCAAGGTTGTTACATTATATACTTTTGTGTAGTTTAATGTAAAATCATATGTGAGGGAAACAAAGGTACTTCAGTAGGTTACTTCACATTTGTACGTGACTATTTAATGAAATATGCAGTTCTGAAAATTAAAGTCTCATATAAGTTTGATATGTCCCATATCAAAGGGCGCATCTGAAGCGCTCGGACCGGTCTAGCCTACGGAGGATTGTTCTTGTCGCCTGGCAACCGTGACAGCTGCCGATGACGAGCGCGAGAAATACTGGACTTTTTTATATTCAATTGGGTTTTATTTTCAAACAGGGCTAAACCGAAAATACATGACCTGGCAGCGCTGGGGCTGAAACATCCTCACCATGTCCTCCAGTAAAATATAAAACATAAAAATGACAATAGCCAATTCTGGCTCCATAGCTGTTTACTCAATTAGGCTATATCAAATGAATGATCAGGATGGCAGCTGTCCTCTCGCACCGTTGAGGAGCGGTGATCAGAAACACCTGGTTGCGCAATTAGGAAATCCTATGAAGGCTACATGGTGCGTCCTTCGGAGGACGCATAGGCTGCATCCTTGAAGTCTTCAGTCCTTCGAAGGATGCAGCCTTCACATTGGGACACAGCTGCGGAGTCCCTCAAGGCTCAATTCTTGCGCCACTCCTGTTCAACCTGTATATGCTCCCAATGAGCCAAATAATGAGAAACAACCAAATTGCTTACCACAGCTATGCAGACGACACACAGCTGTACTTAGCCCTATCGCCTAACGATTACAGCCCCATTGACTCCCTGTGCCAATGCATTGATGAAGTCAACAGTTGGATGTGTCAAAACTTTCTTCAATTAAACAAAGACAAAACTGAAACAAACTGGAAACAAAGATGAAGTTCTCAAGGTGAACACATACCTTCACTCTAGGGGTCAAACAACTAAAAATCAAGTCAGGAATCTTGGTGTGACACTAGAGTCAGACCTTAGTTTCAGTAGTCATGTCAAAGCAATAACTAAATCAGCATACTATCATCTGAAAAATATTGCAAGAATTAGATGCTTTGTTTCCAGACAAGACTTAGAGAAACTTGTGCATGCTTTCATCACCAGCAGGGTGGATTATTGTAATGGACTCCTCACTGGCCTTCCCAAAAAGACCATAAGACAGTTGCAGCTCATCCAGAACGCTGCCGCCAGGATTCTGAGCAGAACCAGAAAATATGAACATATCACACCAGTCCTCAGGTCTTTACACTGGCTCCCAGTTAGATTTAGGATTGATTTCAAAGTATTATTACTGGTATATAAATCATTCAATGGCCTAGGACCTCAATACATTGCAGATATGCTCACTGAATATAAACCCAACAGATCACTCAGATCATTAGGATCATATCAGCTAGAAATACCAAAGGTTCACTCTAAGCATGGTGAGTCTGCTTTTAGCTATTATGCCAGCCACAGCTGGAACCAGCTTCCAGAAGAGATCAGATGTGCTCCTACAGTGGTCACATTCAAATCCAGACTCAAAACACTTCTGTTTAGCTATGCATTTACTGAATGAGCACTGTGCCGCTGTTCGTCCGACTGTACTGTACTGTATTTCATTTTATTTTTCTAAACTGTTTTAATTATTCTTATTTCTTTTTATTATTTTAATTTCTTCTATGTAAAGCACTTTGAATTGCCATTGTGTATGAAATGTGCTATATAAATAAACTTGCCTTGCCTTGCCTTATGTCATCCATATGAAATGTGCATTTCTCTCAGGCGCGTTCACTAGGCTACTGCGAAGATCTTCAACTTCCTAATTAATTAAATTAGAAACACCTGGTCACTCTGTGTAAAGCAGCTCGAAGAGAGAAAAAAATGATTTTTTTGAGATTTTTTTCTCATGCATTATATTTATGATGATATTTCCATGCTTTATGACTTGTGTGAGAGATGCTTTTTGAATTCCTTTTTTTTTCTTTTTTTTTCTCTCTCTCTTCGAGCTGCTTTACACAGAGTGACCAGGTGTTTCTAATTTAATTAATTAGCTGCTGTTAAATGAACTGAGACGCTGTTTGTTATACACACCCTGAGGAAGGCATGTAGCCGCAACGCGTAGGTGTACTTCTCACCAATTTTTAAGTAAGCCAGGAATGAAATAAAGGCTTTTTAACTTTTTTCACTAACATTCGAGTGCCTTGGAATTCTTGTCTTCAGAGATATACTATCAAAAAACCAAAGAGCACTGAGATTTTATACACCCCATGCAGCACTTCTTTTTTGCATTACACAGGAATGCATCGGCCCTATTTTGACATCGGAACGATACCGATGTGTAAAAAAATGACCATATCGGCCGATATTATATTGGTGGCCGATATATCGTGCACCACTATGTGTAATCAAGGCGCACAGGCTGACGAAAGAACATGCGCCCCAGGAGTGGAGCTAAAATCGAGACTATAAAATCTGACGAATGTGTGCGGCGAGGTCCAGCCTGCCGCATCACAAACATCCTTTAGAAAAACTCCTTAAAATTCAGGAAAATTCCATACTCCGGGTGGAATGAGCCCGTACAGCCAAAGGTGAAGGCTGACCGACCGACTCATAAGCAAGTGAGATGGCCTCGACCACCCACTTGCCCATCCTTTGCTTAGATGCAGGGCACCCCTTGTTGGGCGACCCAAAACAAACAAACAGCTGTTCAGACTTCCTCCACAGGGCAGCTCTGTGGACATACGCATCTAGAGCCCTAACTGGGCTGAACAAATTAAGTTTCTCCTGGTCCGACGTCAGAAACGGAGGAGGACAAAAAGCCTGCAGTATAACAGGTCTAACTACAGTAGTTGGAACTTTTGGAACGTAACCTGGCCTAGGATAGAGGAAGGCCTTAGCCATGCCAGGTGAGAATTCCAGGCACGAGGGAGCAACTGAGTGCTTGAATGTCTCCAATCCTTTTGAGAGACGAAATAGCAAGCAGGAAAATAGTTTTGAGAGTAAGGAACTTCACGGAAACCTCTTCAAGGGGCTCGAAAGGAGCTAGGGAGAGACCTTCTAAGACGATGGCCAAGTCCCATGATGGCACCATCGTGCGTACTGCTGGCCTCAGCCTCAAAGTGCCACGAAGGAAGCGAGATATAAACGGGTGTCTCCCAAGAGAAACTCCACTCAAAGGGGCGTGGTAAGCAGCCAGGGCCGCCACGTACACCTTCAGTGTGGATTGGGATAACCCCGTGGAGAGACGGGCCTGCAGGAACTCCAGCACTGTACCAACCGGGCAGTTAACCGGGTCCTCTTGGAGCTCTCCACACCAAGAGGTAAAAAGTTTCCACCTCGCAGCATATAACTTCCTTGTTGCGGGAGCTCTGGATTGGAGAATGGTCTCAACGACCTCAGTCGAGAGACCGGATTCTATGAGCTGAGCCCCCTCAGAGGCCAAGCCCACAGTTTCCATAACTCTCGGCGGGGGTGAAGGATCGACCCACTCGCCTGAGATAGAAGGTCCCTCCTGATCGGAATCTCCAGGGGAGAGCCGTCGAGGAGGGACACAGGGTCCGAAAACCATACTCGGGCCGGCCAGAACGGGGCTATCAGGAGTAGGCTGACTCCGTCCCGGCGAACCCTTTCCAGAACTCCTGGGAGCAGAGCAATCGGGGGAAATGCATACAGACGTGACCTCGGCCACGCCTGTACCATAGCGTCCAACCCCAGCGGGGCTGGATGGCTGAGAGAGAACCACAGAGGACAGTGTGATGTCTCTCGGGAAGCGAATAGGTCTACCTCGGCACGACCGAAATGTTCCCAAAGGAGCTCCACCACCTCGGGGTGAAGTATCCATTCCCCGGGCCTCTGCCCCTGCCTCGACAGGATGTCTGCCCCCCGATTCAGATACCCCGGGAGATAAATCGCTCTCAAAGACAGAAGTTTCCCCTGGGACCATAGAAGGATCTGACGAGCTAGCTTGAACAATCGGCGCGACCGCAGACCCCCATGATGGTTTATGTAAGAGACCACCGATGTGTTGTCTGAGCGGAAAAGCACATGGTGGCCCCTCAGGTCTGGGAGGAAGTGTTTCAGAGCCCGAAACACCGCCAAAATTTCTAGACAGTTTATGTGCCACGAGAGATGATGGTCCTGCCATAGACCCTGAGATGGGCGACCACTCATGATCGCCCCCCAGCCCGTGAGGGAAGCATCCGTCGTTAGCGTTACACGACGATAAGGAGCTCCCAGCACGGGACTTTGGGACAAGAACCGAGGATTTTTCCACATAGCCAGGGCGCAGCGTCCGTAATGGAAGATGCTCGCAATCAGCCCCCTCGAGAGCTGACTGGGCATGCTGCACTCCTAAACAAGCAACACATAGTTGGTGTGAATCCCTGCCTGTGATGTATCGAGTACAGGGGGGAACACACTTCCTATATTGCTGCTCGCTCGTCACTTGTTCTTGACTTATTTTGTTTTTTTAATATATGTGGAAATATATATAGTGAAAACTCCTGCCTAGTCAGAACTAGAAACAGACAAACACGAAATAGACTGATCAAACACACACAGAGCGCTGCTGAAGTAACAGAAGCTGTCACGCTTGTGATTCTGGAGTGCTTTATAGTTTCCTGGTCGGTGACGTCACCCGCCTACTACGTTCCGTCTCGTCATTGACTGATTTCATTCATGCTTCAACTTAAATTACTCCGTCATTTATGGTCATACAGAAAAAAGAAATATGAAAAAAGAATCTGTGATATTTCTACTTTTGTATGTGTCCACTTACAATCAAATCAAAATATTGTGCTTTTGTAAAATAAATAAGCAGGGTGTGCTTTCTGCCTCTCCGTCGCGGTGAACTTTTTTTTCTTGAGCACGTCTATAAACTGAAACAAAACTCAGCGAATACTTGTCACAAATTTATGAGCCATTTACCTTTATAAACATTTAAGTGTGTACTTTTAAATGATCGGATTCAAACTGAAAACAAATATTCTCTGTTTAAGTAATATGTATAAAACCAACAAGATGTCCAGTATCTCAAACCCTTGCTTATTATTTTTCATTCGACCACGCCCACGCGTGCAAAAGAGATTCACATGCAAATTGTCCACATTCTGTACATTTTAAAAAGCAATTTTAACCAGAAAAATCTAAAATCTGTTCCCAAAAACGTGCAGCCCCTATAGTTTCTCTTGATACCAGTATGTTTTTTAGTTTTTTTTACAGATGCTCCACTGATGAGTCCTGCTGACTTCAACATTCACATGAGTCTCTGATTTTCACTTTACCATGTTCATGTACAAACACCTTGGAAATGAAAGGTTATGTACAATGTTTTTAGGAATGGCACAAAGGTTTCTGTCTTTGGATCATTATTTTCAATAATGTGCTTTTTTGTCATTTGTTGTGTATCTTTGGATCATGTTGTGTTGTAAATAAATCCAAACAATCAAAAAGCCATTCTTTTTAAAATCTCCCCTTTGTGCAAGGTTGCTCAGAATGATAGGGCCTGTTAGCACCTAATAGGGCAATTAGGGGAGTGTCTTTGTCTTTCTCAGGTGTGAAAGCCATACATATTAATGATGTGTTTACGCCTACTCGCATAAAGCTTTCGTACACAAAACACGTCTTACAAATTTTAAATCAATATATTGTCTTATCTGAATGAGCAGTCAGGGTGATGTTCACATAGTTTTGGAGCAAATATTCTAGGCTACGTGATACAATTTTCTAAATCTTGTGAAGAAATAATCAGTATGGGTTTCATGGCCTTATTTCAGTGACAATTATTTTTTGTATTTTCACAAACCACGCATAAATGTCATTATCTCAAAACTACAAACTTTTACATACATGCTGCTGACATATTATTGTAGCAGAGTTTGTGCTGAATACAGTGTAATCAGACTTTAGCCATGAAAATGTCACAAGTAACAGAAATAAGCACAAATGTCAGAGCATGTCAGAACACCTCCAGGGCCAGAAAACACCTCAGACCCCAGAGGGTTAATAACTGATGAAGAGTTATGACTGGTCAGTTTGAAAATGAAGGAGGAGATCAAAACTATAAAAGAACAGATGAAATGTTTGGAAAGAAAACAAAGGGGTGTTTGGTTGGATCAGTAGCCAACTGTGTAACTTATTATTCCCTTGAGTTTGTTTTGTTTGTTTGTTGTTTGTTTGTTTGTTGTTTTGTTTGTTGTTTTGTTTTGAGTTGTACTTTGAACAAATTCCTTTTGTTAGTTTGTTTTCCAGCAGAATTTCTGAGTTAAACTTGGACTTGCAAATGGACATTTTGCTTTGGACTGTGTTGCACCTTTTTTGGAATTTGTGGCATCCTGAATAAACAAGAATTTTTCCATGGGCATTTTTGACGTTTTTCCAGTTTTTTGCTGCTTGTTTAGCCAACGCACTGACCGTCCTACACCAGAATGCCTACCACATTTACCTTTACCTCACCTTTTGCATATTCAGTGCCTGCATATTTTTTTTCTAGCATATTTTACCAATTCCAAACCACATCAATCTTAATAATTAGCATTAATTTTGTATTTAATTATTTATAAGTGATATATAATTGTTCATGAAGGCTGGAAGTGAAAAACGCCTTATATTCAGATAAGGTGCATAAAGAAAACCTGCTTAATAATTATGCACACCTAAAATACACAATTAATAGTAGTTATTAAGATTGATGTGGTTTGGAATTGGTCAAATGTGCTTGAAAAAAAAAAATCGAATTGCATAATAATTACACATGCACTGTACTTACCTGGGCTGAGTTTCCCGATAATGATGTATCTTAGCTCTTAAGAGCGCTCTCTACGTGCAAGGTTACGAACGCTTGCCGCAATTCCACGCACGTTTCCCAAAAATGCACTTAACATGAACACGCGAGAACGCGTTCTACGTACTACTTAAGAGTCGCTGTCCATTTGCGAAGTGCTGACATATAACCTTATATGGAATCGTATTCTGAACGTTTAACCTAATAATTGTCATCTGTTGTGGATTAGCAATCAAGACAAGTCTATATAAAGCACCTACCTACAGGCGGAGGCACTGACAAAATGGCTGAACAAAAAAAAAAAACAAGAAAAGATACCTTTCAAAAAAATTAAATCGTTGTCCTTTTAGAGGAGATAGAGCGAAACAAAGATGTAATTTTTAACAGATTTAAAGGACACCATACAAATAAGGAAAAACAAAACATCTGGGAGGACAGAGCTACCAAACTAACTGCAACCAGGGGTGCTCAAAGATCAGGGAAGGAGGTCTGCAAGAAGTGGCAGGATTTTGCAAGCCTGGCAAAAAAGGAAGAGGGCACTGCAGAGGACTGCAATTTTTTTGAAACCAAGATGGCGGCGCGAGTACATTGCGAGGCTCGCGGTCTCTCCAGATTCTGCAATTTTGCGGTATTTTTCTTGCTCATTTCGGGTCTGTTCGTACAGAACAGTCGTGCCTTAACATCGTACACCCGATGTGAGCTTTTGGATATTGGTTTGCGAATTTCTGACAGTTTTATGGACAACCTTCGACTCCTTCCTGAGATCGCCAGAACACCCGAGGCTATGCACTCTGCCCTGCCGGGCGGAAGTTCTCGCAGGCGGCGTCGAGATCGTAAACAAAGGCGGGGGAAGCGCGGAGGACTAAGAGCTAAGCTAAAGCTAACACCACACCGGCTCTCTTTACCCAGCATTTTCCTTGCCAATGTACGGTCGCTGTTGAACAAAATGGAGGAGATTCGACTCAACATCACATACAGCAAGAGACTTTTGAACTGTAATGTCCTAATTTTCACGGAAACATGGTTAAACAGCGGAATACCGGACAACGCTATTGAGCTAGCGGGACGCCATACATTCCGGGCGGATAGAACATTAGATGGGTCCGGTAAGACCAGAGGTGGTGGATTGTGCATTTACATTAACAAAGCTTGGTGCACAAACTCTACTATTGTTGGGAGACATTGTTCAGCTAACCTTGAGTTTCTCATGGTTAAATGTAGACCGTTTTATCTACCGCGGGAGTTCACTTCCACTATTATAACTGCAGCCTATATTCCCCCGGATGCTGATGCCAAGTTTGCTATGAAAGAACTTCACGCAACCATCAGTAAACAACAGACCGTTCACCTGGAAGCTGCGTTTATTGTTGCGGGTGATTTTAATCATTCAAACTTAAAGTCAGTGCTACCGAAATTTCACCAGCATGTTTCCTGTCACACCAGAGGAAACAAAACCTTAGACCATGTTTACACAAACATGGCTGGAGCTTACGTCGCGACACCCCTCCCCACCTGGGACAGTCAGATCACCTTTCTTTGTTCCTCACCCCCAAATATGCACCTCTCATCAATCGCGTGAAGCCATCAGTGAAGACCATCAAGGTGTGGCCTGCGGGGGCAGATTTCACACTCCAGGAAAGGTTTCTACACACAGACTGGAGTATGTTTGCTTCTCAAGCCACCAGTGGCTCTCACACGGACATTGACTCCTACATCTCCTCTGTACTGGATTATATTAATACCACCATTGACAGTGTTACAACCCAGAAGCAGATCACCACATACCCAAATCAGAAGCCATGGATGAACGGGGAAGTGCGACTCCTATTGAAGACACGCAATACTGCCTTCAGATCAGGAGATGCACAAGCCTATAGCACATCCAGAGCAAATCTGAAAAGGGGCATCAAAGAAGCCAAGCACTGCTACAAGCTTAAGATAGAGGGGCATGTGGCAGGGCATTCAGGCCATCAGTGACTACAAACCCTCTCACTCCACCCCCGCAACCACTGATGTCAACTTCCTGAATGAGCTAAATTACTTTTATGCTCGCTTTGAAAGAGACAACAGAGAAACTGCCACCAAGCTCAAATCCTCAGCTGACCACCCGCCGATCACACTCTCCTCCACAGATGTCTGCAATGCACTGAGCAGGATCAGCGCGCACAAGGCTGCTGGACCAGACAACATCCCTGGACGCGTACTCAGGGCATGTGTGGAGCAGCTCGCTGGGGTTTTTACAGACATTTTCAACCTGTCTCTTGCCCAAGCAGCTGTACCAACATGCTTTAAATGCACTTCCATTGTGCCAGTGCCAAAACACTCCAGCCCGAAGTGCCTTAACGACTACCGCCCTGTAGCACTCACACCCATCGTAATGAAGTGCTTTGAGTGGCTGGTCCTGGCACACCTAAAAGACTCTTTACCATCCACATTGGACTCACACCAGTTTGCCTACCGTAGCAATAGGAGCACAGAGGATGCAGTTTCCATGGCACTGCACTCTGTGCTCACACATTTGGACAATAAGAACACTTATGCACGCATGCTGTTTGTTGACTTCAGCTCAGCATTCAACACTGTCATCCCAACTAAGTTAATAGCCAAACTTGGAGACCTGGGCATTAACACCTCCATGTGCAACTGGATTTTGGACTTTTTGACCAACAGACCCCAGAATGTTCGATCAGGCTCCAACTGCTCCACGTCCATCACACTCAACACTGGTGTACCACAGGGCTGTGTGCTAAGCCCGTTTCTCTACTCCCTCTTCACCTCCAACTGCAAGCCTGTGTACGGATCTAATTCCATCGTCAAGTTTGCGGACGACACTACGGTGATTGGTCTCATCAGCAACAACGATGAGACTGCCAATAGGGAGGAGATCAAGCACCTGGCCACATGGTGCACTGAAAATAACCAGCTCCTCAACACCACCAAAACGAAGGAGCTCATCGTGGACTTCAGGAAAGTGTCAAGAGGCACACACGACACCATCCACATCAATGGAATGGCTGTTGAGCGTGTCTCCAGTTTCAAGTTCCTGGGGACCCACATCTCGGCGGACATTTCCTGGACAACCAACACCTCCTGCCTGGTCAAGAAGGCTCACCAGCGCCTTTTCTTCCTGAGGACACTGAGGAAGAATCAGCTTTCCTCGACTATCCTGGTGAACTTCTATCGCTGAGCAATAGAAAGCATCCTGACCAACTGTGCTACAGTGTGGTATGGGAGCTGTTCTGTTGCAGAGCGCAAGGCACTGCAGCGGGTGGTGAAAACCGCCCAGCGCATCACTGGGACTCCACTACCTGCCATCGAGCACATCCAGAGGAAACGCTGTCTGCATCGAGCTCGCAGCATCCTTAAGGACTCCTCTCACCCGGCCCACAGACTGTTTTCTCTCCTGCCCTCCAGCAGGCGTTTCAGGTGCCTCCGGACCAGGACCAGCAGACTAAAGAACAGTTTTTTCCCCAGAGCTGTCTCTTTATTAAACTCTAACTCTCATTGATCCCACTCCCCTCATATACTGATTGACTCTCCTCTCCCTCCTCACACCTGCCTCCATTTTGTTATTTGCAATACTATAATGTTCATTTGCACTGCTGACTGTTATTATAGTAAAAACTGTTTACATATGCATCTTGCACTACTTTGTAACACCTGATATTAAAATAATGTTTTTGATGCTACATAATTAAGGGACCAGAGACTTTCTCATTTCAATGAGCCACGTGTATTACACCACAAATCAACATACAGTCAGTAACTTACAATGTACATATAGTTACGCAGTTGCATGGGAAAAATCAACCAATTCAGTTCAGTCTTTTGTAGCAGTGTCTTTGATAACTCAAGGTTCAGTCTTTAAGTGACGTAGAAGCAAGATGAAATAGTACTTAAGTGCCTTGTTGATGAGGCCCCATCTGCCTGCAACCGAGCTTCCCAGTAACTGTCAATAATGTGAACTGTAGTTATAAAATGAACCATAGATGGCAACAAGATGTTGTGGACAAAACGAAGGCAGTTAATCCCATTTTTGATCAAGGTCCTATCAATAGTTCAGCTTCCAGCTCAGGCCCGCATGTTGAACCCTCTGCATCAAACAAACAGATAAACTTAGTGCCACTATTAACACATTTACTCGTCCCATATTTACATAAACATTACCCAACATCATATATACAAATAAAGTACTAACAAGATCACTTACATTTGAGTTAAAGAACCTCAGGTTCCTCAAATGAGGGAAAAAAAGCATTACAGCATTGGTGAGAAAGCTTCTCCATGTGGTTAACACCTACTTCCTACTCCATACTTCTTCTCTTACTCTTTTATGCTACTAGGCATCTCACTGGCTAGAGCGCCCCCTAGTGACAGGATTAAATAACACACGCCCTGAAAGCTAATGGGACAAAATGTAACTGTAAAACTGTTACACACCCCTACCCCAAAAAAAAAAATCAACAAGTCCCAAAAAATCTCTTTAGCTTTTCAACATGGTAAGTATCAATTTGGCTCGGGTTGTCAAGCATTACAACCTTGTAATTGACATTATTAACCCTTTTCACAATTTTTGCAGGACCTTGCCATTTTGGAGCTAACTTGGCCATAAAATAGTCAGCAGCACGAGACAGAGGGTGATTAAGGATCCAAACCAGATCTCCTTCTTCAAAGGATTCGACCTTTCTACGTTTATTGTAGTATTTGCCTTGCCTCTCTTGGGCTTGACTAGTCTTCTCCCTCACTTGGTCAATAAGAGCTTTCTGTCTCTCAACAGTGCTGTAGGCTACATGATCGGGATTAGGCGGCTTACGAATTAACCGCTCAAGTGGACCTTTTAACTTGCGTCCTAGTGCAATCTCTGCCGGAGTGAGAGCCGTGCTCTCTTGCCATGCTGAATTAATGGCATACCGGAATTCTGGTATCCACTTGTCCCAGTCACGGTGATTGTCATGGACGTAAGATGCTATCATTGTTTTCAAAGTCTTGTTGACCCTCTCAGTTAAGTTGGTCTGGGGATGATAAGCTGTAGTGAGTTTTTGAACTACACCCCATCTTTTGCAGGTATCGTTGAGTAGCTGGGCAGTGAACTGAGGCCCACGGTCAGAAACTAAGTATGCCGGAGTTCCCCATCTTGTGAACATTTCTTTTGTCAGAATGTTGGTTATCAGATGAGTTTTAGAAGACCGTAGAGCAAAGAGTTCCACCCACTTGCTGCAATAATCCACAAAGACTAATAAGAATTCATTGGATCGTGGGCTTCTTGGGAAAGGACCCATCAAATCTACTCCAAGCATAAAGCCAGGCTCTACTACTGGGGTTGACTGCAAAAATCCAGATAGCTTAGAGATTCTTGGTTTGTAGGCTTGACATGTCTTACATTGGGTACAAAAACTCCAAACGTCTTTACGAATCTCAGGCCAATAAACATTGTCAAGTAGCCTCCGTAAGGTTTTCATTCTTCCCAAGTGTCCGCTCAATGGGTTTGAATGAGCAAATTGCAAAAACTCTTCCCTCAGTGATGCAGGTATAACTAGTGCTCTCTTGTTGCTTGCCAGGTACCCTGCGAAACAAGTAGTCATTCTGTACAATGTAAGCAATACGGTTTGGATCGGTATTGGGTTGCTTGGCTGACTCCCATAGAGACTGTAAAGAAGAATCAAGCTTTTGAGCCTTCCCAATCTCATCCCAACTGACTGGTAAATTAGGGTCTGGTTTTGTGGGTTGGCACAGGGCAATGTGGCCTACCACTTCTTGCACAGGTATTCCTCTGGATAGGGCATCAGGTACAACGTTACATGATCCCTTACGGTACTTAACCGTAAAGTTAAAACTTTGCAGCTTTAAAGCCCACCTGGTCAAACGGGAAGATGGTTTAGGCTGATTAAATACCCAAGTCAGGGCTGAATGGTCTGTGAGTACTTCGAAGTTCCTTCCCTCCAAGTACTGCCTCCACTTTTCTACAGCCCACACCACGGCCAGACACTCTTTTTCTGCTGTAGAATACGATTTTTCTGCTCCTTGTACGAGCCTTGAAGCATAGGCGATAACATGCTCTAAACCATCAATGTCTTGGGTCAACACAGCTCCTAATCCTATATCACTAGCATCAGTTTGTACTTTAAAGTCCTTAGTGAAGTCAGGTGGCATTAAAACTGGTGCTTGTTGGAGGGCGTTTTTAAGATCATTAAAAGCATTCTGGCACTCAATGGTCCAATCCCAAGCAGTGTCTTTAGCCTTTAGTGCATGTAAAGGTGCTGCTCGCTCAGAAAAGTGAGAAATGAAACGATGGTACCAACTTGCAAGACCCACAAACCTTTGTACCTCCTTGACATTCTTGGGTACCGGAAAATCACGGACTGCTTTGACTTTAGCAGCTTCGGTACGGACCCCTTCTTCAGAAACGACATGTCCTAGATATGTGATGGTCTTTTGCAGCATGGAACACTTCTTGAGGTTGAGTGTTAATCCTGAAGCTTCTAGTTTGGCAAAGAGTTGTTTGAGATGTTGGAAATGGTCTTGAATATTTTTGGAATATATCACAATGTCATCAAGATAAACAAAACAGAACTTCCCTAAATACTCTCTCAGAACGTTGTTCATTAGTCTTTGAAAGGTTGCAGCAGCGTTTTTGAGGCCGAAAGGAAGACGAATAAATTCAAACTGATTGTTTTTGGTGACAAAAGCAGTTTTTTTTATACTGTCTTCATCCATTCCTACCTGCCAGTAACCAGACTTAAGGTCCAACGTGCTGAATACAGTCGCTCCATACAAGGACTCCAGGATATCTTGAATCTGTGGCATTGGGAATCCATCAAGAGGAGTCTTGGAATTTAATGCTCGGTAGTCAACACAGAAGCGGGTACTACCATCCTTCTTTGGCACTAAGACTACTGGTGCTGCCCAAGGGGATACAGAAGGCCTTATAATGCCTTTGTTAAGCATATTTACTACTTCTTCGTCTATAAACTTTTGCTTGGAGACGGAAACAGGGTAAGCTTTCTTACGCACAGGTACCTCATCGAGGGTATGGATCCGGTGACGAATTAAAGTAGTCTGTCCCAAATTATCCGTGCATACTGTTGGCCAATCAAGCATTAGACCTTCTAGTTGACGTCTTTGCGCTTTAGAAGCATCGGCTCGATCTACCAACTCCTTTATGGTGGCAAGCGTAGGGGAAGTCGTTGGCACTAAAGGTAATGCAAGGTGCAGACTAACTGTCGGCGAGGGTGAAGAAGTGTTGAAGGTGTGGATTGTATCGCATTCTTCAGGCAGTGTATATGTAGAGTTTTTAAAATCAAGGAGGATTCCTGAGGTCATCAGAAACTCAATTGTGACCATGTTCTTACTTTCTTCTTCTCTGCCAGCCACCAATCTTTAGCTGTATATGTTAATACAGAAGGAAGCATGGATAAAATTTCACCATCATTCAGAGGCTGTATAGCCAGATACTCATCACATCGCTCCAGATACGTAATGGGATCTTCTCCGTCTAAACTTCCGAACTTTGGAAACTCTAGTTTGATGGGGGTCTGGCAATGTACAGGTCGAAAAGAACTATGGGTTGCTACAGTGTGGTTAAAACCTGGAGTAGAAGTGGCTCCCTCAGAAGACTGAATTAGAGATCTCAGCTGGCCATCTCGCCGTTTCAGGCAATCCATAGTCACTTGTCCCAACTCCTGGATTTTAGTTTCTAAGGTGACTTTTACTTGGCCGCATCCAGCCTCAAATTTGGCAGATAGTGAGTTTTCTAAACGCTGAATATCTGTGTGATGGCCCTTATGCAGGTCTAATATGTGTTGCAACTGACCTTCAACAGCAGTCATCCGATTACTTTGCTCATTCAACTGGCGTTGCATATCTTTAAAATGAACATCAGAGGAACCTTCTAAACCCTCCACTCTACTTTCAACTTTATGCATTCTTGAGGCCATTATCATAGTTAATAGACTTTCATCTTCTTCATTTTCAGGAGGAGGAGGTAACAGAGAATCATCGAAATCACCTTCTTGTTCTACATGTTCTTGTTCATTTTCCAGATATAAATTACTGAGAGAATGAATAAGGTCTCGGACAGGCTCACGATGCCTAGTGAAATTTTCTGCAGAATAGTCTGGGCTTAAAGGAACACTACCCTCTGCCTCTCTTTGTGTGAAGGCCATTTTGCAACTAACAAACCACTAAAAGTAACCTTAGCTTTAAAGACCCAAGTTGATAGCAATGCAATGACACCTCAAGATATGGTCACAAAAAAACACATATGGCATGACCCATTGAAAGCAGAATTTGTCTCTCTTCAAGATTCAATCAAGTTTTGCTTTTTCTTTCTTCAGGTCCCTGTTCGGGCGCCATATATTATGTAACACCTGATATTAAAATAATGTTTTTGATGCTACATAATTAAGGGACCAGAGACTTTCTCATTTCAATGAGCCACGTGTATTACACCACAAATCAACATACAGTCAGTAACTTACAATGTACATATAGTTACGCAGTTGCATGGGAAAAATCAACCAATTCAGTTCAGTCTTTTGTAGCAGTGTCTTTGATAACTCAAGGTTCAGTCTTTAAGTGACGTAGAAGCAAGATGAAATAGTACTTAAGTGCCTTGTTGATGAGGCCCCATCTGCCTGCAACCGAGCTTCCCAGTAACTGTCAATAATGTGAACTGTAGTTATAAAATCAGTGGCGGTTCTACATTGAATTACACCCTGGGCGAGACCCCTTTCTTTTGACCTTTCTTGTCCATCTCTTATTTGGCCCTCGACATCGACAATCAACAAATTTCCCCTGATCCCCCCCATACCAACTGTCACTCACGCTCACGAGTCACGACCAGAAGTCAAGACTAAACCAATTCACCTTGGTGGTGGTGACCAAGTAATCGTTTTGTATTACCTATTTTTATTAGCCATTCAGACCATTCAGAAAAACAAAAATGTGCAGTAAATATAGAGGCCCGTATTTATAATATTATGAATGAAATGTGCGTTATCTGGAAGAAAGTCGAGGTGTGACTGATAACTTCGATAACTATATGGAGCCCCCCCCCTTGTCTGTTCCATTTGGGAGAGACCCAGAGGTGAACTGTCATCCGCGCCCGCGCCTCCGCGCCCCCTCCTCTTTCCCCTTCTCAAACAAACAGCTTCTGTGCACGGCATCTTCTCAGCAAGCAGGGGCGCCTGCAGCAGCAGGGGGCGCAAATTTGGCAATTCCCCACACAATGAAATGATAGATAATAGAAAACCGCTTCGCGGCGCAGATTTTTATATTTTTTTCTGCTCGTGCCGGCGGTGCCGCCCCCCCCAAAATGCCGCCCCGGGCGATTGCCCGGTTCGCCCGTGCCTAAAACCGCTACTGTATAAAATGAACCATAGATGGCAACAAGATGTTGTGGACAAAACGAAGGCAGTTAATCCCATTTTTGATCAAGGTCCTATCAATAGTTCAGCTTCCAGCTCAGGCCCGCATGTTGAACCCTCTGCATCAAACAAACAGATAAACTTAGTGCCACTATTAACACATTTACTCGTCCCATATTTACATAAACATTACCCAACATCATATATACAAATAAAGTACTAACAAGATCACTTACATTTGAGTTAAAGAACCTCAGGTTCCTCAAATGAGGGAAAAAAAGCATTACAGCATTGGTGAGAAAGCTTCTCCATGTGGTTAACACCTACTTCCTACTCCATACTTCTTCTCTTACTCTTTTATGCTACTAGGCATCTCACTGGCTAGAGCGCCCCCTAGTGACAGGATTAAATAACACACGCCCTGAAAGCTAATGGGACAAAATGTAACTGTAAAACTGTTACAACTTACCTACTTACCTTGACTGGAATATGCTCAATTTGCACTGCCGACTGTTATTTACAGTACCAATTGTTTACATATACATTTGCAATACCGTACTTTAACTGTAATATGCAATTACTTTCCACTGCACTTTTACTCGGATAGCTTCTGTCCAAACTTTATTTGCACTACTTTAATTCCATTGTTATATTGCTCATCTTAGCCTAATTTATTACATATATCTATCTGTAAAACTCTGTTTATAGTAATAGCCATCTTTAAATTATGCTCACATTCTGTTTATAGTAACAGCCATCTGTATATATATTCATAGTACATATTCACCTGTATACTCTGTTTATAGTAATAACCATCTGCATATTATGTTCACTGTACATATCTATCTGTAAAAACTCTGTTTATAGTAACAGCCATCTGTATATTATATTCAGTACATATATAGCTGTAAATTCTGTTCACAGTAATAGTTATCTGTATATTATATTCATAGGTAGGGCTGGGAATCACTGGGTAGTTCACGATACGATACGATACGCGATACATTGTTCACGATACCGATAATATCACGATATGGCGATACTGCGATAATCGATATATTATCAGTAATAACTCACAATATATCATGTTTTAAGAAATAAAAAGTTTTTTTTTTTTATTAGGAAAATGAATCTCCATTTATTTTTTTGGATGAAACACAATAACAAAAACAACTTGTCTTATCAGTTGCAACAAAACAGTCACAGACACTATTTTTGTTTTGCTCGCAGATGATTTTTTTCACTCGAGTGGAATCGATGATGCTCGCATGGTCGCGGCTCGCAGCATGTGAGAGGAATTACGAGCCGAGCCGAGCACGTTACGAGCACCTCCCGATAATTTTTAAACATGTTTAAAAAATTCGGGGAGTCGGCCCGATTTTCACCAGCTGTCCCCTATTGCCCTAATCATACACAACCACGTCAATGGGGCTATACCTCAGTGGCAGCAACCATACAGCGTGCGCATACACTGTGTGGCAGCAACCATACAGCGTGCGCATACACTGTCACACACACACACACACACACACACACTTTTTTCTCTCTCTCTCTCTCAAGTTTTTATGTTGAAAGGAATGGCTACTGTTCTCTGCTTTTCAACAAATCATTTGCACACACATTTATGTCATTTTTCTATCTGAAGCTTTGCCTGCATGCATGCAACATGACGGTCTCTAGCCCCGTTTACATGCACACTTTTTTGCTATTCTGATTGAGATCGTTCTGATTGACGGATTCCGGTTGACTGTTTACATGGGATGTTATCTAAACCGATCTGGTGTTTACATGTGCTGACGCTTTCAATCGAAGTCATTTTCTGACATGCGCACACAGCTTGTCTGCCGGATCTGGAAGCTCATTATTTCCACGTTTTCAATCCTGTCAAGATGGTGCATCACTTAATTGTCGCGTTTAGTTGTAGGCATCCGACGCGTTCACTGTCGGGCCAGTGCGAGCCATAAACGTGGCATTTTATTGTATTGTTCTTTGTTAATTATTGTCTTTTTTTGTATTTGCATCAGTTTTTCATTCTCATACTCATATCACACTCATTATAGCATATAATTAAATAGGCCATCATTATTGTAAAAAAAAAAAAAAAAGAAGAAAAAAAGGAAGTTTCATCAGAAACACTGGAAACAGCCTGATCGATCTCAAAACAAGAGCGACTGTTTGCTGGCATTTTTGTTGTTTAATTGAATATTTGAAACCCAAGAATAGATGTTTTACCACAGGTTTACAATAAAAATCGATACATTTATCATAATGAATTAATTTGTGTCAAAATTGCACACAGAAATAAAGTGGTTTACCGTTTATGACGTTTGTGAACGTTTACAAAAGAAAGAGGACACAAAACTTATTCGCGTCTGTTTCTGTTTATTTGGTAGCCTAGTAACAGGACGTATTTACATCACATTTAGAAAGAATGTTCATTTCTACAAATATGCCACCAAAAATATGACCTGAGGAGCTTTAGCACTCTCTCCCAGAAGGATACAGTTATATTTTCAGTCAGAGAAAAAGAGAGAGTCCGAGACATAGGCTACTGAAAGATAAAATAAAAACAGGATTATGATTTGTCTGATTTCTTCAATCGTACATATTTACCATGTTTACTATAGTAATGGTTAGCGTGCATAGTTTTTTTGCATCGGGTATAAATATTCCTACCTTATACGGTGATTAATCACAAACAGAAGGCATTATGTTAGCTGACAGAATTATCTGGCGCAAAACCAGGCATGCGCAGAAAGACGTACGCTCAAAGTAATCGGATCAGCTCGTTTACATGGTGTAATCTTTCGTTTGATCGGTTCATGAAAAGGTTTATTCCACCCCCTTCAATCCGACTGAAATTTCAATCGGTTTGAGCATTTTTATTCCGGTTGAGGTGTTGACATGGAGCATTTTCATTCTGATTGGACTTGCACCTGGTTATAATCGGAATACAATGCTACATGTAAACGGGGCTTCTGTGTTTAGCGCGAAAGCCCACGTGATTGCTGCCGGCTCGGGATAAAATTCGTGCAGGACAGTCGTGCCGTGTACAGGCTGCTTTGACGCGATTATCAGTTAAACTGACTCGCAACGTGTGCAATATCTCACGACCTCCCGAGTGTCCGAACTCGCACCGTGTACGCCCGCCCTAACGGCTTTTAAGATCGATACTTGGCAAGAGCGCATCGAGAATCGATCGCGGGAGAAAATATCGCGAGATATCGCCATATCGATATTTTGGCGCACCCCTATTCATAGGACAAATCTATCTGTAAAATTCTGTTTATAATAGTATTTAACTCTATATTTATTCAGTACATATCCATGTCCTGCACTATGGAACCACTGTATATCCTGCACTTGCTGCTATTGCACTTCTGGTTAGACCTAAACTGCATTTCGTTGCCTTGTACCTGTACTTGTGTAATGACAATAAAGTTGAATCTAATCTAATCTAATCTAATTTAAAAAAAAAGGTGGTGGGACCAATGAGTCCCCCCTTCTCACAGCAGAGGAAGAAAAGGCCTTGTCAATACTTGGCCCAAGTGCTTCGGATGGCATTAGTGGTGGTATTGACATCCATGGAGGAGTAGGGGTAACTCAACCTGAGCCTGAGCCTGAGACAGGTCCTTCATGCTCAGAGGAACCATCAGTTTCATCTGCCATCTCCCAGCACATCTCCTAGTCCTCCAAACAACCCTCCCAGGCCTCAGCCTCCATCTTCAGTGGTCCAGACTGCAGCCACAACACCTCAGCAGTTTGAGAATGTCTGTAGCTGTAGTCAGGACCTAGTGCAGCTGGAGAGGGAGCAGCTAGATGTCTTGAAAGACATTAGGCAATGCCTTCAAGAAGCCAATGAGAGAAACAACAACTTTCAACAGCAGCTCATTGAGCTCAAGAAGGCCAAGCTGGCATTAGAAGAAGGGAGGCTTGCACTAGAGGAGATGAGTTTTGCAAGGTTCTCAATTTCGGTGCCAATTATCTTGCCAGAAGACACAGGTAATGTGATTTATTGTTCAATGGGGATTCATGAAGTTTCAGTCATTTCTTGTGCAATGTAAAATGTTTTCTATATGTAGTTATGACTCATCCCACTGTACAATGTCTTTTGCAGGTCGTGGGGAACTGAATAACCCAAATTAATAAAACTATGCAATGTTTTTTATTAATAAAGCTAGATGCAATGTTTTTGATGTCCATGTGTTTGTTGAACCATGCACACGAGGCCTAAGGCCATATGAAATACTGTAATAATTGTTATGAGTTCTGAAGTAAATGGCTAATGAGTTGATGATTATTTTCAGACATAAGCATTTAAGTTTCAATATTATTCATTTATAAAATCTATATATTTAGCGTGACAGATAGCACAAATATACGTACAGTATGTACTTCATCTAGCCAATACATTTCTACAGGTATAGACAAAAAATACATGTTTTACCAGTACTGTTCTATGTATACATATTTAAAAGAAGCACAACTTTTCATCATTATGAACAGAGGATAGATTAAAGGAAGATGTAATCTATACAATTTCTAAGCATGCCACACCTTCACTTTCTTCAATGTAGGGCCTAATGTCATTACTGAAATTGATAGGCAGTGGGATATGTGAACATTATCACAGCCTGATAACCTTCACATGGTTCCTTCAATTAAGCTAGGATTAGTATAGAGTTTACACCACACTAGACTTGCAGAGGAAATCATGGCTGCACTACAGCGGGTTCTTCAATTGAGGGTCAGAGAAAGACAAAGACAGAGACAACCACAAAGTAGATTGGTGACTTTAAATGCCTTCATCAGACAGCATCAAAACCCCTTGGATATCCTTGATGACATGGCTATAATTAGGCGATACCGTATGCCAAGAAGACAAATAGCCCAACTGCTAAATAGCATTGGACCTCAGCTGATGCGTGCCACCAGAAGAAATTTTGCCCTCTCCCCTGAAGTCCAACTCCTATCAGCCTTGAGATTTTATGCAACAGGCAGTTTTCTCCAGGTACTTGGTGATGGGCTTGGACTAAGTAAGGCATCAATTTCAAGAGCTGTTCAAGCGGTCACCAATGCATTACTTCCACTTGCTGCGGAACACATTAAATTTCCAGCATCAAGACAGGACATCACAGAAATACAACAGTATTTTTTAACACATCATCACATCCCACAGGTCATTGGAGTGTTCGATGGTACCTTGATCCCGATCCTTACACCAACTGTGGATGGCCATGTATATATATGCCACAAAGGCTATGCAGCTATCAACTGCCAGGTGATCTGTGACCATAAGGGTTTGATCACATACATTGTGGCAAGGTGGCCCGGAAGCACACACGACTCCATGTTCACCAATTCATCTGTGGGTCAGGAGGCACAAAACTCACAGGGACAGTGGAGGCTGCTTGGGGACCCACTGAGGCCATATCTCTTCACATCTGTGGCTAATCCTATGAATAACAGGGAGACAAATTTCAACGAGGCACACCGTGTTGCATGTAGTATTGTGGAACGCACAATAGGGAGGTGGAAGATGCGCTTTCGGGCAATTCACCAGTCCAGCGGTGGTCTTTTATTTGCTCCACAAAAGTGCTGTGCAGTAATAATAGTAACAGCTATGCTGCACAACATTGCAGTGCAGATGAGAGTGCCCTTACTTAACAGGGAGGAAGATGAGGAGGTGGAGGACGAAGATGGCATGGGACCACATGGCCAACCAAGAAATGTCCAATACATGGCTGTTTTTTGTGCACGTCAGCAAGTCATTGACAGATTTTTTTTAATTCATCCCTACCTATTTTGCCCAGTCTTTGAAGCATATTTCCCACATTACTTATTTTATGATTTTTTTTTGTTCATTCATTTAATTTAGATGTGTATTTCTATTTTTGTCTTCCCTTTTTAATTATTTCATTTATAAATTCATGTAAACAAAAAACGAGTAAAATAAAGTCCTACAATCAAAACCTTATATTATAGGTTGCCGTGTAATCTGTTTAATCTAGATAAAAGTGTAATCTGCCGGTTGTCCTGCAGGTGACCTCATAACTCTGTCTTCTGACGATGCACTTGGGGATTTACGATTACTCCAGAGCACTCGTAGATCTACGATGATTTTCAAGTGCTACTTAAGTTACGATGCTTTTGGGAAACAGACCATAATATTAAGATCAGTCGTACGATCGTTTTTACGATATACTTAGGCTTACGATGCTTTTGGGAAACGAAGCCCTGGACTTCACTTACCTTACTCCACTGTACAATTAAGAGATTTGACAAGATACTTAGCCTGCCGATGGTCATCAGCTGTGTATATGTCCCAAACATGTTAATATACTTAACTATATACATTTATCTTATGTTAACCACACGAACGTTGCAAGATATTATCATGAATAATAAATACTAATAATGTGTGTGATAGTCTTACCTTCTATAATATAGAGTATGCGTGGCTACAGGACCTTCCCAAAGCAGCGCTGCACGAGCATCCAGTAGTCTCCACTGGTCCCTGTGACTAACTAGCCCCACGTAGAGTGGTTTGGACTGCTCCACTGGTCCCTGTGGCTAACTAGCCTCACGCAGAGTGGTTTGGACTGCTCCACTGGTCCCTGTGACTAACTAGCCCCACGCAGAGTGGTTTGGACTGCTCCACTGGTCCCTGGTGACTAACTAGCCCCATGCAGAGTGGTTTGGACTGCTCCACTGGCTGGGGTCACATCTGCTTTAAAAAGACGAAATCACCCTCACTGTGTCAGAGGACACGACCCACTTTCCCACTGTGTAAATATTGATAGGCCTCAGTACTTGTATAATTTTTCATTGCTGCTCCATCAACTCTTTCTGACAGGAAAAAGTAGTTAAACATGTCCCCACACAGCAAAAAACTCCTATGAGTCTATGAGTCCACACTCAAGAGTGTTAAGTGTTAAAATATGAGTGTTAAATTAACACTCAAGAGTGTTAAAGTTAATGAGATAATTAACCCTCTGGGGTCTGGGCTGTTTTTGGGGCCCTTGAGATGTTCTGACATGCCCTAACATTTGTGCTTTTTTCAGTTGCATATAAACATATTAATGGCAAAGGTGTAAATTCACTCTATATAGCACAAACAGGGCTACCATAATATGTGAGCCACGTGTATGTACATGTTTTCATTTTTGAGAGAATAATGTTTATGCATGGTTATTGAAAAAACTAAAAACTAAAATTTCTGAAATAAGGCCACAAAACACATAGTAAATATGTGTCAATAAGACTTTTGACTAATGGATGTCCTCGCCTAGAGTTTTTTCTTCAAAATTATGTGAAAATAGTCTTGCTTTATCGTTCACATAAAACCATACATTGATTTAAATTGATGTAAAACAGGTTTTGCTTGGAAAGCCAATATGCGAGGGGGGCGTGAACGAGGAGTGGTTTACACCTTAGAATACAATGTCCCACCCACTCTGCATAATGATGAGCCATTCACTCAGGTGTGACACTGACTGAGCCACAATGCAAGGACAAAAGATATATTTAGAAGAAGACTTATATTGACCATTTAAGATTTTGCTTACATCTATCTTGTAAATATGTTTTGCTATTTTATTAAAAAGGTTACAATTACAACAATAATTACAATTTCAACAATATTTCAAGTGTACTCTTTCTTTGTAAAAAAAAAATGATTATAGGCCTACATTTTATCTATGTATTCATTAGTTTGAATATAGTCAACATTGGAACAGCTAACATCTTAGTTGATGACTTTATTTTTGACTGTAACGTTGTTTTCATGAAATATTAGGGCATATTGTTAATTTGCAGTTTAATACGTTGCTTATACAAATAGCCTACATTTAATTTCAACATATTTCAGTCGATTTTTACTCATCTCAGTATAGCAATACAGTTTGCTAAAACATCATCATTCATTCACACACGCAATTTAAATTTAACTTCTGGCAAAGATGAAGTTGACGATAGGCTATTGACTCGCGATCTTCGCAGTAGGCTAGTGAACGCACCGGAGAAATGCACATTTATTAGGCTACATAGTTTTTTGTTTTGGATGGTTTTGTTTAGAACCAGCTTTCTGTAAATATTTTTCACATTTTTTAGACATGTGAGGCGAGTAGGCTACGGTCTGGTTAATGATGATCTCCAGTTCAAGCACCTTGTGTTGTGATTGCTAGCCTATATTTACTTTAAATCCAGGAAATTTGTTAATGAAAAAATTATTAAAATTAAGATACAATTGATACAAAACGAAATTCGTTTTAAAGAAAGGATTTGTAGTTTCTGTTTTGAGGTCTCTGTGAAAGTTTGAAAGTCTTTTAGTGCGCTTTCAGAGCGCTCGCGTCCATAATGGAGAACTGTCACGTAATATTGTTTTTTCCTCATAAATGCGAACACGAAAAATAAAAGACAAAAGACTTTTAAGTAAAACTTACTCCGAAATTGTGTCCTCGGCGGAATTCGCTCTTCAAAATGCTGCCGTTCGTAGTCTGAGTTACAATCTTCCTCTGAGGAAACAACCCGGTATCATGCATTCTTCCTCGCTGTCCAGAATCATCTGAAGGGCGTCTTTACTGGAGAAGCGTGCCATACTCAAAACGCGATGAACTATCAGTAAGTCTGATGAAGAAACTGTGTTTTTATGGCATTGATCAGGGGGCGTGTATGCGATGCATACTAGATCACCTAAACTATTTACCATTTGAATAGCACCGGGGGCGGGGCGGCCTCAACTCATTATAGAGATAATGAGGCAGAAGGAAAAACGGTACCTCTCCTTGCTTTCAAACGGATTACATGAGTTGAAAACATTTGTTTTTTATATAAATTACTTCATTTTAAAGAAGAGATTTCAAGCTTCATAAAGACATATCTCACGTGTCTGTGTGAGAAGTATTCGGTGAGTTACAGTTAATTTTCGGACGCGTTTCAGAATGGACTACACTGACAGAGAGAAGGCAGAACTCGCTTCGTGTTTATTTTTCTTTATTTGGCGAAAAGCTCAACACTTTGTTTTTATTATGAGTATACACAAAAATAATACACATTTAACAGAATCGATTGATGTACGAAACTCCTATGAAAAATCAAAGTCAACAGAGTATTTATGAGTTTCTTTTACACTGATAAAAAAAAAGCGAGCTGGTATCGCCGGCGATACCGTAGACCTCAGGGGGTTAAGTGATTAATTGAGTGATGATTGATCATTATTGAAGACACCTGGGGCCCTATCTTGCACCCAGCGCAATTGACTTTGTACACCGACGCATGTATCATTCCTATTTTGCACCCACGCAAAGCGCGCTTTTCCCTCCACAGAAGCACGTCGCTAAACTAGGGAATGAACTTGCGCTCCCTGGGCGGTTCAGCGCAAAAAAGGAGGCGTGTTCCGGCGCAAACAATCCCTTTTGCTATTTTGCTGTTCCATAAAACAATTGCGCCACTGACCAGAAAAAACCTAGTCTAAAGTCAGTGGCGCGTTGCGCGTTGTTCATTATGCTATTTTAAGGGCGCATGCTTGGCCATAATCAATGTAGCGTGTGCTCAACGCGCATACACTTTGATTCTCTCATCTAAGCAGCAGTTTTCATTTTTGCAAATCATACATTATTACGATAGATAGATAGATAGATAGATAGATAGATAGATAGATAGACAATTTATTATAAAAGCATACATCTAGCTTACACATTTACCCAAATTTGTTATGTGGATGTGTGGAGATGAACCCAATTGCAGACAGTAGTCACAGCAACACAGTTTATTGTACAAATAACAGGAAAAACAAAGCCCACGAGGGGGCAAAACAAGACAAGACAGGATTACAGGTAACTAAACTAGACTATGACTGACAAACTAGACTATAACAGAAACAGGATCAAACTACTACTTAGACAAGACTCTCAACAGACTTTCTCACGGACAGATCTCACATTGATTAACAATGAACCGGCACAGGACAGCAAACACAAGGGGATAAAATAGGGAGCAACTAATGAAGAACACAGGTGAAAGCAACAAACTAATCAGGAACACAGGTGAAACAATGATGACTAAACAAGGGTAACAAGGGGGCGGGGTAACATGAGAGACAACGCAAGCACATGGCCAAACAAATGGCCATGTGCTGCACATGAAACATGGGCCTGTCATGATCCTGCCTCAAGACCAGGGAAAATCAGAGACAAGAAGGCAGAATCATGACAGAACCCCTCCCTTAAGGAGTGGCTTCCAGACGCTCCCTAAGGGAACACTAAACACGTGACATGACAGACGGAGACAAGGACACAAACCAACAAAACTTGACAAACAACAACAACGGCAAACATGAAAAAACTATAACAGGGTTGGGATGAAAAATCAAAAACAATAAACAAGGCAGAGGAGGTGGAGGAAACACACAGTTCTTAAGGGGCAGTCCAGGGTGAACAGGTGGACTAGGGGTCTTGGGAGGACAGGACGATGGCTGATGGCGAGGGGTCCGGGCAGACTTGGATGGGGACACACGAGGAACATTCTTGGGGGAAACAGTCTGTGGTGAAGTGGTGACAGGGGCGTCCGGGGAAACAGACAGAGGTCGGGTGATAGTGGGGACCGCTGCAGCCGGCAGCGGAGCGAAGACAATGGGTGTGACAGGTGGTAAGGGAGCGGAGAAAGATGCAGACTGGGAAGCTGGGACAGGGCTGGACACATTAGCTGGGACAGGGCTGGACACATTAGCTGGGACAGGGCTGGACACGGGCATCTTCCCGTCAGCTGGGACAGGGCTGGACTCCTTAGCAGGAACAGGGCTGGACACATTAGCTGGGACAGAATCCCCGTTCTCAGAGACAGGCTCGGAACCTTCGCTCTCTGAAGCAGACTCGGACCCAGTACTCTCCATCGCCGACTCAGAAACAAAGCTCTCTGCCGTAAACATGGAGACAGCCTTCTCTGCAGCAGACTTGGGTACAGTGCTCTCAGCGGCTGCCTTGGAAACAGCATCGTCTGTAGCGTCGTCTGTGGCCGTCTCTGGAACGTCGCTTTCTGTAGCTGACTTCGGATAAGCGCTCACGGCAGCTGACTGGGATACGGCGCTCTTAGACTCAGGACAAGACATGACGGGGACTTCAAGAATTTGGACCAGACGTTTCAAGTACTCAGACATTGTCTCGGCAGCGACGAGGACAGGCATCCTTTGAGAAGCAGAAACCGACCGTAAGACAGCTTCAGCAGCTGAATCGGCCGCTGCTCTCTCTGCAGCACTCACGACTGTGGGCTCTGGAACAGCGCTTGCAGTAGCGGGCTCTGGAACAGCGCTTGCAGTAGCGGGCTCTGGAACAGCGCTTGCAGTAGCGGGCTCTGGAACAGCGCTTGCAGTAGCGGGCTCTGGAACAGCGCTTGCAGTAGCGGGCTCTGGAACAGCGCTTGCAGTAGCGGGCTCTGGAACAAGCAGAAACGAAGGACGGGAGGCTCCCTTCCTCCTCTTCTTCCTCCTAGGTCGTGGTGCAGATGCCGTTGGTAGACTGGTGAGTGGTTGGGGAACCATGGCGGAATCTGTGTCTGGCTTAGGAAGATCAGTCTCTAGGAGGGCTGATTCCGTAGCAGAGGACTCTGAAGCCGATTCCCAAGAGGTCCGTCTCCCTCGCTTGCCGAGAAGACCAACGGGAGTGGCTGGGACCTCGGGAGAAGTGGAGTGAGCCTGGTCCCCTTGAGAAACAACAGCCAGGACCCTACCCTCCAGGATCACGGGCAGCTTGGCTGGTGGCGACAACACAGTGGGACTCTGCGGCTCCTCCCGAGAGAAACGATCCCAGAGTTGGGCATAATTCTTCAGGATCCACTCACCCTGGGACGAGGATGGAAGGTTGACCCTCCTTCTGTCAGTGGGAGCTGACAGCCAGCATTGTTCTCTGAATCTCATTTGTCGCTGGAGCTGGGAGGACATACCGTCTGCTGGGTTCTTTGCTGGCCGGTTCATTCTGTTATGTGGATGTGTGGAGATGAACCCAATTGCAGACAGTAGTCACAGCAACACAGTTTATTGTACAAATAACAGGAAAAACAAAGCCCACGAGGGGGCAAAACAAGACAAGACAGGATTACAGGTAACTAAACTAGACTATGACTGACAAACTAGACTATAACAGAAACAGGATCAAACTACTACTTAGACAAGACTCTCAACAGACTTTCTCACGGACAGATCTCACATTGATTAACAATGAACCGGCACAGGACAGCAAACACAAGGGGATAAAATAGGGAGCAACTAATGAAGAACACAGGTGAAAGCAACAAACTAATCAGGAACACAGGTGAAACAATGATGACTAAACAAGGGTAACAAGGGGGCGGGGTAACATGAGAGACAACGCAAGCACATGGCCAAACAAATGGCCATGTGCTGCACATGAAACATGGGCCTGTCATGATCCTGCCTCAAGACCAGGGAAAATCAGAGACAAGAAGGCAGAATCATGACAAAATTATCATACGCCTGTTTAACCGAAGTTAATTTGGGTGGGTTTCTCCATCCCCAATGTCACTTCTCTGTGTTTTACGGCCCTGACGAGAACGTTGCTCTCCTCGGCTGTGAACCGCTGCCGGCGCGCGCCTGGCAAATCCGCCGTTATAATAGGAATCCGCTTTAGAACAAGCGCGCCTGCTCTTAAAGGGACTGTGAGATGATGCCCTGATTGGTTTATTTCACGTTACGCCCAAACCACACGAAGCTACTTCAGACCAACCCCTTTTAGATTTGCGCCGGGCGCAAGAGTCATTTATCCCGCCGGGAAAATAGCAACAGCGCCCAAGACCCGCCCACAAAGTTACTTGCGCTTTGCGCTTGACACTTGCGTTTTAGATCGTTAAAATAGGGCCCCTGATGTTAAATAGCAGAATCACTGAAGGAGAAAATCACAAATTGTAAGCCACCATTATGGTGATCATTGTTTGCTTTAGTTGGGCTCTTGACCCTTATATGTTTACTTTAGATGTTGTTTGGCTGTTGTATCTGAGTTATAACTGCCAGTTGAACAAAGAAAAAAGTGATATGATGGTGTTGGTTATATTATGGCAATCATCATTTGAACTTGATCACTGAACTCATTAAGACCCTTATTTCTGATGTAGATTTATGTTGTTGATCACAGAATAACTGTGATTCTGCATAAATATCCAGAATTTTAGATATAATACAAAGGATTTCTTAAAAGTTGTTTTGAAAAAAAAACAAATAAAATCTTTCTTTTAGGCACTCACAGACATCAAGATTCAGTCTATGCATCTCAACAATGGTGACGAGCAGAATATTCAATTAGGAAAAGTAAATTACATAGACAATTCAGATCATAATTTATTCATACCGCAATGCATGATGGGAGCCATTAATGAGTTGTGATTGGTGGCAGCCACTGCAACATGCTTTATTATTGTCACCATTGTTGAGATTCACAGGCTGATTATTGATGTCTGTGTTTCTAAATAAATTCATTTGAAAGTCTTTTGATCAGAACAATGTTTATTAAATATTTTGGATTATATGAAAAATACTGAAAAGCATATGCTGTAGAATCACAGAGCTGCTGTAATTAACAAGTTAAACCAAACTATCTCAATAAGTTTCATTTTTCAGATCACAACATGATTATGTCAAAACATAACCAACACCATCAGATCACATTGTCTCTTTGTTCATCTGACTGACAAGCAAAATTTAAAGTAAACATGTAAGGGTCAAGAGCCCAACTAAAGCAAATACTGATCACCATAATGGTGACTTACAATTTGTGATTTTCTCCTTCAGTGATTCTGCTCGTTAACATCAGGTGTCTTCAATAATGCTCAATCATCACTCAATTAATCACTTAATTATCTCATTAACTTTAACACTCTTGAGTGTTAATTTAACACTCATATTTTAACACTTTACACTCTAGAGTGTGGACTCATATATACTCCCAGGAGTGTTAACTTAACACTGGAGTTTTTGCTGTGCATAGGTTACCTCTGGCCACTTCTCCATATCGACTACACACGTTAACAATGACGATGGATGGGACAATATGAGACCATCTGATCATCAGACGAAGTTTTCTCCCTGCTCCCAATTTAAAACATTTACGGTATCAACGTTATTTGTCATTTCGCTAAAGCTTTGGCTAGCTATAAACAATCTTCTAACCACTGAACTAGCTAGCGGATGTGCCGTGTCAGTTTAGCGGAAGTCGGATGAGAAAATGCAGAAGAGTGAAGTATTAACAGTGGGAGAGGCGGGATAAGGCTTATACTGTTGCGGAGCGAGAGCTCTTTCCATGTGGAGTCTTTGTATTAAAGTCATTCGAGCAAGTGGATTCTCTCTTCTGGAAGTGGACCTTCTCTGTTCAACTCAGCTGTTATTGGTCAAATAATCACAGACAGAAACACATACAGGAGAACTGAGAGCTCTTTAATTATATTAATGATAGAAGAGAGAGAATACAGGACAGTCTCTGATTCGATATGAAACACTTCTATAAAGACACAACAATATTACAAATAACTCTCTTCTGATTTCCATGCAAGCTCTGGTTAATATGTGTATATAAACTTAGTACTCTTCTAATATATTCTGTGCACTTTAAATCAAGTCTTTTTAGGGATAGTTCACCCGAAACTGTCCACTGACTTCTTATGTATGGACAAAGAAATCTCTAAATATTGTCTTTTATGTTCCAAAGAAGAAAGTAAGTTATCCAGCTTTTGGTCGACATGAGGGCATATGTACATTATGTCAGTTTTCATTTTTGATTGAATCATCTTTTTAATACATTTACATTGAATCATTTAGCAGACACTTTAATCCAAAGCGATTTACAAATGAGGAGAACAATAGAAGTTAAACTAACAATATTCATGTGCTGTGAATAACAGTGTGAATAGTAGATATTTGGTAAAAGAGTATAATGTACATGCATTAGGAACACAAGCAAGACTATGACATTAAAGGAGACATATCATGCTTTTAAATTGTTCCTTTTTACATATAAATCATACATTTGTAGTCTATATAAAGCAGAACTGCAATGCTTGGGTCTGAATTCCTCATTATTATAGCTCCACAGGCCCCTTTTCTACCCCTTTTCTAATGTGCTTCTGAAAGCAACTCGTTTTGGTGCGGTCTCTTTAAATAATATTGAGACACTTCATACCCCGCCCCCTCTCCAGGTTGTAGCGGTGACACTCGGTTCAACTCCACCCCGTTCGGCCATTTTTGTAGTCTGGTAGCAGAGATAGGATTATCTAGCGCACAGAAACTTTTATACACACGTTATTAACAAAATGTCAACAACGGAAGACTTGTCCAGCCAGCCTTACATGTTCGAGCCAGAGCCGGAGCGAGATGAAAATGAAGACGACGAACCTGCAGAACAACGTCTTCATATGGATGTATCGCAATGGTGTGTACTGTATTTACACATGAAACTTTGGTCTTCCGACCTTTTACCACCGTGTCGATTTATTTTTATTAATATGTCCGAGGGAGAGAGAGCAAGACAGCGTCTAGTTTGGAGACGGTGATGTCTTGTTTACACTTTCGCCTGGCTCTGAAGAGAGAGAGTGAGCGCGCGCGCGACCGGGTCTCTCTCTCTGCTCGTTCTTTCAGTTAAACATGCTCCTGTCACAAGCGCGGCAGTTCATCTAAATTAGACGGTGTAATGAAGCGTGTGGGTTACTACATCCAACAACCGAACATTTTAACTTACCCTCTCGTAACTTCTGCATCCTTTAGCTTGGACTACAAAATTGCAGCGAGAAATAATAATGGCGGATTGCTCGAAGTGTTGGGCCGGAAGTCAATGTCCTTATTTGGCAGTTCCGCTGCAAATACTGTGACGTGATAGTTCAAAAAACGTCATAGATAACAGAAAAATCTGAACCGGTTGAAAAATATGACCAAAACAGAATATAAAGATATCAACGAAGCACCTGAAGAGAATAATTTCATCTTTTCTGTACTTCTAAACACTCCAAATATACAACAAAATGCATTTAAGGGCTAAAAAAGTGCATTTAGCATGATATGTCCCCTTTAAACTACTTGATGTTGTTGATCTATCAGTCTATCGGGGGAATTAATGAGAATAAACCGTGCTTTATACAACCCTCCTCTCCATCGTATGATAAAGTCCTGCTGATACAGAACGTCAGCAGAAGCATCAACGGCACATCAATACATCTTTAATAAAACTCTGTTTACCGTATGTGTTTAATGGAGCGCAAACAGAGCAATTGAGTTTTGAGTTTTATGAATCAAGAGTTATCTCTAATAAACCTAAATGTCACAGAAAGGAAGGGTGTGTGCAGTGAAAAGAATGACATTGACTTCATTTATTGAGTGCAGATGTTTAAACTGAACTGCAGGCGGTCTGTGAATGAGATGCAGGCTTTTGCATTGAAACACAGCAGGCAAACGCTGCACTACTGTCTCGAGAGTGTTCGTCCCGGCTGTGTGTCGAACTCTGATGTGTGTCAGTTCTACAACAGCAGTGAACAGACTTCATTAACCCTCCAACATCAGGCCTCAAGAACATGTACAATACACAGTCAGCCAGTGGGTTCAGAAACATGAGATATTCAGAACAATACCTAAATATATAAAACAATTTATAGCTGTATCTGTAAACTTGATCTTCAGTAAAAGTCACGATTACAAAGGGGAGAATGAGAAAGGTGTAAGTCAGAAGCACCAGGAACAAACTACCCAAAATTTTCTTGCGCTTTAGAGAAGTAAGGGATATTGTGCGTGAAAGACCGCGACAAGTGCCAACAAAACACAGAATGATTATCGGGTAGGGGATTAAACAGCCGATCGATTGGGACAGAAAGCTAAACAGCCAACGAGGGTTAACGTCTGTAAAGTCTGCAAAGATCAGAGGAACAAACCAGATGATCACAGAAACGACACAGCAGACTTTTAGTGAATGATGAGATCTGTACCAGATAGGATGAGAAACCAGAAGATATCGTTCAAAAGCAACACATGCCATAAAATACACACCCGCAATCAAACTATAATCATATGCATCCTCCACCTCCGCTGACCCTGTTATTGTCTCCGTTAATTTACAAATGATCTGAATAAGATCTGAAAGAATCAAATGAATAACAAACACTGGAGTGGAGCGATTAGATTTGATAAGAGCAAACAACGCAAACAGAGTTAAGATCATGATTAGAATCTCAATGGCTGACATGATCTTGATAATTAATGAGTCTGCAGAATCAAGTTTCAAGAGAAATTCCCTCCTCTGACGTCTCCTTCTCCATTCGCCATAATCTCCACTTGATCCGTTGCTGCTGGCGTTTTGTCCCATTGTTTCATGAAACCTTGACAGGCAACACTAAATAACAAACCAGTCATTAGTTTAAAAAACATGCATTCATTTACTATTTACTACTTTATTAAAAACATTAGGGACAGATATATGACATAAGTTGTTTTCTGTGTGATTGTTGAAATAAAGTTTCCTCAGTTTGCTTTACATGTTCTTTAGAGGAGATGTGTGTAATGTTAGAAAGCTTGAAATATGTGAAATGTAAGATTAAAGTTTGGAAATCCTCCATTTGAACAATATCACAGAAGCAAGAATGCTGTTGTTCTGAATATTCAGTCCAGCACAGCTGCAAGTGTACAATGGTTTATTAAACTAGGAATAAATCTTGAAGAACTTACGTTACTGACAGGATTGTGTGTTTCGTCTGCAGGTCAAAGCAGAAGTTTGTGGAGCAACACACAGACTGACAGATGTTTCACAAGTTTCCACTGCCGTGTTTAAAGAGCTCTTCATTCACTGCACACACTGTAAAAACACACATCTTAAAGCTTGTGGATCTAATGTAGGAAATGCCTGAGATTACAGACAAACTATTTGATCCAACGTGTGCAACTGTAATTACCTTAAAGACACAATTAACTAACAATGGTGGTTTGAGTGAAAAACCAGTCTAACTTTCACAAACGGTTCGGCTCAACTACGACGACTGAAGTAATCTGAGAACGCTTTATATCTGATGCTTTCATTTTTAAAGTTCACTCAGCGTTTATTCATATCCTCAGTAGAATCAGAAACCCATGAATGATCGGTGAGAGAAAGCACACATACTTTGATCTCTCTAAAATATTGATTCTTCTGCTGCTCTGCAAGCCTGTTTTCTTTAAGAAATGGAAATCTGTGTTGCTGACTGACTGAAATCACACTCAGTGTTAATTAAAGGAAACTAGTTTAAGTGCAAATGATCACAGTGAGACCCGAGGCTGAAATACAAAGATAGTTGACTATATAAACTCACGGATGAGATGATCTCATGATCTTCCCTGGAATCATAATGAACATCAAACTACAAGACAGATGATGAAGTTTATGAGCTGATCACATCATCATCAAATGAATATCAAGAACCTGAAATGGAAACTGGTTCCAACAGGACCTTAAAGAAAACTTCCAAACCTGCTTTAAACAATTCCATCTTCATTTCTTTAATTTCTTCTACACATAATCAAGCACACTAGAGAGTCAACAAGCTGAACAACATGTGCTAACGTTTGAAGAAAGGCTGAAACACAACGACACAATAATATGATCTTACCGGGAATCGGACTGAAGACTGAAGACGCTGCTCATCAGGAGATGATGGTGTTTATGAGCTGCTCAGCGTTCTTTTATAGCCTGAATTAACTCCAGAAACACCAAACGGAGATGCATTAAACATCATTAACAGTTAATGCACATGCAACCGCATCAGCAATCAGCAAACCAAACTCCACAATATAAAACCATTTAAAAAAAGACACAAGTGTTATAGAAAGGAGAATGTGAAGAGCCAGAAATACAGTGATATAATACTAAGATTTTTTAATCAAATTATGATTATGCAGTGAGAGCAAAATAAAGACAAAATCTTACAGCAACTTTTTTGTCATCTTTATTTGCAGTTTCATTCCAAGTCAAGTCAAGTAGAAATGTATTTCTATAGCACATTTGAGTGTCACACAAAAAGTATTCTTGTAGCTTTATAAACTTAAGATTGAGCCACTATAGTCACTTGGACTATATTAATGATGTCTTTAATGCATTTTCTGGGCCAGCAAGTTATAGTGTCCATAAGCCTGTGGAGGAGTGAGCCAGCTCTCAGATTTAATCAAAAATATCTTAATTTGTTTTCCGAAGATGAACGAAGGTCTTACAGGGTTGGAACAACATGAGGGTGAGTAACTACTGACAGAATTTTCATTTTGGGGTGAACTAACCCTTTAACCACATTTGAGTATCCAGAAATATGATTTCTAAACTATTTTGTATGCGTGTCCTGATGTGTAATTTTTCAGTGTTAACAATGCACTAATGTTAATATTACATTTGCACCCCTCTGTTATAATTTTTCATATGTACCCTTTTCTGCTTTTTTAGAGAAATTCTGGAGAAAATGGGCCTGCTGGGGAAGGTAACCCCCTTAAAAACAAAATATAAAGTAAGAAAGTTAATACACACATCTTTGCTGAAATGTATTGTGCTGTTGTTGTTAACAAGCCATGGTTAATTTGCTCTGCTTTAGGATTGCAAGTGTCCTGGGACAGGAGAGGGAGTGAGTGGGAAACCCACTGCTGAAACTTGGCCCTGGTTTGTCCTCATGGATGAGGTGTTGGGGCAGAGGCATTGCACCACCCCCCTGTCCTCATCGCCTCAATCCCTGAGGACACACCAGGGCCGAGTTCAGCAGTGGGTGCCCACGGTGAGGAAGAGCCAGGGGTAACAGCACCACCAGCAGCACCAGCAGAAGCACCAGCACCAGCAGGAGCACCAGCACCCGCAGCACCAGCAGGAGCACCAGCACCCGCAGCACCAGCACCCGCAGCACCAGCAGGAGCACCAGCACCCGCAGCACCAGCAGGAGCACCAGCACCCGCAGCACCAGCAGGAGCACCAGCACCCACAGCACCACCAGCACCAGCACCAGCAGGAGCACCAGCACCAGCAGGAGCACCAGCAGGAGCACCAGCACCCGCAGCACCAGCAGGAGCACCAGCACCCGCAGCACCAGCAGGAGCACCAGCACCCGCAGCATCAGCAGGAGCATCAGCACCAGCACCCGCAGCACCCGCAGCACTAGCAGGAGCATCAGCACCAGCAGCACCAGCACCCGCAGCACCAGCACCAGCACCCGCAGCACCAGCAGCACCAGCACCAGCAGCAGGAGGACCAGCAATGCGGGACTATGAAGAGGAGATGCTGAACCTTATTAGAGAGGACATGGCTCTGCAAAGGGAGGCAGAGGAGAGGAGAGCTCGAGAGAGCAGGGAGAGGATGGACAGGCTGTTTGCTCTTCTTGAGCGTATGGTGGAGAAATATTTTTTATTTTTTTATTTTATGTATATATAAAAGAGGAAACTTTCGTTCTGTACAGCTTTTTTTATTTACATTAAATTAGTTAAGATATATATTTAAAAGAGGAAACTTAAGTTTTGTACAGTTTATTTTTGTAATCTAAGTTATATTAAATAAGTTTTTTTTTCAAACTTGTGTACAATTTATTTAAAATGAATTATAAACATTATTGTTGTTCCATTTCTGTGCATTGTTTATTTTTAAATAACTTGATGTGTTGGGATATGAAATAAAAAGGAATAGTTCTTGACATTGCTTATTTTTTTAATGACAGGTTTGACAGGCAATTTGAAAATAAACAAACAAACAATATTTTGTAATAACATTAGGAAAAAATAAATAATTATATAGATAAATAACATTTTATAAATAATAAATAACCATTTACAACATAACTTAAATATCATCTGACAACATCATTTAAATTAACAGTACATAAAACAAGCTCCACAATAGAGACCCTGGTAAGGCCTCTCTGCCGGTGGGTGGGACATCATCTAGGATGGTCTCCAGAGTGGTCACGCCAGGGAGCCCCACTGACTGTCTCCAAACCATGCTCCCCCTCATCCTCCTCATGCTCATCCTCATCCTCCTCATGCTCTGCATCATCCTCCTCATGCTCATCCTCCTCATGCTCATCCTCATGCTCATCCTCCTCATGCTCTGCATCATCCTCATGCTCCTCCTCATCCTTTGCATCATCCTCCTCATGCTCATCCTCCACTTCATGCTCATCCTCCTCATGCTCCTTCTCATCCTCTGCATCATCCTCCACTTCATGCTCATCCTCATGCTCATGCTCATCCTCACGCTCATCCTCCTCATGCTCATCCTCCACTTCATGCTCATCCTCCTCATGCTCATCCTCATGCTCATCCTCCTCGTGCTCATCCTCATGCTCATCCTCCTCCTCATGCTCATCCTCCTCATGCTCATCCTCCACTTCATGCTCATCCTCCTCATGCTCATCCTCATGCTCATCCTCATGCTCATCCTCCTCATGCTCATCCTCATGCTCATCCTCCTCCTCATGCTCATCCTCTTCATGCTCATGCTCATCCTCCTCATGCTCATCCTCCTCGTGCTCATCCTCCTCGTGCTCATCCTCCGGGGCCATGATGTCACCAACCCCAAGGCAGATGTTGTGGAGGATGGCACAGGCTGTGATGACCTGAAATGAAAAACAAAACAAAAAATGATATGGTCTGTAAGAAAGAAGTTAATTATGTTTTTTGCAAATGTATTTTTCATTTAACTTACATGAGGTACAAAGGTGTGTGGTGCACCTCCAGCGCTTGCAGGAAGATGGCCCTGAACCTGGTCTTCATCAAAAAGCGTGCTCTATAATGGAGCGTGCCCTGGAACGATGGAGATTAAAGCGCTGGGCTCCCACACCTCGTACTGGCCTCTTGTAGGGAGTGATGAGGGGGAGTGGGTGTTGGAGACATGGGTACCCTCCGTCTGCTAGGATGAAGTGCCCTGGAGGAGGGTACACTGACCTCCTGTACAGTGGGCTGTACCGGAGCACTCGTGCGTCATGCACTGACCCGGGCCAGCCCACGTAGGTGTCAATGAAGCGGCCCTGATGGTCACAAACAGCCTGCAGGATGATGGACGGGAACAGTTTCCTGTTCCTGTAGCTCTGACCATCAGGGCCGCTTGGAGGCTTGATGCAGACATGGCAGCCAACGACTGCTCCTGCAGCTTTCAAGAAAACTCTGTGTCTGGCCAGCCCTGCAAACCCACGGCAAACTGCCTCCAGGTCTTCTGGGGTGTTGGGGAACCGAATGACCTAGTGGCGGATGGCCACCACCTCCTCAGCGACTCGGTGGACAATGCGGTGGACAGTGGAACGAGGCATGTCAAATACTCTGGAGACGAGTCTACCACACGCCAGCCAGAAAAAAAATACCAGGGTCTCTATTGTGGAGCCCCATCCGTGTTGCCGTTCACTTCTCAACAGGTCCAGCAGCACTCTCAGGGCCTCCCTGCTCAGCCGAAAATCAGGCCGTGTGTCACGGTCATTAAAAAACCTGTCCAGCACTGGCACTGTCCAGCACTCAGGTCTATCCTGCAGTACAGGGGTCTGGTCTGATTTAGAGAAACAAACAAAAGAGAGTTGTGACAAAAGTAATTGTTGGAAGATATAGTGATACTTAAACTACTTTTAGTAAGTATTAATGGCAAATTGGGGAAATTTTTGTAGGTATATTTAATGGACACAGTTTTAGGTAATCGTGGCCCACAGCTGATCAGCAGAAGTATTTCAGTAAGACAGTGATAACGTGAGTTAGCCAGTTAGCAGGAGACCTACACAATATAAAACTCAAAACTAAGTATTTTGAACACCATCTTTAAGAGTAAAAGCGGTTTGCGAATACTGCATTGAACTCCGAGATTTGAGAAGCAGTCGTCAGTGAAATAAAGGGAACACAGCAAAAGTTTAGGATTATACTGCTGTGATACCGTGGTAAAGATGAACTTTAACCACTGATTCTTCTCATGCTCGTCCTGGGCAGTGAAAAACACTGGCTTTACCTTCACATTATAGAGCACAGCGTCTCCTGGACATGATGCTGTCCAGTGTCCACAGGGATCAGCTGCAGTGTTTGAGGTTCGAGTTTTCCCTGGTGTCTGCGTGCCGTGCACATTATGCTAATGTTTCGTCTTGATGTCACAACGAAACGGCTTATGACTCGTTTGAAAAACAATTCATTTAATTGACTCAGAGTCGACTCTTACTTTTGAAAGACAATAACTTTATATACGGTGCACTTTCAGATTTAACCCTTTGCAGGATGTTTTCATTCACTTAGAGTTGTGTTACACACTACATGAAAGGTCATTTAAAAAAATCCATAATAGGGGCCCTTTAAACAAAATATAATACTAATAAAATACATTTAAAAAAAAGACACTGATGTGTGTGAATCTCCACATCAATTTGTCAGTAAATGTTGAGTTAGTTTGATTCTGCACTACGCTTTAATAATGTTCCACTAATCTGTGTCTGATTCTAATTATGGACACTTGATGTAGTGATAAATGTAAAGTATATTAACTGTATCCACACGAGAAATGGGCATTTCTGTTAAAGATTTACAAATCATTACAAAATGTGCGTTCCACATGTTAAATTATGTTGTGTTAAAGGTGATATAGAATGCATTGATTCAATATTTTCAATTCTCTGATATCTACATGTATGTATGTGGCTTAGGTAAGGGCCAAAATCCTCCAGATACGGATTTACATGTTCATTTTCAACCCTAGGATTTGTCCCTGGGGTTGAATGGGCTGTTATTACCTTATTTGGAAGGGTATGAATAATAATGTTGATCTTTGCTCTGGGGTGCGTTTCCCGAAAGCATCGTTAGCCAACTATGGTCGCAAGATCCGTGTTATCAGCATAATTCAACGAGTCGGTGTTTCCCGAAACCATCGTTCCAACGAACATTCGCAAACAGCATCGCAAAGTTGTGTGGTTGGAACGACAGCTCTCGAGCTGTGGTTAGAAGCATAGTTTCTAGATTGCATGACATGTGGACTGAATAAATCCGAATCTTTAGCAAAATAAGCAAGCAGACATTCATTACAACCTGTGTATTTTATTTAGAATACATACAAATGTCATTTACGTCTTTTAGTTTGTCAAGAGATTTAAATCACCGTTTTTGAAGAGTGTGCATGTGTGAACATGCTCTACTAAGAACGAGCCTATGACCAAATCTGGAAATAAAGCAAAATAACTGAGAAAAATTAGAAATAGTCTTCAGATGCCATGTCTGTAATTTATATCAAAACATCTTGCATTAACCCTCTGAGGTCTGAGGGGTTTTTGGGGTCCTTGAGATGTTCTGACATGCCCTGACATTTGTGCTTTTTTCAGTTGCTTATAAACATATTAATGGCAAAAAAAAATTACACACTATTTAGCACAAACAGGGCTACCATAATATGTGAGCAACAAGAATGTACATGTCTGCATTTTTGAGAGAATAATGTTTATGCGTGGTTATTGAAAAAACTAAAAACTAAAGTTTCTGAAATAAGGCCATAAAACACATACTAAATATGTGCCAATAAGACTTTTGTCTAATAGATGTCATTGCCTAGTGTTTTTTCTTCAAAATGATGTGAAAATCATCCTGCCCTTATCATTCACATAACACAATACATTGATTTGAATTTTGCAAAGCACTTTCTGTTTGGAAAGGCAATATGCGGAGTGGGCGTCAACGATCATGCATATTTAGTGGTTCACACCTTAGGAGACAATGGGGCCTGCATACTTAATGACCCTTTCATTCAGGTGAGTCACTGAGCCACAAGAATGCAAGAGCAACAGTTGGAAGCATCTCAATTATTTTTTATTTTTCCACATAGTGTGCTTGCAATTTGGCCTATAATATCCAAGGAAAACATGTCTAGTAATTGTGCAGTTAATTCTCATACTGTATTTTCAGTTTTGGAATATTTATCCTCTCCCCAAATTTGTCACTAATAAAACACAATAAAAATTATTTAAAGAAAAGGCTTATTACCTTATTACCTTTTAATAGTTTGTTTACATCTACCTTGTAAATATATTTTTTTATTAAAAAGGTTACAATTACAACAACAATTCAAGTGTAATCTTTCTTTGTAAAAACTAAAGTATACATTTTATCATACATATTTCAAAGTTAAGGATTTGATTGATTATTTGATTACTTTATTTTTGACAAAACATACTATATTTAACATGAGCAAATATTGGCAAACAAATATTGGCTTATTTGAGTTGGCAGATATTTTACAGTAAAAATTTATAATCTATCCAAAACTAATCAACGAAATGTTGTCTTTCATATGTCTGTAACATAGGTCTTTCGTTTTTATTATAAGAAATATAAATGTTAATTTGCAGTTTAATACGTTGCTTATACAAATACATTTTATTTCAACATTTCAGTCGATTTTTACTCAGTATAGCAATACAGTTTGCTAAAACCGAAACATTCATTCACAAACAGAAACGCCTGACTGTAACGTTGTTTTTATGAAATATTAGGGCATATAAATGTTAATTTTCAGTTTACTCATCTCAGTATAGCAATACAGTTTGCTAAAACATCATCATTCATTCACACAGAGACGCAATTTAAATTTAAACTGTCTTTTTGCGAGCTGTGATAAACAGCGCGCATCTCTGCGGCTGCCGTTCATTCATTCACAGAAACGCGATTAACTTGAGAAGGAAAAAAAACTTACTACATATTCGGATCCTCTCTCCTGCAATACCCGCACTCTGAGGTAGATTTTCCGTTATTATTATTCCTCACAGCGCTGCCAGATGGTGTAAACACGTAGGCTACAATGATATGATTAAACTTGTGTTTTCTCGAGCTGATATGGGGGCGTTCACAGGTTTGCCTCAGTAATTTGCGTTTGAATAGCACACGCTCTCCGTGGGCGGAATCACATTACCTTTGAATGAGCTCTAATGAGCTCGACTGGAATCGCTCTTTTAATACAGATTTCACAAGATGAGAATATTTGTTTTTTATATAAATTACCTCATTTTAAAGAAGAGAATTCAAGCTTCATGCCTGTGTGTCTGTATGCCTGTTTGACTCAGTATTCGTTGAGTTATTGTTCATTTTCGGACGCGTTTCAGAATGGTCTTCACTGACAGAGAGAAGGCAGAACTCGCATCACGTTTATTTTTCTTTATTTGGCAAAAAGCACAACACTTTGTTTTTATTGTGAGTATACACAAAAATAATACACATTTAACAGAATCGATTGATGTATGAAACTTGCTTGTAATATCAAAGTCAACAGAGCAAAATTAATTTCTTTTGAACTGAACTGAAAAAAATCCAGCAAAACGCGCGGGCGCGTTTGTCGACCTCAGAGGGTTAATTCGATCTCAAACAGTTTCATTAAAATAAGTTATTAGCCTACTCCAACACGTGCGTGACGTCATAAACCAACGTGGTTGAACGACCACTTTGCGACAATATGGTTTCGGGAAACAGTCATGACTAGCTACAGATGGTGGACAACCAGAATGCCTATTACCGCCGCGGTGAATAAACCAGCCGCATTTCAAAGTCGTTCCCGAAATGACCGCCAGGTGGCGCAAAGGGACATTGTGCAAAACAGCAGCAATTGCCGTATTTTAAAATGTAAGTGGGTTAAATATAAAACCCTAAGCCTAATAGGCATATTTTTCATATATATAAATAGGCCTATTAGGCTACAACAGAATAGAACCAAAGATAGAATCAATTTTAGAACTGAAAAAATAGAATCAAAAGTTAAAAATAGAGACGATATTAGGAGCAATGACGCTGAATATTTTTACTATTCTATTGAGGAATTAGATAAATGAAGAGCTCTCGTGAGCGATACAATTGCATAGTAATTTATAGTGATTTCAAAAGCAGTCCTTAAAAAAATAAAAATACATGGAGTAGTGTGGCATAATTTTTGAGAGATTACGCGGAACGCGTTTTAGTTAAGATCCTGGTTTCAATGCCCTTAATGTATATAGGCTAGGCTACTGCTTTAAAAAAATGTCACAATACGTTCTGAGATTGTTTTGAATTAAACATTGAAGTTTAAAATGTAGTGTTTTGGCACACCAGGTCGAGTGGCGTTACGCATTGTTCAAAAATCAGGTTTTATTCTGGCATGTTGAATTGGCGTTAGAATTTTTTTTTAGATTTAGATTTTAGATTTCGTTAGATTTATTTTTCTCATAACAGCTAAAATAACTTAATATATGCCTTGTCTTAATATGACCTACTTAATATAGGCAATAGGCATATAATAGCCTAATAAATTAGCAAAACTTGGCCACTAAATATTTAATTTTCAATTATTTTAATTATCACAATTAAAGTTTTAATTTTATTAAATTGAACAAGCGCAACAATCAGCATTTAATCAAATATTCTAAAAGATGTTTATTTCAACATAATATTTCGTTTTTTCGACATAATATGTGTGCGTGCAACAAGCAAGATGTGTATTTGTAAATCCGGTGATGCGTGCATTGATTTTTATCAATAAACTAGTGTTTTCTGACAGTGTCGACTGCAAAGATGAAGTTGACGATCGTCATATTTGTAGTGAACACACCTAGAGAGAAATGCACATAAAGACATAATCAGAGAGTAGCCTTTTTCTTTTCTTTTCGTTTTGAATTATTTCGTTTGAAGACATTTCAAGCTTTGTGTATTTGATGTATTTCTCATGTCTGTGTGAGGCATACGCTGAGTTTCGTTAAGTTAGGAGGATGAGATGCGCTCCAGCTGACGTGCAATGCAAGTGACCGCGCGGGCGCCTCCATGATTAGTGTCTGTTATATTTGCTTCTCTTACTTATTCAATCCAGCAATTGGTAGATGAAAAATGTATTAAAATTAAGATACAATTTATAGAAAATGAAATTCACTTTAAAGAAAGGTTTTCTACTAAACAAAACTTAATGAAGTGATCAAAATCATGTCTGACCCACTCCATATCCATCTCTCGATATAATGCATCCTATCTTACTCGTGCTGTTCACTTTTCATATTCAACATAGATGGAAAAAAATAACATTATAATATTTTAACAAATATGATACTAAATTAGATTATTTAATGGCTACAACAGTATAGTAGGCCTATAGACTCTATTTGTACAAATTGCTGCACATTAATTAAATTAAATGAAACCTTGTAACGAATTCACACTGTAGGGTAGACTGTGTACAGTTGAGACACCTTAAATAACTTGCGTTCGCAGCAAGCACAAGTTGTGATTTTTGCTGTGCACTTGCATATTAGTGTCAGCTGGGAAGGAAATATAGAGCGTTGGTAAAGCATACTGAAATTACATCCCTACAAATTTATTAGGCCCTACTGAAAATAAATGTATCGAATTTAAGCAAAGTAGCCTAAATGTTAAGACTGTAAGCCCTTTGCTTTTTTACGTAGCCTATAAAGGACTCTTATTGCCGACTTTGTGTTAATTTAATTTGTAGCCTAGAGGATTTTTTAACTCAAACATTAACACTGAAATAAATGAAACTAAATTATTGTCAATTAATTCAAACATTGACTTGCTATTAGCTAACATATGCCAGGAAGCAGCATTTGGATTTTGCGTTATGTATGATATTTAAGAATGAAATACAGTAGTCCCGCGTTGTTGTGGTCAGCATAGGTTTCTTTAATGAATGAAATATAAAAATACAAAACATTTCAATAGAAAAATATTGAAAACAATTCAATAGGCCTATTTTACATTTCTACATTCCAGTAGAACCCCCGTTGCGCTGTACCACCACCGGCAAAACCTTCTGAAGGTGATCGATGTAGTTATTGCACGCTGTTTTTGTCAGGCGATCTCTCCAGAAAGTCACTATGGCCTGAAGAAGCTCGTCTTTGTTCCATGGCTTAGCCTCACGTCTGACGAACTCTTTTAGTGCGTGTCAAACCAGTTCGATCGGGTTGAGATCTGGTGATCTGCGGGCAAGGTACGCCATTTTACGCCATTGAATGTCACACAATAGGAAAGAAGACTTTGGAAATATGTACGTTAATATTAATGTTAGTAGGGTCGGTTGTGAGTCGGAAACCCCCCCCCCCCCCATACTGTTTAGCCTGCCTCATCAGGAGCTGGCTTGAGTTGGCTTAAAGTGGGGGAGGGCGCATACTTTGCATCTGAATGATATGTGACATTCTAAAACATTTCACTAATGACGCACACAAACACAACTGAGAAACATTTTTAATTTTATCTTATAATAAACATTGGCTAGTTTATGTTTATATATATAAACTAGTCAATGTTTATGATAAGGTAAAAATATTTCTCAGTTGTGTTTGTGTGCGTCACGCATTAAATGTTTTAGAATGTCACATATCATTCAGATGCAAAATAAGCGCCCTCCCCCCCTTTAAGCCAACTCAAGCCAGCTCCTGAGATGAGGCAGGCTAAACAGTATGGGGGGGGAATCACAACCGACCCTACTAACATTAATATTAACGTACATATTTCCAAAGTCTTCTTTCCTATTGTGTGACATTCAATGGCGTAAAATGTGTGTTCTAAGTGTGTGTGATTGCACGCATTGTGTTTATTGTGTAGTAAAGAGTGGGCATCCACAACAAACTGGGATGGTTCGAGAGGCAAACGTGGACTGCCTGTGAACGTAAGGCACTTTATAACTATTCAGTTGCCCAGAGATTCCCCCGCATGGCTAGCTGTGACGGCAAGCGGATCAAGGACAGGGTGAACGAATTTCTACGCTCCCCGAGGAATACTATTGCTCACCGACGTCTACAATATTAGATATGGTAGTCATCTCCATTTTAAAGTTAGAATTCTTAAAAAAAATTAAAAATTTTACATTTTGCTTGTGTCAAAATTAACAAATTATATTGTAGCTACTATTTTTGTAGCTAACGAAATTATGTGTCGAAAAAATAAAAAAGTGTTTTTACAAGACCTTGTGCTGTTTTTTGTGTTTATTTATTAGGGCCCAAGCCCTGAAAGGGCGAAGGCCCTATTGTTTCCGGTAGGATTATTTATTAGGGCCCAAGCCCTGAAAGGGCGAAGGCCCTATTGTTTCCGGTAGGATTATTTATTATTATTATTATTATTATTAGGGCCCAAGCCCTGAAAGAGCGAAGGCCCTATTGTTTTCGGTAGGATTATTTATTATTATTCTTCTTATTCTTATTTTTCTGTCAACCTTTCGGGCACTTTTGAGACCCTTAACGTGCTCGAAAACTCTTGAAACTTTGCACACGGGTCAGAACCCGCGGCCATCAGGGCCGGGCTGAAGCTGGTACCCGGGCGTGACAGGCAGTGTTGGTCAAGTTACTTGGAAAAAGTAATTAGTTACTGATTACTTCTCCAAGAAAGTAATCCAGTTACTTTACTGATTACTTATTTTCAAAAGTAATTAGTTACTTTACTAGTTACTTTACTAGTTACTTTACTAGTTACTTTTCAAAAACATGATGCACGAAATGAATAAGCTATGTAAAGCCATAGACCTTTCTGCTTAATTCTATTCTTTCTGCATATTCCATCATCTAAAATTTAATCAAATTAAACATTCTTTTTTAAAACTTGTTTTATTAGTTTCAGTATTTTAACTTTATGCACATTGCATCAATGACACACTCATTAAGATGGTCGCCTGCCGCCTCCTACTGGCGGTTTATAAATATTATTTCTATGCACAAATAATATTTCTTATTTGTATATTCAAAAAATATTTTAAATAATCTCATTACATTATTTAATGCAGTTTATTTGATTGGTAACAGCCCTTTAGCATGTTATTATTCTATTGTAATTTATTGATCAAATTTAAGAATTTTAAATGAAAGATGAAGCAAACGATTAGGGAAAAATGCCCTTTATAAAGGTTAAAATATCATAAATATGCCGATTTATATATGTTAAAGCTGACTGAACTGATGAGAATACTGATTCGGAATAAATGATATTTACAACACACACACACAAAAAAAACTAACAAGTGTTTTTACTCAGACAAGTGAATGACCGACCGAAGGACAAATGCAAAGCCCTGGTATATTTTTCTAATTATTATTCATTTATTTACCCATAAACCTGTCTTTAGGAAGCCATAAGTTACAGTGGCAAGAATAACTTTGTGAAACCTTTGGGGGTGGTGGACAGGGTTTAAATTAAGACAGGAGTTTGCCTTAATCTAGTTGATCATGCATTTCTTTTCTTTTATTCCACAGCTGATGTGTGCAGTTTTTTATTGCTTGCATTAAAATAATTTTCTCTTGTTTTGTTTTTTAATTGCAGTCTTTTTCTTCTGCCATTCATGCTTATCAGCTCCATGCAATCTTAAGCTTTTCTTGGTTCAGCTGCACACAGTCTGAAAAGGTTTTTTTTGGCAGTTTGCTAAAATAAAAGACCCATTCTAAGAGCTGTTGTCTTTTCTACCTTGGGAAATAATGTAAAACGAACAACTTAAAAAGGCATGACAAATCATGACATAAAGACTGACATCACTCACAACGTACCAATGCATTATCCCTCATGAACAAATATAACGTGTTTGCACGTTCATACCAGTTTACCATTACAACATCATTCATGAATAAACATGACGTCTGAACACGGACAAACGGTGCGTGTTGACGCGTCAAAATTCACGCGTTTCGTTTAAAGACTTTTGAACGCGATCGCTTGCCATAGTGTTTACCACTGACTTCGCGGCGCTCATGTCATTTGTCACTCACGAGTCACGGCTCACTTCGCGAGACAGTCTCGCAGTATAACGCAGTAACGCAGCCTGCTTACAGGAAAGTAACAGTAATCTAATTACTGCTTTTGCAATTGTAATCCCTTACTTTACTCGTTACTTGAAAAAAGTAATCAGATTACAGTAACGCGTTACTTCTAACGCGTTACTGCCCATCACTGGTGGCAGGGGGGCTCGACAGCGCCCCCTTGAACGGGGTCCGAAAACTTGGTCCATAAATCAGACACGCTTGCATGTAATAATATGAAACTCGGTACACATATAGATCTCATCGGGCCGAACAACTTTCGAACTTTTACTTTTTACGCCAGCCCAACAGGAAGTCGGCTATTATGGGTTGTTTGGAAACGCATGCTGTGGAATTTAATGTACTCCTCCTAGGGAATTCATCCATTCGCCTCCAAACTCAGTCAGCATGAAGTCAAGACATTGAGGATGCTAAATTGCGGACGGATTTTTGATATCTCGAACGGTTTGGCCGTGGCGAGGAAACGAATTGATGGCGAATAAGGGACACAGGAAGTGTATTATAACTTCAGCATACATTAACTGATCTTGATGAAGCTTTCGCAGTGTGTTCGTTGTAAGAGGCCGATCACATGGATGTGACTATTGTGAGTCAAAGTTATAGCGCCACCAACTGGCAGCAGGAAGTTTGTCACTTTCAAAATGCTTTGAAATCAATCTCTTATTTTTACCCGATTTGCTTCAAACTTTATGTGTATAATGTAGACACACAGCAGATGTAGACCTGTGAAAGGATTATTGATATCTTAGATACTGTTGCCGTGGCAACGCATCAAACTTCAATATTCTTTTCGGATGCTTTTGAGACTCTTCACATGCTTGAAAATGCATGAAATTCGACAGACACATCACATTTATTATCCAGTAGACATGTGAAAAGTTTCAGAAATGGGCGTGGTGAGGGGCTCAGTAGCGCCACCTTTAGTCAAAAATGGGGGCTTAGTTTTTCCTAGAATCACAAAAATTGGTATGTATATTGTTCTCATCAAGCCGGACAACTTTCTAATTTACAGTCATTAGCCGCAACCAACAGAAAGTCAGATATTTTGGTCTGAATATGGATTTTTTGCTAAATCAGCCTCTGAGTTTTTAGTTACTCCTCCTAAAAGGTTTATTTTATTCCTACCAAACTTTTTCAACATGATAAAAATATATTAATGATGCTAAATTGTAAACGGATATTGAATATCTCAAACGGTTTTGCTATGGCGAGGGATTCAATTAATGTCAAAAAGGAAGCAGGAAACATCTCATAACTTCTAAAAATGTAATTATACACCATTTATTTTTTATATAAAATTATACAAATATTAGAACTAAACCCATTTTATTCTGTTTTTGCAATTCAAGGAGTATGAAAAAGTTAAAAACAGGCTATTTAGTGCTATTTGGTTCAACAAAAAAGCAAACATAGGGCTATACTGCCCTCTTGTGTCCAAAAGGATATCAAAATAGTATATAAAACCTTTTACTAGGTAGGCCTATTGTATTTAAATATAAATGTATTAGGTATGACTGTGAGGATATTTTCCCATCGGTTAATCGACACGAGCGGGTGCTTTTAAATCGCTAATATAAAAGTGAAAGTAAAAAAACGGACGTCCGCACTGACATTGATAATGGTGCACGTTGGAAAGAATAATACTTTTAAACATAACACTAAACCGCCATTAGGTGTCGCCAGGCGACCATCTTAATGAGCAAGTCATTGATTCATTCGTTCAAACGATTCGTTCGAATGACTGAGTCATTCATGATTGAGACAGATGTTTATGGATTGACCATTGAATCTTTGAGTCAACCGATTCGTTTCAAAATGCTGAATCATTCAGTAATGAGAAAACAAGTTGCTGTGAGATGCGCGATGGTTCTGCTGTGATCTTTGTTTTACTATTTTTGCTGCTGGAACAGAACAAAAACAGTCAATATTGCATCTAAAATGTAAGTGACTTAATTGTAACTGTTTATTAACCTGTTGTATGAAATCAATGTCACAGTTTCAATCGTGATTGTATTCAGGAAATAGTAGCCTACTCGTCAAGTGAGGTTGCTTAACTCTATGTTATAAAATATATAAAAACTCCATATTTGTAATTTTTATAGTCAGTATGTTGTTAACTGGGTTGCTTTTTTGTGTGCTGCGCTCATTTGTTTACAATTCTCCTGGAGAAGCTGCATGAGCCTCAGCAGGGCAACCTTGTTACCATTGATCAGTAATACATTTATTATTAACTGTTGATTGCAACTTAAAATGAATGTAATGAAATTAGAATAATCTCTCGTTTTAGTGATTCCCAAGTAATTTTTTTTGTTATTGACGTTCTAATCAGGCTATACTCTGGTCGGGCAAGTAAAATTCTCTTTCAGGTAGGCCTATTGTATTTATATATAAATATATTAGGGATGTGACTGTGATAACATTTTCCCACCGGTTAATCGACGTGTGACACCGCTGAGGGCTTTTAAATCGCTAACTTAAAAGCGAAAGTAAAATACAGACGTCCGCACAGACATTGATAATGGTGCGGAGTAGAGCGAGCATTTTCAATGTATTCCTATGGAAGTAGGAATAAACTAATACATTCTATTTATGTTTTTATGTGTCCACTGTTCAACCGCAACCGCGTCACACACACACACACACACACACATTCCAGAATTGCAATCTTGACATCGCAGCCTGTTCATTATAGCCCTAATACAATATAATAATAAAAATAGTCAACATAACATATACGAATTACACGTTTCAAAGCACATTTTTGCGCGTGTGAAGAGGATGATTTTTTCCATCGATATTGGAACACGAGTGAAGTACAAAGCCTATAATAAAGAATAGTTTAGCATCCAAATACATCGCAAATATTGAAACATTTTGATTCTACTGAGAGGGCTTACTTTCATTTTTCACGTTTCACAACGTGATTACCAACACGGCTTACTTTCATTTTTATTTTTACATTAAATTTAAAGGATTTGTTGTGGAATATTTTGAGTGTATCATAAAATCAGAATAAGGTAAGACAAGTAATATTTTCTGTCTTATATATATATATATATATATATATATGTGTGTGTGTGTGTGTGTGTGTGTATATATATATATATATATATACATACATATATATATGTGTGTGTGTGTGTGTGTGTGTGTGTATATATATATATATATATAAATATAGCTGCGAGCAGCGATGGAGGGCCAAAGCCGGTGGCAGATATTGCCTTGGGTTGCGGTGCCACCGGCTTGGGCCCGCAATCGCTGCTCGCAGCTATATTTAAATTTTTAACCCTTCAGTGGATAAAAAAATACATTTTTGCTCAACAGTTGTTACTCTGGTTACAGCGGTTTCTGTTTATTTTGTAAAGGTCTTGGATGGTTTGCTGAATCATATTCGAGTTTACGACCCCACTGGCAACTACAAGTCAATTTCTGCAATGGACCTGGCTATACTATGGTATTTTGTGCTTTGTAAATGACAAAATTGTTATCTTTATTTACTAATGTACATTTCTTCATTTCTTTTTTCTTTTGTACAAAAGCAATGCCTATTTTTATTTTATTTTTTATTACATCTACATTATTTTAACAACTGTGTTTATTGCATTAGATGGCAGAAATGGAGGTGAGGGACAAATGGACCTCTGAAAAACGAGGTGATACAGGGAGACGATCTGTGGCATCTGAGAAGATATCACGCATCATCAATGGCAGCATGTGCTGTTCAGCATATGACGTATAAAAGGAATGTGTAAAATGTGTGTCCTCTTTCATATAAACCAACTTTAAAGTTTAATAATTCAAGTAGATCGATGATTTTTTAAATATAGGACACTTGAGGAGGTAAAAAAAAAAAAAGGAATTTGTTCTCTTGTCAGTGATACTGAAATTCAGGTACATATAAGATTTTACGAAATTTAAAATGTCTAGATATTGTTTGCTATACTAAATATTTTTTTCAGGAGTTGTTCCAAGGAATTGTGAAAGGCTCACTGAAACCCACGTGGAACAAATGGTGGCAAATGAAGACTGGGAAAATGACAAAACCTAAGAGCTTTCATCCAGCCTTGTCAGCTCATGTTGAGGAACTTCTAGGACACATCGTGTTTGAGCAAAAGAATGACAAAAAGCTTGAACATATCGACCTTTTAATGTGTGAATTGATTCCTGAGGTATGCATTTTATGGGATCATGTTGGTACAAATATGTACTGGAATTTTTTATATCAGCCCCCCCCAAAAAATCATAATTTTCTCACCCTGGTATCATTTAATAATATGTTGGGAGAAATTGATGTCTGATTTTTATATGTTTTGGTGAACTAACTCATTAAGTAATTACTTTTTTTTATCTTTTGATCAGCCTTATAATACTGAGACGAACGGAAGGTTTCAGTCACTTTTGGGCTGATATATCTTATCTTGTGGAGTGTGTCATTAAAATAGCCTTTTAATGTCACAACATCCCAGGTTCAACGAGCTAACTACGTCTTCTGCTGCGTTGCACCTTATAGCTTGCCCATCAAAGTAAAAACAGTGAGTGATGTTCCATAGCACTAAAGACTGTGCAAGTGTACAGTTGCACGTGACGTGTTGCAGCATGTTTGTGTGTTTTTGCAGAGTTCCCTCAAGCCAGTCCATGACACCAAGTCCAGCCTCCTCGCCTACAGGTCACGACCCCACCATCTAAAGGGGAAATTGACTGACTGCATCATCTAGGCCTTAGGATGGTTCCACAAAGAATTGACTGCACATACAACATGAATTTACTTCAAACTAAAGATTTGACTTTACATACAGCAAAAGACACTGCATCTATTTGTGTCTCATTAGTTCTCAAAAAACTTTAACCTTACAGTTTATTAAATATTTTAACACAGCTAACTCAACATTAATTGTTTTTTAATCTTCACAATGTATAGCCAGAGAACTATCACAAAAGTATTTAGGAAAGTTTAATCTTCACAATGTATAGCCAGAGAAATATCACAAAAGTATTTAGGAAAGTAAAGACATACTAGAGTATGTCTGTTTAAAGCTGCTTTGTATTGTTGTGTATTTTAAAAAGCTCTATAAATGTCCTAAAACGATGTGCATTTTGCTTGTAGTTTTGTGTTAATACATTTTTTATATATTACATCTCATAATTCAGTTGAATTCATTATGTATTGTGTAATTTAATAAAAATTTTATATAAGTTTTATTTTTATTTTATTACATTAAATGTTATTGTATTGTATGATTCTCTGTATTAAGAATTAATTATGAATCATATGCATTAGTACACAAATGACATGCTTGTAATAAAAAAAGCATATTATGGCCTATTGCTTAATAACAAATAACTTCGTCACAAAACATACTTAAAAATTTTTATTTCTTTAAAATAAAAGATTATTATATGAATTAAGGGGTTTGATTGATTACATTAAAGGGATAGTTCGCCCATTTAAGACATGAAGTTGTATGCAATCCTTACCAGCACTATGACCCACTCTGTGGTCACCTCCCTGGTCAGAGTTCTGGCCGCTGAAAGTTTTTCAAGAAAGTAGTCCCGGTTAGTTTCCGGGGCCTCAAAACTGTGCGTTTTTACATGAAAAAATTATATGCGTTTCAAAGTTTGATTAATTTACATCACAAAAAACACTCCAGACAAAATTCATACCTCAGTTTTAATCGGCACTATTTTCTTTCCATTTCTATCAATCCGCGCTGCTGTCAACGTCAACAGTGCGCACGTTCCGATCAGCTGTTGATAGTGCGACTCGCTGACAACATGTCTGACTACGAAACTTCTGATGATGAAACCAATTTTAGCACAATGTCAAACGGAACAGATGATGATGAAAGTAATTTTAGCACAACGCCAAAGGGATACCTTTATGAACCGGAGTATACCGATGCCGAACTTCAGCAGATGGAGATAGAACGGGAAGAGAGAGAGCGAGAGGACAGAGATGAAGTTGTCCAAGTTGATGCTGGGCCCACAGCTGCAGCAAGAGCCAGGATGAACGACAAATGGTGGTGCACTTGTTCAAATTGTCAAGTTATGCCAACAGAGGTTGAAAGCTATTGCTGCCACGAATGGGAACTCATCATGCCACAGATGCAAAACCTATCGATTGACGAGGAGGCCAACACAGTGTTCAGCTCATGTGTGTTCAGCTCGTGTGTGTTCAGCTCATGTGTGTTCAGTATGGAACGCCGTTGGGGACAATACCTATTATATGCAACGCGTGAAATTTGGACGCATTAACACGCACAGTTTGTACGCGTAAATACGAAGTATATGTTCGGGTGTCGCGTCAGACCGCACAACAGCCAATAGCGTTGCTCTATTTAGGATTTCATTTGCATTTGTGATGCGATGGCACGTTGCTGTATACATATATAAACATCAGATGACATTTCTTTCCGTGAGGGATGATGTGCTGTTAGGTAAGCAAATACCTATGCAAACGTCACACGTAACATTTGTTCGTGAATGAGATCGTAATTTTACGTTGGCATGTACATAGGCAAGCGTAAAACTTTAGAGTCAATGATGCATTTATATGTTGGTTGTGATGTCAGTGCTGTGTCATGCTGTGGCATCTCATCCCGTTTGTACTCATGCAGGTTTTTTGTCTCCGGTAACGTGGAAAAGTGGATTGCTCTCTACGATGGCTCTTAGAAATTTTTTATTAAACTGTCAAAGAACTTTTACAGACTGCATTCGGTTGGCATCCTCTTATAACACGGAGGATGATTTGAATATCATCATAACCAGGTTTGTCCAAAACATATTACATTTACAAGATGGCTGACTTCCAGCAACTTGAAATGCTAAATGAAATAATAGAAGATAAATGCCATGCCTTACAACAACAGTGTTTTTTACGTCAAAATTATGTTAAACGTTCTGTGTTACCATAAACTGGGGACAAGAAGCCACGTTTAACAACTGTATTAACGTTACTGTATATTTGCATGCTGCATGGTAATTTGTACTGTCACAGAACACTTTAGCTTCAGAAACCATGTTTAAAACACATACATTTTATTGCATGGTTATTTCCTGGTTGTGGTCTCTGTCTCCCTCTCTCTCTTTCTCAAGCCAACATAAAGATTGCAAGTTTTACTACATCTAGTTATGTTTATGAATTACAGAATGCAGACAATGGCCAGAAGTGTGGCATGGTCTAGAGTGCGACTACTTGATCCAGAAACGGCAAATAGTATCCTGAATAGTCTGTCTGAATTCATGGATATTCTGGAAACATTGCCTCAACCGCAAGGTATGCTCTAAATAGTCAGATTGACTGTAATTTTAATATAATGTTTTGTGTTATAATTCATTTTATTCTTCTGTTAACTTTAGTTCCCCAGGCTTACAGTGCTCCATTGGTGAGGGGTTTCTCTGGTCGACCACAATATTCCATTACACAGGAGCAGATGCGTTTTCTGCTGGAATATAATTTTTCAACAAAACAGATGGGCGAAATCTTGGGAGTCTCCAAACGAACTGTAAAGCGACGTTTAAGGTGAGGTTACTTTTCTCAGATGTAAAAGATGCTACCCTTGTATTTGAGTTGGATTGGGTACATTATTCACTTGATATTTAACAAAAAAAATATTCCATTGTGTCTCTAATGTGCTTTTTTCTGTTAACAGGAAGTACAACATTTCACTTAGAGACAGATACAGCAATCTATCTGACTCTGATCTTGATAACCTGGTCAGAGAAGTAGTTGGAGGCAACGATGAGCTTGGGGCAGAAGCAGTGAGAGCTCGTCTGGCAGGTCAGGGGATTGTAGTGCAGCGGCGCAGAGTGCGACAAAGTTTGATCAGGACCAATCCAATAGGAGCAGCCCAGAGGGTCACCACGCGCAGACTACACCGAAGAATTTATCGAGTTGCAGGCCCAAACTCATTATGGCATTTGGATGGCAACCACAAGTTAATCAGGTATTATTAATTTTTTCTCTTAGGTTACAGAGATAAAATAGCATGTGTTAAAACCTAAAATACATTTGACATATTTTTGGCTTTTATTATTTATTAATGTGGTGAAGTGCTCCTTTAAGCATGACTCCACCCCATGATTATTTAGCGGGCCTTATAAAGGGCATTTCCAGAGTGGTAGGACATCCTTGCGTTCATCTGGGTGTCATGGTTGCTGGTGCTCGCTTGCTCTGTGTGAGCTGACTTTTCCGCGCAGCTGGTGTCTGTGTGGAGGTACGGGGCGTACTGCTCAAGGGTTTTTGTTCCTCTACATTGCTGCTGTAGTTCCAGTGTAGAAAAGGGAACCGATCGCACGTAAAACCCGGCGTGCTGTGAGTGACTGCTACTTTACTGCTCGGTGCGTGAGGTAGGTCCATTGTATTGTGTATATGTGGGCGTGGGACTGTATTTATTTTGTAAATGTATGACGCGTGAATTCCTCTGTGTAGTAAATGGGATGAGGGAATGGTCTGCCGGATATTCGAACGGAAGTCTGGCCGATCGGTATGTAAACCTAATCATGTCTTTATGTCCACTTCGAGGTAAAAGTGTGGTTTTAATCATGTTTCTTGTGTATTTTAGGCCGTTAAAGATGGCGTTTGATCGCGACGCTGTTTAGCCTCGACGCTGCTGTTTTGTTTCTATTTGTTTTTCTTTTAGTAGTTTTGTTTTCATTGGTTTTGTTTCCTTTGTTTTGTTTGTTTCTATTTTGTTTTGTTAACTGTTCCTGACAACTGTTTTGTGTGCAGCTGTTTTGAGTACAGCTGCTTGTTTTTGATTTGTTTTCTTTTTCTTATTATAATATTTGGCTTATGCTTAGATTCTGATATAATTGATTATTTGTTTTGTGTTTTTTTTGTCTCTGCGGTCGGAAGCAACGGTACATTGGTTCTGTGCGTTTATTGGGCGTTAATTGCCCATGGCGGGCAATATAAACAATTAATGCTGTTGTCTTATAGGCTGTATTTATATTCTTTTGTTAATTAGTTTTCTCTTCTTTGTACAGGAGCAGGGGTGATCCAAAAGCGGGCAGGCTAGCCATCCTGTGCATGATGAACAGAAGTTCTCCTTTGAGTGTGCGGTAGAGGTTTTCTTGTAGTGGATTTCACAAGTGTGTGTGTGCTGTGGAAGTTTTGGGCACGGTGTACTCCTTGTAGGCTGATTTGAGGCCTACTGCTCAGCCTGCCCAGCTAATGGTGCACCCCAGCTCCGTCACGAGAGTTGATGTCTGTTTATTGATTGAACTGTGTTGCTCATATACAAAGTAGTGGCCTGGCCGTCCAGCCCCATTGTTTGACTGATTCTAATACCCTGTTTTAAATTATTTATGCCCATTAAATAAAGAATTGTATATATTTTCGTACATATTCACGTCTCAGTGCCTTGTGATTGTGGGAGGGAGAAACAAACTTGTGTGCCCTTTTTTTTTATGGGTATTTCCCCAGCTGGGTTAATGCTGGGGTGGCGTAGTCGTGACTTCATTATAGCTCTGTATGGGAGAGCGTGCCCGTAATGCTGCGTTCACACCGGACGCGAATAGCGCGTCAAATTCGCGCCTGCCGCGTCTAGTTTGACGCTTGACCACTTTGTGTTAATTCGCGTGTCTAACGCGCGTAAAAACAAAAGTTTGAACAGAAATTTACGCGCGTCAGAGGTGAAAGTTTTGGCGGCCATCTTTTTTAGATGTTTATCGAGCATTAGCGTTAGCATTAATCGAGAGAGTCACCGCTCGTATATGCTCTGGAGAGCAGAAACAGCTGCGTAGGGGACATCGTCGCTGTACTCGGATCCACCAGACCCTCCGGAGGGTTTCAGGAGTTTCACAATTTGCTCCAGGAGCTAGGTTTGGTGGGCATAACGGTGAGGACGCTGACGAGGACAGCGTAGGCCGTATAAGGCCTCGGCCTCGAGTGGTCGCTGCCTGTCGAGCCCGCGCTCTACAGCCCGGCGCGAGGTTCACCCTCGCCCGCACCCACCTAATCTGTCATTTATTTTTGTTTTGATAATAAATGGAGCCAGCCTCCAAAAGTGAAACCTGTCCTGTGATTTTTGTTTTTATACACTAAATTGTGTTTGTTGTCTTTACATTAGAATAATAATGTTTCATATAATCTAGAATAGATATGGAATAAATAGCATTCAATACAAAATGAGTATCTCTCATATATTGAAATCGAGTTTTTATGTGAAAGATTTGCTTTGTTGTGCATTTTAGTCATATTACAAAATAATTTATTGAGGCCAAACATAAAATAACATTATAAACTGTCACTTCACCACGTGACAGCAGCAAGCAGGCTCCTGATTGGTTAACGCGGCGCGAATTCACGCAGAAGTTCAGATTTTTCAACTCGGCGGCAGACGCGAATTCGCATCAAACCCGTGAATGCACAAATAGCACTAATAAAATCATTCGCGCGTAACGCGCTTAACGCGCCAGACGCTCAATTCGCGCTATTCGCGCGAACTTGACGCGCGAATGAGGCGTATTCGCGTCTACCGCGCCGCGCTCTACGCCTCATTCGCGCCGCAGGAATTTTTTACGCGCGTAACGCGTCTTTGCATTGACTTAACATTGAAATCACTCGCGCCTGACGCGCTATTCGCGTCCGGTGTGAACGCACCATTACAATCGTAATTCTCCCCCATCGCCACATTAAGATATGTTAGAGTCGTTTTGAAGTATATTCCTGTGATATCACAGATATTTTCAAATACAAACAAATCTAGTACAGCTTTAATTCTCCTAGTAACATGGTAGCTCCTAAAAGTGTCGGCTAAATTAATAAATGTAAATGTAGTAGGCTACAGATGACAGCCAGTATGTCACATAATGTTATAATTTTATATATGCTACTGTATGTTTTTTCAAATAATCCTCTCCTCATGTCCTTTTTTTTAAGGTGGCGAATTGTCATACACGGTGGAATTGATGGTTACAGCAGACTTGTTGTTTTCTTGAAGGCTTCTGACAATAATCGGAGCAACACTGTTTTTGATAGTTTTGTAGAGGCCATTGGAAAACACGGACTACCTTCTAGAGTTCGCTGTGATAATGGAGGTGAGAACAACGCAGTCTGTCTTTTTATGAACGTTTTCCGGGGCACAAACAGAGGAAGTGCTCTGAGAGGAAGGAGCACGCACAATCAAAGGATTGAGAGACTGTGGGGTGATGTTTGGCGGGGCATCACTAATACTTACTACACCTTGTTCCTGCTTTTGGAGAGTGAGGGTAAAATTGACAGCTCTAGTGAAATGCATCTCTGGGCATTGCATTATGTGTATATACCCAGAATCAACAGAGATCTTCAACTGTTCGTTAATCAGTGGAACCACCACAAGCTAAGAACTGCACGTTACATGTCTCCCCCACCAGATCTTTATCAGAGGATGTCTCTCACAGCTACATCGAAACCACACTGGTATACAGGGAATTCTTGGCACAGATGAGGAACCAGTTGAAGAAATTGACACTCCCCCAGCTGCAGTTGTTCCACCTCCTGGTTCTCATGCTGTATTCCACTGGCCAGAGGCTGTTGAAATTCCTGCCAACCAATTCAACATCCAACAAAGACACATGGAACAACTTGTACAGCTTGTCAACCCTCTTGGTGGGAGGCGGGATGATTTAGGAACTGATCTTCTAGAGCAAGTTATTAACTTCCTTCAAAATATTGACAATGAGGGAGAGTAATTGGCTATAATACAATTCAACTCTTTAAACCTGACAACCTTAGGTTCTCAATATTACACAGCATTTCATTAAGCTCTTTGTAATGGATATTAAAACAAATCAAAATCATAACCAAACCACACAAGGATTGTATATTTTTGTAAAAGATTAACTTGAATACCTTTAATTTCTTCAAATTTGTTAGAAAAATGTAAGAATGAGATTGTTTTTTAAATGAATGTTTATTTAAGGTCTATTAATACTGTATGCACAATTGCCAAGTTACTTTCCAGTAATACAACTCTATGCTAATTAAAGTTAACATTTTTCAAGTACAATTAATGTATATTGTATATTCTGTTGCAGTTTCACAATAACATATAAGTAATAAGGTTTGCAAACAAATTCACTTTGCTGAACTCATTTAATATTCTATTAAAATGTTCAACTATAATCAATCGCCCAATGGAGGAATACTGTCTGCTCCAGTAATGAACACCAATATCTCCTCAAAGGTGATTGGTGATTGTTTTTCTGTAAAATTAGAAAGAACCTGTAAACATTTTGATAACAACTAGTCTGTTGCACCTGGCCACACAGCAATTACAGTTCAAAGAGTGTGAACACTGCTTTTCCCAGACTGGAAGCAGGTAAGTCTATTAGTGCACAGTCAGTAATAATAATCAACAAATGTAACCAAGCTGTCTTTTAAAATGGTCCTAATATGTACAGTGTAGGTACATATAAATTTTTGTTTTTATGTATTGTGTGCAGCTGCAATCTTGAAAACAACCACAAGGCTCTAGTATTTAATCATCTGTTAGTCATCCTAAAATCTACCACGTTAAAAGGACAGTTCACTCAAATATAAAAATTCTGTCATCCTTTACTCTCTCTAGTTGTTCCAAATCTGTATAATTTTCATTGTACTGATGAACACTAAGAAAAATATTTTGACGAGTATTTGTAATCAATGGGGTTTTCGGACCCCATTGACTAGCATAGTAGAAAAATTGGCAATGATAGTCAGAAGTGCCCCAGAACTGTTTGCTGTCCTACATTCTTCAAAAGATCTTTCTCTGTGTTCACCAGAACAAAGATATTTATACAGATTTGAAAAAACTCAACAGGGAGATAATTATGACAGAAATTGTATTTTGGGTTAAACTATCCCTTTAATGACACTGAAAGTCTAGTCTGTTTACCCTGAATTTTGTTCAGAAAGAGCTCCCAGCAGAAGATTGTGTCTTCCTCCTTTTCTCGAAGGTTGCTACCCGCCTCACTCCAGCAAACTGTGAACAGGGATCTAAAATCCTCTCTGGTAAGTCCTCTCTGCTGATTGGTAAACACTGGAAGGAAGACCTTCCAGCTTTTTTCCACAATCTTCCATAAGTTCCCACATGAGTTCATGCCATCTTTGAACTGATTAATCATGTCTGCTGTTCTATTTTAGGAGAAAATTCCACAAATTATTTGATTGTATGCCATTAGAAAACATAAAAAATGTTGTAATTAAGTAACATTGTTAAAAATATTTTTAGTTCAATACCTGAAATAAATGTGATGTTTTATCATCTGCCCATATATGCGTCTTATGTCATCAAGTGTTGCACTGTAAACTCCAGGGACTCCACAATCAGCAATCCAGTCATCAAGGTTCGCCTTGATTTCATTAAGTTCTTCTTGTGTCAAGTCAAGTCAAGTTTATTTGTATAGCGCTTTTCACAATACAGATTGTATCAAAGCAGCTTCACAGTATTAAATTAAAATAATACAACAAAGTTTGTTTCAAGAGGAATTTATTGATTGATAAAATTAAATTAAATATCCCCAAAATATCCCCAACTGAGCAAGCCAAAGGCAACAGTGGCAAGGAACCGAAAAACTTCATCAAGTGACCTAATGGTGTCCTAAAACTCCATCAGGTGACCTAATGGAGAAAAAAAAACCTTGGGAGAACCCAGGCTCAGTCGGGGGCCAGTTCTCCTCTGGCATTTATGAGCTAGAGGCCGGATTGTAGTTTGAACTGTAGGATTATATGAATGCCTGGCTGAAGAGATGCGACTTTAATCTAGTTTTAAACTGGGAGAGCGAGTCTGAGCAACGAACAGTATCAGGAAGACTATTCCAGAGTTTTGGAGCCAAATGTGAGAATGCTCTCCCTCCTTTGGTGGTTCTGGATATCCTAGGTATGACCAAAAGCCTTGAATTTAGTGATCTTAAAGAGCGCGATGGATTATAGGGTGATAAAAGATCCGTTAAATAGACTGGAGCTAAGCCGTTTAGGGCTTTATAGGTCAGTAGCAATACCTTGTAATTAATACGGAACTTTATAGGTAACCAATGCAGTGATGATAAAATCGGTGTTATATGATCATATTTTCTTGATCTAGTAAGAACTCTAGCGGCGGCATTTTGGACTAACTGTAGCTTGTTTATTGAGGATGCAGGACAACCAGCTAGTAAAGCATTACAGTAATCCAGTCTCGAGGTCATGAATGCATGAACTAACTTTTTCTGCCTCACTTCTCTCTGGGAGTTTTCCAAACTCCCTGAAAACTGCAGTTGTCAAGCCCCTCCTGAAAAAGAGCAATCTGGATAAGACCATATTAAGCAACTATAGACCGATCTCAAATCTTCCTTTCATAGGCAAGATCATTGAAAAAGTTGTCTTCAATCAGCTGAACAAATTCTTAAGCTCGAATGGATACTTTGACAATTTTCAATCTGGTTTCCGACCGCACCACAGCACAGAGACAGCGCTCATAAAGATAATAAACGATATTCGCTTAAATACTGACTCAGGCAAATTATCAGTGCTGGTACTACTCGACCTCAGTGCTGCATTTGACACTGTTGATCACAACATACTTCTTGACAGGCTGGAAAACTGGGTGGGGCTTTCTGGGATAGTCCTAAAATGGTTCAGGTCATACTTAGATGGGAGAGGTTATTATGTGAGTATAGGAGACCATAAGTCTGAGTGGACATCCATGACATGCGGAGTCCCTCAAGGCTCAATTCTTGCGCCACTCCTGTTCAACCTGTATATGCTCCCAATGAGCCAAATAATGAGAAATAACCAAATTGCTTACCACAGCTATGCAGACGACACACAGCTGTACTTAGCCCTATCGCCTAACAATTACAGCCCCATTGACTCCCTGTGCCGATGCATTGACGAAGTCAACAGTTGGATGTGTCAAAACTTTCTTCAATTAAACAAAGACAAAACTGAAGTTATTGCGTTTGGAAACAAAGATGAAGTTCTCAAGGTGAACGCATACCTTCACTCTAGGGGTAAAACAACTAAACATCAAGTCAGGAATCTTGGTGTGACACTAGAGTCAGACCTTAGTTTCAGTAGTCATGTCAAAGCAATAACTAAATCAGCATACTATCATCTGAAAAATATTGCAAGAATCAGATGCTTTGTTTCCAGACAAGACTTAGAGAAACTTGTGCATGCTTTCATCACCAGCAGGGTGGATTATTGTAATGGACTCCTCACTGGCCTTCCCAAAAAGACCATAAGACAGTTGCAGCTCATACAGAACGCTGCCGCCAGGATTCTGAGCAGAACCAGAAAATATGAACATATCACACCAGTCCTCAGGTCTTTACACTGGCTCCCAGTTAGATTTAGGATTGATTTTAAAGTATTATTACTGGTATATAAATCATTCAATGGCCTAGGACCTCAATACATTGCAGATATGCTCACTGAATATAAACCCAACAGATCACTCAGATCATTAGGATCATATCAGCTAGAAATACCAAGGGTTCATTCTAAACATGGTGAGTCTGCTTTTAGCTATTATGCCAGCCGCAGCTGGAACCAGCTTCCAGAAGAGATCAGATGTGCTCCTACTGTAGTCACATTCAAATCCAGACTCAAAACACTTCTGTTTAGCTGTGCATTTACTGAATGAGCACTGTGCCGCTGTTCGTCCGACTGTTTGTACTGTACTGTATTTTACTCTATTTTTCTAAACTGTTTTAATTATTCTTATTTCTTTTAATTATTTTAATTTCTCCTATGTCAGCAGGGCATTTAGCCCGAAACTGTAAATGCCCACTCAGAAGGTGATAATGTGAAAGTGATTAATGTGGGTTTGAAAGTAGAACAGTATTTAAATGACGATATTAAAGTTTTCGTCTGAGAAAAAATGTGAACGCAGTGCTAAAGTGCTAAAGAAAGTGAAAAGAACGTGTGAGTAAATGAGGGAGAAAAGAAAGTTAAAGGAAAGTTGATAGATGGAAGTCGTAAGAAGATTGAAGGTTAAAAGAAGGTTGAAAGATTTAAGTCTTAAGGGAATCCTTTGAAAGAAAGATCTATAATAAATATTCTTTTTTATTTTTTAAAAGTACTGTATTTTATTTTATTTTTTCTAAACTGTTTTAATTATTCTTATTTCTTTTCATTATTTTAATTTCTTCTATGTAAAGCACTTTGAATTGCCATTGTGTATGAAATGTGCTATATAAATAAACCTGCCTTGCCTTGCCTTGCCTTGCCTTGCCTTGCATCAGAAACTGATAGCATATTACGTAGCTTAGCAATGTTTCTAAGGTGGAAAAATGCTGTTTTTGTAACATATGAAATATGATTTTCAAAAGACAGGTTGCAATCGAGTATAACACCCAGGTCTTTTACTGTAGAGGATAAAGTAACAGGACATCCTATGATGTTAAAGTTGTATTGTGCGAGGTTTTGTGGGCGGTTTTTTAAACCGATAAGTATTACCTCTGTCTTGTCTGGATTTAATAAAAGAAAATTACGGGTCATCCAATCTTTTATATCTTTAACACACTCTGTCAATTTGGAAAATTTTGCGTTTTCATCCGGCCGTGATGAAATATATATTTGAGTGTCATCAGCATAACAATGGAAACTAATTCCATGTTTCCTTATAATATTTCCAAGTGGCATCATATATATTGAAAATAACAGAGGGCCTAATACAGATCCCTGCGGCACTCCATAGTTTACTGGAGTTATGATCGATTTTTCTCCATTTAAATAGACAAAATGGTAGCGGTCAGATAGGTATGATTTGAACCAGCTTAGTGCTTGTCCTTGAACACCAGTATAATTTTGTAGTCGATCTAAGAGTAATGTATGATCTATAGTATCGAACGCAGCACTAAGATCAAGTAAAACTAGTATTGAGATACAGCCTTGGTCAGAAGCTAAAAGTAAATCATTTGTGATTTTAACGAGCGCAGTTTCAGTGCTATGATGCGGTCTGAATCCAGACTGAAACTTTTCATAGATCTCATTTTGTTGCAAGAAAGAGCCCAGTTGAGCGGACACCACTTTTTCTAATATTTTAGACATAAATGGAAGATTTGAAATGGGTCTATAATTTGCTAGATTATTATGATCTAATTGTGGTTTCTTAATGAGAGGTTTTATAACTGCCAGTTTAAATGTTCTTGGAACATGACCTAAAGATAAAGACGAGTTAATAATATTGAGGAGAGGATCTTCCACTACAGGTAACACTTCTTTCAGTAGTTTAGTTGGTATAGGATCTAATAAACATGTTGTTGTTTTAGATGAAGTGATAAGTTTATTTAACTCTTTTTGTTCTATAGTTGTAAAGCACTGTAATTGTTCTTTCGGGGTGATAATTGAAGCTGAATTATAAGGCGCGATTGAAGATTGAACGTTTACAATTGTGGTTCTGATGCTTTCTATTTTCTCAGTGAAGTAGTTCATGAAATCATTACTACTGAACTGTAACGGGATATTTTGTTCGGGTGACGTCTGTTTATTTGTTAGTCTAGCCACGGTGTTAAATAAAAACCTTGGATTGTTTTGGTTGTTTTCTATTAGTTTGCGGAGGTGCTCAGCCCTGGCCGCTTTTAGGGCCTTTTTATAACGTGACATACTGTCTTTCCACGCGATTCTAAAGACCTCTAAATTAGTTTGTTTCCATTTACGCTCTAAAATACGCGTTTCTCTCTTTAAAACATGCGTAGTATTGTTATACCATGGTGCTTTATTTTTCTCTCTGACCTTTTTTAATTTAATAGGTGCAACCACATCCAATGTTCTAGAGAGAATGGTGCTCATAGTGCTAGTTAGTTCTTCTAGTTCATCTGTTTGTTTGGGTTCAGGCAGCAGCTGAGACAGATTAGATAAGCAATTTGAGAAATTATCTATGGTGGATGGGAGGATTGTTCTGCCTGGTTGATAACGCGACGCCGCATGACATATTACAGCAGTACGTAATATGCAAGTTACCATGTAGTGATCAGTGACTTCATCACTTTGTGGAATGATATCTATATCGGTTGGATCGGTTCCATGTGATATAATTAAATCGAGTGTATGATTAAGACGATGTGTTGGTCCGGTGACGTTTTGCTTGACCCCAAATGAATTTAATAAATCTGTAAACGCAGCTCCTAACGCATCATTTGGATTATCTACGTGTATGTTAAAATCTCCAACAATTAGTGCTTTATCGACATTGACTAATAGGTCTGAGAGAAAATCTGCAAACTCTTTTAGGAAATCAGCGTAAGGCCCTGGCGGTCTATATACGGTAGCCAAGGCTAGAGATAATAGGGATGTTTTTCTAACATCTAAGAGCGTAACATTTAGTACAAGTACTTCAAATGAAATAAACTTATAACCCGTTTTCTGGGTAACATTTAGAATATCTTTATAAATGGTTGCAACACCTCCGCCACGACCAATCAGACGGGGCTCATGCTTATAACAGTATCCAGGAGGAGTAGACTCATTAATACCGAAATAATCATTTGGTTTAAGCCAGGTTTCAGTAAGGCAAAGTATATCGAAGCTATTATCTGTGACTATTTCATTTACAATAACTGCCTTAGGTGTGAGTGATCTAATGTTTAGAAGACCTAGCTTTAGAAATAGTTTTTGTTTACTAATAGCAACATTTTCTGTTTTAATAACAATTAGATTTTTCCTAGATCCTGCATTAGATTTATTATTTGATCTCACTAAACGAGGAATAGACACGGTTTCTATGCAATGTTCTACACTAGTATTTATATCAGTTGAATTGGTGCAGCAGAGACTATGATTTGGACTTTTGGTTACTAGTCAAAGGGTATTTAACATTTTGGAGATGTTATCTGACAGAAGATCCGCTCCGAATCTGCTTGGGTGTAAGCCATCAGCACGGAAAAGCCTAGGACGCTCCCAAAACAGATTCCAATTATTTACAAAGAGCAGTTTCTGCTCATTGCACCATGACATTAACCATTCATTTAGCGCAAATAATCTGCTGAACTTTTCATGCCCTAGTCGGTACGTGGGAAGCGGTCCTGACACAATGATCGTTGTTTCAGGCGATGTGCTGCGTACCGTATCGATTAGATTCCTGAAGTCTTTCTTCAGAATCTCCGTCTGGCGCAGCCTGATGTCGTTCACTCCCGCGTGCAGGACCACAGTTCCGACGCGCTCGTCACCGTTCAGGATCTCGGGAACGCGAGCAGCGATTTCAGAAACACGAGCACCAGGAAAGCAGTGACTGTGCACCTTACTTTTACCTAACGTAGCGTGTACATGCCGAACGATGGAATCGCCGATGATCACAGCATCGCGTTCTGTTTCGCGTAGAGGGGAGAAGCGGTTTTGTGTCGATAACTCGAAAACCGGGAGGGTCGGAGAAAGTCTTGGTCTAAACCTGACTCGCGTCTTCCGCTGCGGAACCACCCAGGCTTCGTGGTGGCGTGTTGGAGCCGGAGTGAACGAGACCATGGCTGATTTCGACCGATGCTGAGGAACGCACGGAGTAGACGCGGTCGGAGTCAGCGGGTTAGTAACGTTAAACACTGATTTGTGTGCATCGGCGCGTGATGTTTCAAGAGCCAAACACCGGTCTCTCAGCTCGGCCTGTCTCAATAAAAGGTTGTGGATCTGTTTCTCAACAGCTTCCAGCTCAGACTGCAGTGCGTGAAGTTCAAATGTGTCCTCACCTGCACCAAGCGGTAGACTACTACTCGCCATTTTAACAGATGGACAGTGAGTTAGCAACGAAGCTACCAGTGATGCTATCAATATTAATACTAATTTATATTATAAGTTTGTTTGTAAGTGAGTGTGGAGAAGACGCGTTCAGCCGTGATCCATGGACGTAACCTTTAAGAGTATGCAGCGTTGGATCACTAATAGGCTTGAGACGCGTCTGCTCAACAGTCCGCGTTGTAACTATGAGGTTTTTTTTAGGTTTTTTAGTGGTAGGGGTGTAGAGTAGACGCACGATAGGCGAAAAAAAAAAATGTTTGTTTATAAGTGAGTGTGGAGAAGACGCGTTCAGCCGTGATCCACGGACGTAACCTTTAAGAGTATGCAGCGTTGGATCACTAATAGAATTGAGACGCGTCTCCTGCTCAACAGTCCGCGTTGTAACTATGAGGTTTGAGCAGTAGTGCTTCTCAGTGAGGAAAAGTAGTAAATGTTTGTTGTAAGCGAGTTTAAAGAGAAAAATCAAGAATTATAAATCAAATCGATAGAGCTCCAAAAACAACAACGCATTCAGACGCAACGCATGATAATAACAGGACAAGACATTACTCACCGTGTTTGTTGAGTGTTTCTTACTCACCTGAGCTTTTCTGAACTCAAAGGCGCGAGCGCGCGAGAGAAAATAAATAAATAAAAATAGCTGAGCGCACGGGTGGCGCGTTTACAGGCTAGCGAATTACTAGCGTGTTGTGCTAGTAGTAACGTAAGCTAGCGATGTCAGGGTTGGGTAAGCTGTATTTAGTAGTAATATAAACAACTAGAAATTGTAGTAAATGATGGTTCAAAACAAGGAAATACGAGGCTAAGACGGAGCTTACAGCACCGAAGCAGACACACTCACAGCAGGCAGCGAGAAAAATCAAGAATTATAAATCAAATCGATAGAGCTCCAAAAACAACAACGTATTCAGACGCGACGCATGATAATAACAGGACAAGACATTACTCATTACTCTACATAAGTGTGTCTTACAAAGAAAAACTTTAAAATATATATACATTTCTAGGCATTAGCCTTAGAAAACATTAGTGCCTTAAAGGTATAGTTCACCCAAAAAAGAAAATTCTATCATTATTGACTCTCTAAATGTTCCAAATCTGTATAAATCTTTGTGTGGTTGAACACAGAGAAAGGTATAAGAATAAATGGTGAACCAAACAGTTATTGGCTACAACTGACTAATAGGAAAAAGGACAATGGTAGTCAAAAGTGGCAAGGAATTCTTTCCTGTCCTATCTTCTTTTGTGTTCAACAAAATAAAGACATTTAAAAAAAAAAGTTTTCCTGTATAATAGTCAATGGGGTCCAAGAACTGTTTGGTGACAAGCATTATTCCAAATATTTTTCTCTGTGTTCATCAGAACAAAGACATTTATACAGATTTAAAACAACTCAAAAGTGAGTAAACGATGACAGAATTTTTTGGGGGGTGAACTATCCCTTCAAACTGTGGTAAGGTGGGTACCTGCCGCACTTTATCCTGAGTATCACCATCTGAGAGATTATGCCAGTCAAAGTCCTCCACCTTGACGTTTTGGCCACACATTAATTGGAATAATGTGGCATCCAGAGCTTTGATTCCTGGTCCTCCATGCATCAAGGACCAAGCGATCAGCTTTCCTGCAGTGTAGTATCGTCTTACCTCCACAGATGGCTGGTCATAAGTAAAAAACACTTGCCCTGTTTTCCCCTCAAATACTCCAAATGAAGATTGAACTTCCTGCATTAAAAGCCTAACACACGAAAAAGAGAAGAAATAAAAACAATAATTAACAAAATGAATGTAGCAACAACAGTATTTTTAGGAAACAAACAAAAACAGGCTAACAAGTATTTTTATTATATAAACCTTACCTAAAAAATTCTCTCCGGGTTCCCCTGTAGTCATCAGCACTTTCACCAACAAACTCAATTTGTGGGGATTTGTGCCATGCAAAGTAGCTGCTTTTTAATGCAATACATGCACTGTGCAGAATCTTTCTTCTTCTGGCCACCACAATCATTCTTTCATCCAAATTAAGATTTTCCTTCTGAAATGTCCTAAGGATATCTGCTGCACTGACTTCATCCTAATTGATTACAGAAAGCAAAACCAAATTAGTAACAAAGGAAAGTATCTTTTCTCTCATTTCTTTCTTGACTGTTTTTGTATACTCACACTGCTTTCGTTGTCAGAATTAAAAGGTGAGGTTAACATATCCACAATGGCCTCATCCTCAGAATCTGAAGAAATAACTTCACTAGATGGGAACCAAATTGAATAATTATTGTAAGTGCAAAATTTACATTGAACACAATAATTCTATATAATAATCTTAGCCAATACTACCCAATCCTTAAAAAAACATAACAATATCCTAACTCAGACTAAACAGAACGTACAAGGTTGAGGGGCTACTGATTCCATGATCGGAAAGACTGCCATCAACAGTCCTAAGTATTGTGTTTGATGACCAGGCTAGCTGTACAGAGAACACTTCACTGGCTATGTTGTCTGAACCAGAAAATCCAAACAGATCCTTTACAACAAACAAAATTACACAACCATTACAAACGGATATATAGTTCATTATATATACCATATATATGGTGATAATGAAAAAGTCCATTATTTACCATAAATAATTCAACATCAAATACCTGAATTGGTTGAGACTCCAAAAATCTCCTTGTTTTCCTGGAACCATCAGGGTACTGAAACTGTAGTAATATGCCTTGCTCTGGCTCACTAATATTATTTATATGCACCATCCTTTCAGTAATTTTCTTAAAAATAAACAAACATATGTCAGTGTAACAAAAAATGTGGTAAAAATAGCAAAAATGTAATAAAAACCTGTCTTTGCCTTTGTTCCAAGGTTTCCATCTGGCGCCGCCGATTTTCCCTGTAAACATAATGAACATATTTAGAGGTTTTTTACATTTAAACTTGGTTTTATTCAGTATTAAGCAACTGATTGTACTGCAAAGAATATAACTTTTAAGAATGTAACGATAAGCCAAAACAAAGAATATTAATAATGAAATTTAGCCCAGTTAGTCCAGTGATCAAGGATTGTCTCAGCATTCCAGAGGGGGTCTCTACAAGCACATGAGATGCATTAGATGTTGTTCCAGGTATCGTGGAGTTCACCATTTACCATTTTTATACAGTAAAAATCTCTCCGTTGGTTGATTTTTTTTGTAACCTTTGTTACATCACCTCTGACTGACTTTATGATGATGAGATATGTGTGGGCCATGCCCATTTTTGTAGGATTTTTGGTTAATACAAAGAAATCACCCAGGAATGTAAATTCTGTCATAAATTACTCTCTAGTTGTTCCAAATCTGTATAAATTGGCCACAGAAAAAGATATGTGAAAGAATGCTTGTAACTAAACAGCTCTTGCCCCCTATTGACTAACATAGTAGGAAAATTGCTTTCCTACATTCTTCAAAATATCTTCTTTTGTGTTCAACAGAACAAAGAAACGTATAAAGCAATTTGGTAGTCAATGAGGTCCAAGAACTCTCTGGTTATAAGCATTCTTCCAAATATCTTTCTGTTCATGAAAATGATAAACTATCCCTTTTAAAGCAGTTTTTAGTAAAACCTTAGTTAGAAGTTTTGTTTATTTAATTGGTCTAAAACATTTTGATTGTCCTTAATACATTTAATGATTTAATGATGAGGAGAATAATTCTTGCTTACCCTGTCACTTGTTCCTGGAATGCCTGGCATTGTTTCTGCGGTTCCACTGAAAGAATTCTATCAAGAAACATACAGTGAAATAGTATACAGATAATTAAGCTTTACATATTTTGACATTTTTGTTTCAATAATTTGCTTTTTAGAAAACAATATTGCTTTTGTGAGAGATGCTTGTGTTTTTAAGTTTAATGTTGAAATTATTGTTATAAGTAACCATGCATATCTAAAGAAACATTTTTATACTTTAGTATGCTTCTCACAGTTTACCTCATTGTTCTCATGCTGTATACCCGTCAGTCTTGATGTGTCCTGTACAGACATGTCCTGTTCTGCACAACGCCATTGGCAAAATGTTGAACATATGCAGTAACTCCGTATACTTACTTTTAACCGTACATATACTGCTGACCTGCCAAACTCTGGGCATGCTTTAATTGATGCAGGGCAAACTGAGCTCAACTGAACTGGTAAGATCCTTCGCCTCTTGTCCACTCTGCAGATTTCAATCTCCTCCTCTTCCATTGTTGGAAAGGTTTCTCTAATTTTCAGATGGAATGCCCTCTCATTCATTGAAAGGGGAACAATTATTTTTTGAACTGCTGTACCTCCATCCATCCATCTTCTTCCGCTTATCCGGGTCCGGGTCGCGGGGGCAGCAGTCTAAGCAGGGATGCCCAGACTTCCCTCTCCCTAGACACTTCCTCCAGCTCTTCCGGGGGGACACCGAGGCGTTCCCAGGCCAGCCGGGAGACATAGTCCCTCCAGCGTGTCCTAGGTCTTCCCCGGGGTCTCCTCCCGGTGGGACATGCCCGGAACACCTTCCCGGGCAGGCGTCCAGGAGGCATCCGGAAAAGATGCCCGAGCCACCTCAGCTTGCCCCTCTCGATGTGGAGGAGCAGCGGCTCTACTCTGAGCTCCTCCTGAGTGACTGAGCTTCTCACCCTATAACTCAGATAAAATGGTACTGCTGTACCTGTTAAAGATAAACAGTTTTTTAACCTTTAAAAATACAAATATCACAAATGTCAAAGATTTTACACTTAAGCACTTACGCTGTGTTGTGAGCAGATGCTCACTGCTGTTTTCAATAAAAGATAGCCTAATGATGCTCTGTCTTGCAGCTTGTGGCTGAGGTATCATTGGGGATGTTGCTGCGGAACATTGGAATGCCCAGTATTGTTGTGCATTAAACATCCTGCAATATAACTGACAGTAGATCATTAGATGTATAAAACAATATTAAAATCATGGCAACTTATTGAGATATTAAAGACCTAGAGCTACCCCTAACCTTACCCTAAATGTAACTTTTATGAATTAAAATGAATTTTAAGTCAAATAATTTTTATTGAAAACAAATGCGTTTAATAACTGTAAAGTTATTTTTTAAAAAAGCGCTGTCAGTGGGAATAGAACCCCGGTCTCCCTTTACACGTTACGCCACAGAAACCGCTGACTAAAGAGGTGACTTTTGCCACATATAGGGCAGAGGAGCCTTTATACTGCTTTCAAGGTCTCCTGCTTACAGGCCCTTATCTAAACAAGGGAAGGTTTCTCTGCTAGTTTTCTGATACTGCTAAGTTTATTCTTACAAACTCACAAGTTCTAAATTGGACGGCCTCTGACCCTAGGGGTCAGAGCCCCTTTTCAATCTGCCTCCTCCTGATGTCTCACCTGTTTCCCAGTGTTTAAAACACACACATACATTAGTCATATGTTGGCAGACCACATAAAGTCCAGCAAAGAGTCATTTCAAATGTCTTACTGAAAGTAAATGAAAATCAATACTGTAAATCAATGAAAATCAAAAAATTGCCTTAACAGTAATTAGTTCTGCCAACAAGTAGGCTATTTGCAGTGGTCCAAATAGACACCTCAAATGTATTAACCAGAGGGGAAATATGGTCGTTGGATCACAGAGACCACTCACTTTACAGGACAAATTCCTTTAACGTTACAAAAGAATATAATGTTAATTCATGCAGTCATTGAATGTATTTAATCATTGACTCTAATTATCACCAGTTTAACTAAAACAGAAAAATTTGTATGTCGCACATCAAATAAGACTCAGAAATATTACACGTTCAAAAATGTCATGTTTACACGACGAAAACGTTCGTCTAGAAACACGTAACAAAAAATACACGGCCAAAAATGTTGCGTTAAGGCGATACAAACAATCGTGTCTTTAAATAACATGACAAAAAACTTCGCGTTTAGACGTACAAAACGTTCGCGTTTACACGGACCAAAAAGACGCGTACAAACTGTGCGTGTTAATGCGTACAAATTTCACGCGTTGCATATAATAGGTATTGTCCCCAACGTGTTGTGTGTGTGTGTGATGAAGGTGCTACTGGCAAATGTAACGCAAGTAACTAGCTCGGGAAAACTGTAATAATATTACCATTTTCAGACGAGTAATGCCTTACACTACCAGTTACTGAAAAAAGTAATATTATTACAGTAACGCGTTACACCCAACACTGTTTAGAGGTAATGTTAAGTGCGATATTTAAAACAAAAAAAATCACTATTTGTTATTCTTAAAAAAATTATATATATATATATATATATATATATATAGTGTATGTATGTACACATTCATTCTATGAATTATACAAATACAAAAGTAATATTATTACAGTAACGCGTTACACCCAACACTGTTTAGAGGTAATGTTAAGTGCGATATTTAAAACAAAAAAAATCACTATTTGTTATTCTTAAAAAAATTATATATATATATATATATATATATATAGTGTATGTATGTACACATTCATTCTCTATATAAGTATTATATAAATATACAATTAACTGTTATAATGAATTAATGTTATGTAATTAATTACTCTCTTCTATTTCTTTATTCCTTATACGACCTTTAAGAGTAACATTTTCTCTGGAAGGTCGTATAAAGAATGAAGAATTAAATAATCATTAGCCTAAGTCTGATGCGTTTTATCACCTCCCTACCATAAACATAAATCATAAATGCTTAATGTTGCTCTGATCTTAATGCTAATTAATGCTACTATTTTTTACATACTTGGTAGCATTAACATCAGAGCAACATTAAGCATTTATGATTTATGTTTATGGTAGGGAGGTGATAAAACGGAATGGAATGCATAGAAAAAACACTTAAAGCAAAATGTATTAAAATTAACACATTTTATTTAACTGTAAAATGAACAATTCATGAACATTAAAAACAGTAAAAACAACAACAAAAAAGTCAAATTGATTCAAAAACGTCCTCCATAAGCTCCTCCAACGGTTCAGTGCTCTGTACTACACTGTTGCTGTGTGATAGTTTCAGCTTTAGTGGCAGGTCATGGACAGCGATGTCGAGGTGTAGAGCTGCAGGGACACTGTACTCCTCGTAGGCGTCACACAGCAGAACTGTGGCACCTCCGTCTCCCTCCGAGACCCTGATGATGGTGTGAAGTTTCGTGCACAATGACAAACAGGAGTGCAACATTCTCAGGAAACAATCAGCAAAGTGGACTGCCATAACATCAATGAAAAACATTACAGTGCACGAAACTTCACGCCAATAAATCATCAGAAATATTGCTGACTTGTGCGTCTCAAGCGCCCTCTGCACGTTTGTCCTAATGCCTGTTAGTTGTCTGTGGATTGGCCTATATTTGGCGTTGAAAATGGCAACATCTTTAGACATGGAAAATCGAAATAATTTCAACATTTACTAAAACGTTATAAAAGTGAAAGTTGTGGAACTGTTGTATTTTATTAACTAACATTATGTGTAACACAGATTGACAAGTACTGTAACAAATGTGTTGCTCATTGTTAGGTAACTTATAGTCAACGCATTAATATTAACTAATAGAGCCTAATTCTAAAGTATTACCAATATAAATTATTACCAATGAATATATAAAAAGTTAAAAAAAATTATATCCACTTGGTACACACGAGTGTAGGAAGATGCAGAAAGATCAATTAGAGAATAATTCGGTTACATGATGCATAGTGTTGTGCACCTCCACAGCTGAAGAGCTGGATGAGTTCAGTTTGGCAGCAGGTCTGAGAGTCGCCCTGAGAAAGGACATTGGCTGTGAATCTGATTAAAATCTACAGCTTTCCTGTAGCTCAGTGGTAAGAGCATTGCATTAACAACGCAAGATTGTGGGTTTGATCCCAGGGGATTGCACATACCTATGTATAAATGTATAGGATAATGCAATGTAAGTCGCTTTGGATAAAAGCGTTTGCCAAATGCATAAATGTAAATGTAAAATAGGTCTTTAAACAAAACATTACCTTAATTCAACCTGTATGTATTAAAACCATAGTCACTTTTCACTTATTTATGAAAAAAAAATGCAATAACAATGATGGTCAGAGATTATCTTAAAGGGATAGTTCACCCAAAAATGAAAATGATGTTGTTCCAACCCTGTAAGACTTTTGTTCATCTTCGGAACACAACAAACAAAACTAACGACTTTATTCCACTATTCATTATCTTCTCCATGGGCCTGAGTGAGTTCACGTAGTGTAACAGTGCAGCGCTTCTGTGTTGCACGTCACCACGTAGGCTCACTATTGGCCGACGCTGGTCATGTGTGTGATGCGTGTGACGTACAACACAGAAGCGCTGCGCATCAAACTGAGCACCCTAACGCAGAAACATATACATGCACTGCACAACTGCAGTGGTTGGACGCTTGGCCATGTGGAAGGGGGGTATTTCTTGAACATTTCTGTTGTGCCAAAAACAAATGGTACAATAGAGCAGGGGTTCTCAACCTTTTGCAACTCATGGCCCACCAATGAGTGTTTAAAAACATTCTGAGGACCACCTTTCCACATATGATAGTATGAACACAGAATAACAGAAAATTCTAAAAGTATCTGTTATGCCACTGTAGCAGACTAGATCAAGTCAGCTATATAGATGAAAACTGTCCTTGTATCAAAAAGGCTTTGCAGGTTTACTCAGTAACCATTCCTGTAACAATAACAGGCTAACATACCTGTAACAACAGGCCAGACACACAAGAGGGGATTCTCTCTATTCGCTGCAACACGATCTCTATAACACGAATGTTATTTCTTGTGGCATTTTTATACGTCAAAAATGTTTTTTTGCGTGCATATGCGTAGGATTAGGGGTGGGGAGTGCGTGCGTATTACACTCCATACAGTGCCTATCATATGCACGCCAAAAAATGTTTGCCTTATAAATGGCAGGAGAAATAACATTCGTGGTATAGATACGAAATGTTCAACAAAGTTCATTCACCCCAATTTACATAGCCTATACTGTAAGTGTAATTTATCAAATACAGTTAGTGATATGAACTTGACTGTTTTAAACAATATTAAACAGGCCAGTTTTGTTCAAATGTCTCTGCAGCTTTGATGGTTTTAGCGCCTCATATGACAATATTTCTCCACATTCAACAACATTTCTCCACATGCGCCTTCGGCTTAAGGGGGTCGCACACCGGACGAGAAGCGCAGCGGCACATCTGTAAAATTCGAACACATTATTTTCTATGAGTGTACACACACCGGTGGCGTCTGTCCGCAGCGCCAGCTATGGCTCAAGATTCTGTTCAAAAACCTGTCGCACCACAAGAGCGCCATTTACATCGTTTTATATTAAATTTACTACATTACATGTATCAAAGCGTCATTAATGTAGCCTATATGCTGACTTCACCCTGTGCTGCAAGATACATTTAGTTTTATATTAAAATTTACAGAAATCAGCTGCGTGGATGAAAATGACCGGATTTTCAGGTGAGATTCTCAATTAATTCAGTTAATATACGTCCTGAGGTAAAGTGTTCAGACTGCAGACTCAGCAACGATTGTATATAATTGTAATTGAAAATTGAATTGCAATCATAACATAGTACAGAAATTATCTTAATTTCGTAATGTCCTTAAACATAACAATATTGCTGGCCATAAACTGAGAAAGTGCGCGTGTTCGATACCTCGAGTTGTAGACGCAGCGCTGCTCTTCTCGTCCGTGTGTGACCCCCTCAGTACCTGCCCTTATAAAACCAAATTTTATGTATTCAGCGTCGTATTTTCTCACCACACACTTCAAAGCTTTTCCCTGCACAGGTCTGTCTCCCACATCTGCTTTTCTTTTCAGAAAACGATTAACAACAGTAACGTAATGTTACTGCGTCTGATCAACAAACATTCAATCTGACATGATTGGTGTTGTGATATTTAAACCTAAATTTACTTTTAGATAATGCATTTTGACTTGACTTGAGTGTTTTTGATCATATAAATTCATAAGAACAATTAGATAATTAGAAAATAACAAGATTTGTAAATTAAAAAATAAATAAAAATTAATTTGGGGGTAGTCTACCACTGCCTACACGGCCCACCAGATGACGCTCTGAGGACCACCAGACGGCCGCGGCCCACCGGTTGAGAATCACTGTTCATGGAGAAATATACTGCTAAGTGTAAAACTGCTGAGATTTTAAATGCAGTTGTAGGGGAGTTTAAGTCTGCGCTGCGTGCAATGGCACCACGAAACATGGATCGCTCATCAGTGCTGAAGGACAGTTTTCACGACCTGTCCCACTTTAATGTCCTTGATGGTGACCAAGGTTTTGTGTTTATGGTCTTGCAAAAGAGCATTAGTAAGGTCACTGAAGGGCTGAACATCGATGTGATGTTAACACTGAGCATGTTTGGCCAGAAAAATGATGATATCCTTGATTTGAGTGGATTTGTGAATACTGAGTACATTGTGTCTATGTCTTTGCACACAGCATGCACTGTCCACGCTAAAGACCCTAGGATCCACTTAATGTGGTCAAGGTATGGTGTGCAGGAGGTGGTGGGGAACAGAGGGAGTCTGTTTTCAGCTCTGTCTATGAATGAGATTGCTAACTTCTCCTCCAATCTTGACCACAGGGATATTGACATCTCCAGGGCACTTCAGGGGGTGTTTAGGGAGACTGACCTTGGTTACACACTTATGTTTGTACAATTGTATGCTAATACACCCCACAACAGACTACCAAAGTGTGCATCCAGTTAGTGGAATGCTATTTAAACTTCAAACTAATTTAAACTTTAAACTACTTTAAACTTTAATTTAAACTTCAAACTTTCTGTTCCAAACTTTCTCAAGCCAACTTACTGATATTGTACTTAAACTTATTATTAGGGGTTCAAGCACGAAGTGCTGAAACCCTATTGTAATTGTAAGGATTTTTAGGGGTTCAAGCACGAAGTGAAACGAGAAAACGATTAACCGATGGCCCGACGTCCATTGGTGGCACTTTAACTGTCATAAAGGTGAGAAGGCCTCTGTACTATCCTATGCAAAATGACATTTAAATGACTGAAAAATGGGGAAAAAAAGAGCAGAACTTCACCAAATTAGCTGAGCACATGCGCCATATTATTCTAAAGAAGCGTGCAAACTTTTATGGAGATCGGGCCATCAGTGGAGGTGTCACAGTTTAAAAGGTAAAAAAAAGATTCACCACATTTCCATGATAAATGAGCTAAAAGGGCAAAAAACATACTTTTTCCTCTCCGAGGCACATGTTAAAAGGCTTGATAAAGTTTTTGGAACGCAGCAGCGCAAGCGGCAAGTGCCTAGACCCTATAGTTTTTTTTAGAGGCCTTTTTGTGGCCCTTTTTTAGGCACTTTATTAGGGGTTCAAGCACTTCAGTTATTGTTAATTTTCCCATGATGCAACATTCAGACATAAAACTGATCGGGCAGACCAAACCGTAAGTCGTAGAGACTTGAAACGTTGGGGGCTGATAGTACTCACACCGCCTACAGCGTCACCAAGGCCCGCCCCGATCGGCCTGACGGGGGCGCTACAGCGGTCAAAAGTACGAAACGGCTCATAACTCATCAACCGTGAGGCGTAGGCTCAAGTGTCTTATATCGTTGGATTCCTTGGCTCGAGGCGGACCAGGTGCATGCCTCGGATTTGCTCGCCCTTCAGGCGGCAATTTTGAGTAAATTGAGGTCTTTTGAAAAACCTACTTTTGCGAACTACTCCTAGGTTTTTCGCCTGATCAGAACCAAACCAATGCAGAAATATTCTCTGGACAGTGACTATCAATAATCATCAAAAAAATACTTAATTTAAATTCACGGTCGCTAAGGGAAACCAAAATTTGATGGCACCAGGGCCACTTTTACTAAAACGATTATAACTTGTGAACGGAAAGAGATATTTTCGCTAAACTCGGGAAACGTGTTCATGAGCTCAATCTGAGGTTACTTGAAAAAAATCGCGACGATTGGCCACTTGGTGGCGCCACAACATGGAAAAAAGTCATGAAAATGGCTATAAACGCACCCAACCGTTAGTCCTTTGAAATCCTGAATCCTTCCCGAGTCCAACAATACCAAATATGCCAGGTTTCGCCTTATAGTTTGTGTATCATTGTCATTTAGCACTTAAAAAACTTGCAATTATCTTCGAAACCGTTAGTCCGATCGAGACAAAAACCCCACATGAAATTTTAAAACATAGGTCAATAGCTAAACAATAACGCCCAAATGTCACAATTATGATAGGAACTGACAAAAATAAATAAACAAATAATTTTTTTTAATCATTGTCACACATGGATCATTTTTATTCTCTCATAAACAGAAGTGTCTAAACTTCAAAACAAAATGAGATATTTACAACAAATTGGACAGACATGCATGGGCACACTTTGAGGACACTTAATAAAAGTGGTGGAGATCAGGCAAGACGTGGTGCTATAACTGTCAAAAAAAAACTTTCCTCAGTAAATTGCCTGTATTGGCTGTAAATGGTATTTTCCATCAATGATCTAAGTTTATTTGTTTATTTGGATCCCCATTAGCCACTACCAGTGTCTACTCTTCCTGGGGTCCCAACAAGTAAAACATACAAAACTACATTTAATCAACAACAATAAAAAGTCAAGTCAATGAAACATACTAACCCAACATTCAGTCCAAATATCAAAATCAACAATTTACTATATATTTTGCCATTAAATGTTCCTTTAAATATTTTTTTAAAACTAATTTTTCTTATAAAAATGTGACATCAATGGTAAATGATTCCATATTTTCATTCCTCTATACATTACAGTCCGTTGTTTTGCAGTGGTTTTCGAAAAAGGGAAATAAAAAACATTCCTTTTATTCATGCCTGGTGTAAAAATTATGACTAGTACTACTATACAAAAGTTGAGAGTACAGGACATTAGGAACTCTAGACACAGAAATATTTATTATAAAATAAAGCAGAGAGACAATCCTTCACCAGTTCATTCTTAGTATATTAGCTCTTCTATAACAGTTTAAATTCAGTCCTGTTGCTCTGTTCTGCACAAATTAAATTTTTCAATTACATCTTTTTTTTTTTCTTTACTTGATGCACTGAACTGTAATTTGAATCCATCAACTGGTAGGAGAATTACAGTTTTATTTTGTTATTTTGGACTCAGAGGACTTTGATTGATTTTTTTTTTTTACTTCTGAAATGGAGAGACTTTGTTTTTTTGTACTTGAACTGATCGAGAGAAGTTTGAACAACTCTTTAAACTGAATCATTTGATTCACGAACTCTGATCAGCTGACTTGTTTGATTCATGAACTTTGTTCAACTTAAAGGAATAGTTCACTTTAAAATGAAAATTCTGTCATCATATACTCACCCTCATGTTGTTTCAAACCTGTATGAATTTCTTTCTTCTGCTGAAACGAAAGGAAGATATTTAGAAGAATATCAGTATCCAGACAGTTTCTGGTCTCATTGACTTCCATAGTATATTTTTTTCCTACTCTGGAAGTCAATATGGGACCCAGAAACTGTCTGGTTACTGATATTCTTCTAAATATTTTAATTTCTGTTCAGCAGAAGAAAGAAATTCATACAGGTTTGAAACAACATGAGGGTGAGTATATGATGACAGAATTTTCATTTTAAAGTGAACTACTCCTTAAATCAATTCATCTCTCCAGCATTTCCAATTCATATTGTTGAACATACTATTTTACTATAGAAAGATAAGGTGGTTTATTGGAAGGAATTATGAATCACATTGTGTTTTGAATCAAAACCAATACTAGTGTTTCTTCCGTCTACAAAAATTGACTAAATATCGTTGTCAACGAACCACGTGCCGGAAACGAGACAAGACGCAATGTAAATGCTGCTCATGTGATTATAACTATAATTAAATGTATAATGCAATATTGTTGACGAATAAAAACAAGACTAAATGTGGTTATAAAAACCATAGTAATGAAAACTATGCTAAAATGTCTCTTCATTTTCGTTGACCAAAACGAGACGAAATCTTATGACATTATTTCGTCTCGTTTAGTCGCATTATTATTATTATTATTATTATTATTATTTTGCAGTATTTCTGTTTCCCGTGTCTCACTTCAGGGAGCTGCATCAGGTCTCACTGCACAGACGCAGGCGATGTCACTTCCTCAAGCCCCACTCGCGGCATTATGTAGAAGATGCAGCTGCAGTGAGTTAGCGTAAACGACAACAAACAAAGTTAAGGCCACATCCACACGAAGCCAGGGCTTTCCCTATCCGATAATTTTTTTTCCCGTTTAAAAAAAAAATTCCGTAAACACGGCGTCGTCTCAAGAAATATCTGCGTACACACGAAACCACTGAAACCGACTCAAAACGATGTAGTATACATGCCAGACCAGTATGTGGCGCTGTAATTCTGCCACAGACATACACTAAAAACGGAGAAGAAGACTTAAAGCATGCGCATAAACCTTGCGCGCGCTGTATACTATGGCTGTATCCAACAATAATATTAGGTACAGTAGCTTATTTTTTTCTTTTATTTTTTCTTTTTTAATCAAGAACTTTGTTGAACAATATGGAAAACCATAAATGTAGTTGCTGTGACTTAACAGTGTCTGACTAGTTGACACTTGGTGTGATGACATCATCGTTTCACAAAATGTACGGATTGGCCGTACACATGAAAACGCAAGGGCGGTGTTTTCAGATTTATCCACCTTGGGACCCGGTTTCAAAAAATAGCGGTTTCAGTCTCCGAAAACGCCGGATCCGTGTGGACGAAACGCCAATACGATAAAAAATGTATACGTATACAGCGAAACGCGTCTCCGTGTGGACGGGCCCTAAATCTGACAGCCGTTTCACACACACTCCGTGTGCAGTGTGTATCCGGTGCAGGAGCAGCACACGCTGTAGTGCTTTCACATATGCTGCGTTTGCAGTGCGTAACTGATCCACGGCTGGACCACAAACACATACTCACTATTTTTATTTCAAATCCAGAAGTTATCCGCTACAAAAAAAAAAAAAAAACGTTTGTCAGCATTGCGATTCTCTTTGTACACACATACTCTTTAAAAGACGTAATTCACTTTTAAGCACAATTTAAACAACGCATTATTCAATTCACTACTTCTGTCTAGATTTATAAGCAAGTGGTAAAATATTTAGCCGTGTACTTATATTAAAATCGCAAACATTTTAAATTAAAACTTAAAATTGACAAAAACAGCAACTCATGCCTTTTCTTTTGCATTTAAATTTTAATACAATAAATCTTGGATGTCACAAAGAACTTGTTTTTCAACCTAAACGAATGAGACGAGTGTTACTTTTCTGTTCGCTATTTTAGCTATTTTTCCATAGTGGTTCACTATACTGACTGGGTTAAATAGAATTGCATTACTAAAAAGAGACTAAAATACAATTTTCATTGACTAAATCTAGACTAAATGTCATCAGTTTTCGTCGACTAAAACTAGACGAAAAGAGTCATGGATAATTCTGACTTGAGACTAAAATGCTCAGACTTTTAGTCGACTGAAACTTGACTAGACTGAAAAGAGTATGAACGTGACTAAAACTAATAAGTAAAATGACAACTTGACACAAAGACTACACTAAAAATAAAAATAAAACAGGCCGCCAAAAACAACACTACTGATTACATTACTTTTTGTACATTTGAGTTATAGAATGTTGGGCTGTCTTGTGGAGGAATTTCCCATATGGTAATGTTGAGTGGCTCAATAGCGCGACATGCAGTATTATCACCATTTATATATTTGGACTTATTTATATTTATGTGTTGCTATATAAATAAGTGTTACGATGTGTATAGCATGCACAAAAAGCAAGGACATTTTCTGTAACGAATGTAGCCGAAACTAAACAGCGTCTCTGCGCATGGAAAGGCTGTCTGGGTTAGTCACATTGTTACAGCAACAGATTGTCTTTGAGTCATTAAAACATGTTCAAAAACACTGATTCGTTAAAATGATAGATGTGATGAAACTAGGTGTTAATTATTTTTAACTTTAAGCTCCACTTTAAGGCTCAGCTGACCAGCAATGCGTCGCATGGGTAACGCTGAAGCTTCATAGCTTAATAGACACCAGTGGCATTGATTCAATACATGACTTGCCGATTTATTTTCCAGCTGCTTCCTTGCACTGTGAAATGCCATTTATGGTAAATACCCTTAAACATTAAAAGGGCGATACAATATTTCACTTTCCTTGGACACAACAACCTTTTTAACATGTATATGACTTGACCTCAAAGACAGACGCAGGTAATCACACACGTCGATCTCTCTCTCTCTCATTCACTGTCTGATTCAAGAACTGTAACAGACAGACAGTCTTGTTATCATTATTAACGTATTTAACATTCAATACACACAAAGTTCAAAACAAAAGCGGTATAGCCTTATGAAAACAAAACATGTGAATATTGCGGTTACTTGCATTCCTCTGCACTTGGCTTGTCAGAGGTGCGGTACTGCAATATTGCGGTTATCGTGACAGCCCTAATAGAATGTATTATTTTGTTTTATTATTGTAAGTTATTTGGTTCAAGGTGAAGGAAACAGATGTAGTTTTGGTTTTGACTTTTTTTTTCTACACATTGTATTAAAACTGTGGAACTTCACCTAATTTAATAGAAGCTTTTATCATTCAAAAGAAACGAGTCGGTGATGTCTGTTTTCATTTACTAACTATCTATTGTTCTTATTTGTCACTCATCTTTCTGAAACAAACTACGAAGAGAACTTTTTAATTTATCAATATAATTTTCTCTTTGAATCAGAACAAAATTGTCAACTATTTGCTCTCCTGTTGCACCATTTCCTCCCTCCAGTAGATGATCCTTGCTTCTGATTTAATTAGGCCCTACCGAATACTATAACTGGGTGTAGCACATCAAGTCAAGTTGCGCGCTACATGCTACACAGTGTTGTGGTAAAATATGTGGTAAAACCAATCACCGACAGGGGTGTGTGTTGTGAGGTTTTCACGTGTAGCCGTCATAGGCAGCCGTGCATGAGCACAAAACCTCTCAACACCCGCCCCTGTCGGTGATTGGTTGAAACACTATTTATTTTGGTCTTGAGTGGTGGTGAGCGCAGTTGTTTTGTGTGCAGATCTCAGAGCCTAGGCTGCCTACAGAGACACGTTTTTTTTGATGGCTTGCTTATGGGGCGGGCAGCAAGCGGATCGTTAGAAAAGATTAGATGAATGTAATAATTTATGTTTGGACCTGAAATCGCTGATACAACCTTTAATTGATATTGCAGGTAAATATGTTTTATCATCTGCATACATGACTGTCCACGCACTTTAAAACAAGAGGAAGATCATTGGTCTTAAACAACTTCCTTGAGGCACACCACATTGCAACTCTTTCACATCTGAATAACTTCCATTATAAATGCACATGGTCCCATGAGACAGTTAACTTTTAAACCAATGTAGAGTATGAGAAGTACATTTGTAAAATTTCAGTTTATCCAGCAACAATTTATAATCCAGTACATCAAAAGATGAGCTAAAATCTAACAATACTGCTCCTACGTTATTGTCATCAATCTATGCTCTCTCAATATCAATGCTAAAAATTAGAGAAATATTTTAATTTCCGCCATGATAAATTTTCCACCATTTTGAATTTTGTCAACAACTTACTTTTACTAACTAGTCCTAGGTTTTTAGCCCGATCGGAACCAAACCAGTGCAGAAATGTATAGAAAATCCTATAAATCCTAAGCAAAAATTAGTGGGCATATGTAATATAAAATAGTAAAAAAGCATGCAACATTTTATGAAGATCGGAACATAGGTGGCAGTATTACTGTCAAAAAGCTTTGAAAACCATTTATTTCCTATGGTAAATTGCCAGTATTGGCTTTTAATGGACTTTTCTATCTATGATGTCAGTGGTTAAAAGCTTTCTAAATAAAGCTTAATGTCTTTTGATGCTTATGTGCTTAATGGCCTTAAATGCTTGAACCCCGCTAAATGCTGCTTGCAGCTTTAATTTGTAAATGTATTTCTATTACATGTGTTTTTTTATTACCCTGTGGCCAATACAATTATGTATAGCACTTTGGTCAGCGCAAGCTGTTTTGAAAATGTGCTATAGAAATAAACTTTACTTGCTTACTTAAAATTGTTTTCCACACACTTATTGCAGCATAGCTCTAAAAAGCAATTCTAACGGCATAGCTCTAACAGTCGTTGATACTGATCTTCCGCACAAGCTCAAGCATTTCTGCTTCTGACATCTCATGGAGGGAGGGTGACTTCCAGAAACAACCGTTGCATAGGAAATGCCATTCTGAGAAAGTCTGTTGGCAGGCTCTCTCATCACACCCCCTGATGGCATTTGTGAAGCTTGCATGTTTCTAAATCTCACTTTTTTCCCTTTGTGTCTTTTTTGTTTCTTACTGACTTCACCCATAAAATCTTTCACTTAGTACAATACAATCACCCTCTATCTCATAAAAGCGGTGGCTGACTTCATCCGATTTGCACAGCATTCATTTGACCTATTTAATTTGATCATTAGTCATCCCAGCTAGGGAACATGACTTCTTCAGATTCCACATCACCTGTCGGTACCGCTGACAGTCCACTGGCTGCCATTGAAACTCGTGGTCCGAAACTCTTTTAGCACGCGTTAAGGAAGTACTTAATGAAATTAAGTACCTACTAATAAGCGGTTTCGAACGCAGCCAGGCTTTTATTAATAGGTCATTGAATCTTTGACTCAAACCGATTCGTTCAAAACGCTGAATCATTCAGTAATGAAAACACAGTTATGTGTTTTGAATGAACACAACCATCATAAAAACATTGCCAGTCTGTACACTCAAAGCATGCCTGGAGAGAGGAGATGCTGGCCTCTGACCAGATTTTCACTGTCCTTTCCTCTCGCTCTAGGCGCCTGAAGAATGGTTTGTATACAGGCATGAGATTGACACTGCTATGGCAAGAATCACCAAAAGAAGGCATATAGGCAAAGATTTGTAAGCCCCGCTTACTGAGCCATAGCATAAATCTAGCATAGTGTTCATCTGTGTTGTCAAACTGCAATTGAGTTCAGAATGTCTCTAAATGCCAATCCCAATGCGTCTTTTTCATTATCTACATGGATATTAAAATCACTTTATGTTCAGCCAGTACTAACTCTGATAGAAAATCATTGAATTCTTTGATAAAGTCTGTATGGTGCCCTGTATACAGTAGCCAGCACAAATGTCAAACAGAATTTGTCACTTATACATTTACATAAAGCACCATCACTTCAAAAGTGTTATATTTGAACCTAGACTTTTGAGAAATACTGAAGATATTACTATAAATTACAGCAACACCTCCTTGCCTTTCACAGGAGGTTCATGTCTATAACAGTAATCTTGCGGGGTGGACTCGATAAAGTAATGTAAGTAAGATATTTTCTGCCAGGCTTCTGTCAAACACAGCACATCTAGGTTATGATAATCATATCATTTACAATAAGTGCTTTTGAAGAAAGGGATTTAATATTCAGCAACTCGAGCTTTGTCATTTGCTCATCTGAATTATATATGGTTTTTATTTGTTGAACATCAATTACATTTTTACCCTTGAATGAATCTGGGAGCCACTTCTAGCATGTCGTTTTTGCCTAAATAACTTGATATTTTTATATTAATTTAAAAGCAAAGTTTAATTTTACTTGTCAATTAATAGGCTATAATAACTATATGAATATATTTCATGAATCAAAAGTAATTATAATTCATATAATATAAATATAATGAATAATTAGCAGCAAAAGATTTTGGTAAATTTGGTCTCTAGAGTTTGTTTCACACTATAAACTGCTTTGATTTGGAGTGAGAGTGAGATACAGGGGGAGTGGCTTTATTGTATCAGATACATGTCACTGCACTGATTGGTCCAGTTTTGGTCTGTGATCTCTAACCCAGAATAAAACCTGCTCCGGAGCAGCTTAGCCATGTAGCGCAAGTTACCATGATGATGAACACAACTAAAAACCAATCCACTTTGCTCAAACTAATCTCGAACTTTACCTGTTAGCAGCTGAAACCGGATTTGTGCAACAGGCCACAGGACGTTTTTGTTGTTTTACTAGAGACAAAGAACTGCCTTACACTGACAGCTAAATGACAAGTCAGAAAGTTACAACTTCTAAACAACTTCCACAAAACTAACGTCACAGAACTCAAGTTTATTTCATTTAAAACAATTCAAAACATTTGCTCACTGTGACACAGAACAATGCTTTCTAATATGAGTCACTAGATTATTAGATTTGGTGAAACTCTTCTCACACCGAGTACAGTAGTACTTCTCTCCAGTGTGAACTCGCTCGTGTGCTTTCAGAGATCCAGACTGAGTGAAGCTCTTGTAACAAGATGAGCACTTGTAAGGTTTTTTTCCAGTATGAATTCTTTGGTGCTGTTTCAGATGACTAGATGTAGTAAAGCTCTTCACACAGTAACAACACACATGATCTCTCACTTCATCATGTGTTTTCTGGTGCAGTTTAAAACTGTCCAGCCTTGAAAAACTCTTTCCACACTGAGTGCAGGTGTACGGTTTCTCTTCAGTGTGAATTCTCATGTGTGTCTTAAGGTGTCCTTTCTGTGAGAAACTATTTCCACACTGAGTGCAGGTGTACGGTTTCTCTTCATTGTGAATTCTCATGTGTGTCTTAAGGTGTCCTTTCTGTGAGAAACTATTTCCACACTGAGTGCAGGTGTACGGTTTCTCTTCATTGTGAATTCTCATGTGTGTCTTAAGGTGTCCTTTCTGTGAGAAACTCTTTCCACACTGAGTGCAGGTGTGCACCTTTTTGGCTTTTGTTCTCTGAATTGTAAAGTTACGATGTTCCTCCTCCACTTCATTCAGTTCTTGTCTTTGCTCTTTCACTCTCACCTGGTCTAAAATACACAGAAATACAGTTTGAATCAGTTCAAGTAAACCCTGATTTAATATCAGAAAGCAACAGAGATCAGGTATAAGATATTTTATGTGGCAAAGTTTTGTTCTGTCATTCACTTGTTAATATAGTTAAAATATGTTTGACAACTGCTATATACAAGGTTATGATTTAGATGCATTTCTCCATCATTTATCATCCATTTACTGCTTATTAATTCACATCTACCAAAGCAGTTGTAACGACTGAGACAATCAGACACATATCTATTTGTTAGATTTAACAAATAAGCTTCAAAGCCCACTCTTAGGAATGTAACATTGTTGTATGTTTGTTTAGTTTAGTTATGGGTAACACTTTAGAATACTGTATCTTACTTACTGCATAACTAATAAGGAATTATTGAAGAACTAGTAGGTAATTCTTCATTAACTACTTCTTCACTACTGTTAACTACTAAGGAAGATGTGTTAACTAATCAGTATGTAATATAATTTTATGATTGTGTTAAGTAACAGTTAGTTAATCAATAACTAATGAATTATGTCATACCTCCTGAAGAACTACTACTAATTATCTATTAATTAAGGTTCAAGAAAAATAACTATGAAGTAACTACTAATGAACAGTCATACACAGTAGTCACTACAATAATAGCAGTTTCATGAGTTCACATCTACATATAATTATTACGGTAAAGGTTATGCGTATTTGTATTTGGCGTGCTGTCCGGGTGGAGGGCTCCGAGCTCGGAATTTCTGCCTGAACCCAGAGTACTCCCCCCAAAAGCAAAAGAGCAAAAGGACAGACTACAGACCCCCCCAAAGACGCAGCGAATTTGGCGGGCTGGCGTTTCAATAAGCTTGATCGCTTGACCGGGATATCTATATGGCGTTGACGGGTGAGTCCTGCCGACCGATGGACGGGGAGCGGCGGGATTCAAAAAACGGCTGACCGGGAGGGCCCATGTAGCTTCTGACGTGAGCGGCTCAACGGCGTCAGGATATTGGGCTCTACCGGCCGTCTGCGAGGTGGAATGAATTTGAAAATGCTGGCTGGGCAGAAAACATAGATAAGTGTCGAGTCCTCTGAGAGACCAATGCTCGCTGGACAGAAATATAAAAAAGGTAGATACATGCTGTCTGCTGAGAGACCAATGCACGCTGGACAGAGGTAATAGAAAGATAGAAACATGCTGTGTCCGCTGGGAGACCAATGCACGCTGGACCGGAGAGAGTAGAGATAAGTACATAGTACATCCGCTGGGAGACCAATGCTCGCTGGACCGGAGAGAGTAGAGATAAGTACATAGTACGTCCGCTGGGAGACCAGTGCTCGCTGGACCGGAGAGAGTAGAGATAAGTACATAGTACGTCCGCTGGGAGACCAGTGCTCGCTGGACCGGAGAGAGTAGAGATAAGTACATAGTACGTCCGCTGGGAGACCAGTGCTCGCTGGACCGGAGAGAGTAGAGATAAGTACATAGTATGTCCGCTGGGAGACCAATGCTCGCTGGACCGGAGAGAGTAGAGATAAGTACATAGTATGTCCGCTGGGAGACCAATGCTCGCTGGACCGGAAGAGAGTAGAGATAAGTACATAGTACGTCCGCTGGGAGACCAATGCTCGCTGGACCGGAGAGAGTAGAGATAAGTACATAGTACGTCCGCTGGGAGACCAATGCTCGCTGGACGGGAGAGAGTAGAGATAAGTACATAGTACGTCCGGCGTATGTCAGGCGTAGGAGGAATTATCCCGGGTCCGGCAAACTGCGGCGGATCCATAGGGATGTTTGCTTCGTTGTCGGATGAAAAGCTTTGAGACATGGTAGCAAGAAGGCGAGCCAAGATGCTGATAAACTGTCAAGAAACAGAAGTGGGTTCTGCTGTTATTTATCTTGTCCTGAGTTGATTACTGATTGATCTCCACTTGTGCTGATTGGGTTAATTATCTGCACCTGCTCCTCCCGAACCTTGTTAATCAAACATAATGTGGTGGATGAAGTGGTGGATGAAGTACACAAATCAAGTGCTTGAGTAAAAGTACAGATACCCCAATAAAATATTACTCCAGTAAAATTATAATTAGGCCATTTTCAAAATTACCTTTGTAAAAGTACAAAGGTAATTATTTTTTAAAGTACTTAAAAAGTAAAAAGCATATTATTATACTTAGTTCTTATACATTTTAAACTTCTTTTGCACCATTCAAGTTCCTGTAAAATCACGGTAGCCTACATTTTACAGTGATTTGGTGATGCATTTGCATCCTCTTCTGGAGGGTTCTCAGCGCCGCCGATTTAGTGCATTTCTTCGGCGAAATACAGGTTTGTGTACGTGTTATTTAATCTATAAAATCATTACTGTGCTATAAATCATTTTATTTTATGCAAGGCAACATACAAGGACGCGATGTCAGTAAGCCTACCTAGCTAATGAGTCTGTATTTTTTGAGTGATGGAAACGCCTGATCCCTTGCATAAAACAAATGATTTTATTCATAAAGATACTAAATCTATTTACATCAGATGTTAAAATATGTTCTTAGAGCTGTGCACTGTTTGTTTATGGGCAGGTTATGGAGTCAGTCACAGTATATTTCGGCTATGAGTTGCAGGGCGGCGGTCTGAAGTTAAAGCAGTTTCCCTGCCGAACACGAGCCCAGCTCCAGCAAGAGATCCAGCACCACTACTGCGGAAACGAGACCAGTTGATTACTTGAATTGCTTTTAAAGGGCACCTATTATGCAAAATTCACTTTTACATGGTGTTTGAACATAAATGTGTGTTGGCAGTGTGTGAGCAAAACCACCCTAGAATGATACAATTTTTTTTTACTATCTCAATAAATCACAAGCACTGTCTCAGAACGCCCTGTTCTAGATTTCCCTCACTGTGACGTAGAAATGCGCTAAGCCCCACCGACGCGGTTTGATTGACAGTCTGGTTTTGGCATAGACCCCGCCCTCTGTGATCTGCATCCTCCATTGTTTCAACGACAGCCGGTGTGTAATGTCTCATAAGAAGTGTAACTTAGTTGTTCTGTTGTGGAATTTAAGAATGGACATAGTAGTCTTCACTGACATCAGAGCCACTGAAAACGCAGCGGATGGATTTTATTTATGAAGAAACGGCGCCACTTAAACTTCCTTCATTTTCTGACTGACTGTTTAGTGAACGAGGGTCAAAGTTAATCAAGTGTGGATCATTGCCTACAGTTCGCGATTCAACGTCACCTCCAGAAGTAAGTGTATTTTATGATTTTTGAGCAAATAGTCATTTCAATCGATGTCAGCCAGTTCAACAACAAATGCGTCTAAAGTTATTTATTGTCGTCGTCATAGATGTCTCAACAAACAACGTCAGACAGTTTTATGTCACGTAGGCTATCATTTTTGCAGCAATTACAAATGTAAATAAATTAAGGTCTGCTCTATCTCCATAGACAGTATATAAACATCTATAACAATACTACGCATGTTTTAAAGAGAGAAACCCGTATTTTAGAGCGTAAATGGAAACAAACTAATTTAGAGGTCTTTAGAATCGCGTGGAAAGACAGTATGTCACGTTATAAAAAGGCCCTAAAAGCGGCCAGGGCTGAGCACCTCCGCAAACTAATAGAAAACAACCAAAACAATACAAGGTTTTTATTTAACACCATGGCTAGACTAACAAACAAACAGACGTCACCCGAACAAAATATCCCATTACAGTTCAGTAGTAATGATTTCATGAACTTCTTCACTGAGAAAATAGAAAGCATCAGAACCACAATTGTAAACGTTCAATCTTCAATCGCGCATTATAATTCAGCTTCAATTATCACCCCGCAAGAACAATTACAGTGCTTTACAACTATAGAACAAAAAGAGTTAAATAAACTTATCACTTCATCTAAAACAACAACATGTTTATTAGATCCTATACCAACTAAACTACTGAAAGAAGTGTTACCTGTTGTGGAAGAGCCTCTCCTCAATATTATTAACTCGTCTTTATCTTTAGGTCATGTTCCAAGAACATTTAAACTGGCAGTTATAAAACCTCTCATTAAGAAACCACAATTAGATCATAATAATCTAGCAAATTATAGACCCATTTCAAATCTTCCATTTATGTCTAAAATATTAGAAAAAGTGGTGTCCGCTCAAATGGGCTCTTTCTTGCAACAAAATGATATCTATGAAAAGTTTCAGTCTGGATTCAGACCGCATCATAGCACTGAAACTGCGCTCGTTAAAATCACAAATGATTTACTTTTAGCTTCTGACCAAGGCTGTATCTCAATACTAGTTTTACTTGATCTTAGTGCTGCGTTCGATACTATAGATCATACATTACTCTTAGATCGACTACAAAATTATACTGGTGTTCAAGGACAAGCATTAAGCTGGTTCAAATCATACCTATCTGACCGCTACCATTTTGTCTATTTAAATGGAGAAAAATCGATCATAACTCCAGTAAACTATGGAGTGCCGCAGGGATCTGTATTAGGCCCTATGTTATTTTCAATATATATGATGCCACTTGGAAATATTATAAGGAAACATGGAATTAGTTTCCATTGTTATGCTGATGACACTCAAATATATATTTCATCACGGCCGGATGAAAACGCTAAATTTTCCAAATTGACAGAGTGTGTTAAAGATATAAAAGATTGGATGACGTGTAATTTTCTTTTATTAAATCCAGACAAGACAGAGGTAATACTTATCGGTTCAAAAAACCGCCCACAAAACCTCGCACAATACAACTTTAACATCATAGGATGTCCTGTTACTTTATCCTCTACAGTAAAAGACCTGGGGTGTTATACTCGATTGCAACCTGTCTTTTCAAAATCATATTTCATATGTTACAAAAACAGCCTTTTTCCACCTTAGAAACATTGCTAAGCTACGTAATATGCTATCAGTTTCTGATGCAGAAAAGTTAGTTCATGCATTCATGACCTCGAGACTGGATTACTGTAATGCCTTATTAGCTGGTTGTCCTGCATCCTCAATAAACAAGCTACAGTTAGTCCAAAATGCCACCGCTAGAGTTCTTACGAGATCAAGAAAATATGATCATATAACACCGATTTTATCATCACTGCATTGGTTACCTATAAAGTTCCGTATTAATTATAAGATATTGCTACTGACTTATAAAGCCCTAAACGGCTTAGCTCCAGTCTATTTAACGGATCTTCTATTGCCCTATAATCCATCGCGCTCTTTAAGATCACTAAATTCAAGGCTTTTGGTCATACCTAGGATATCCAGAACCACCAAAGGAGGGAGAGCATTTTCACATTTGGCTCTAAAACTCTGGAATAGTCTTCCTGATACTGTTCGTTGCTCAGACTCGCTCTCCCAGTTTAAAACTAGATTAAAGTCGCATCTCTTCAGCCAGGCATTCATATAATCCTACAGTTCAAACTACAATCCGGCCTCTAGTTCATAAATGCCAGAGGAGAACTGGCCCCCGACTGAGCCTGGGTTCTCCCAAGGTTTTTTTTCTCCATTAGGTCACCTGATGGAGTTTTAGGACACCATTAGGTCACTTGATGAAGTTTTTCGGTTCCTTGCCACTGTTGCCTTTGGCTTGCTCAGTTGGGGATATTTTGGGGATATTTAATTTAATTTTATCAATCAATAAATTCCTCTTGAAACAAACTTTGTTGTATTATTTTAATTTAATACTGTGAAGCTGCTTTGATACAATCTGTATTGTGAAAAGCGCTATACAAATAAACTTGACTTGACTTGACTATCTCCCTCCCCTTCAGAAAAAAATAAATAAATCGTTTGTACTTAGCAAACGTTATAATAATAATAATAATAATAATACATTTTATTTAAAAGCGCCTTATCAGGACACCCAAGGACACTGTACAAAGCAGATAAAAACATTAAAACAATAAAATTGGCAATACAACATTGAGATGATATGGGTCAGGTGGAATATGATTGTCTGAACAGAAAAGTTTTGAGTTTGGATTTAAAGAGATGAAATGAGTCCATGGTACGAAGGTCAGGAGGGAGTGAATTCCAGAGATGGGGAGCAGAGCGACTAAACGCCCTGCTCCCCATTGTGACAAGACGGGCAGGGGGGACAGAAAGCTGGCAGGTATGGGAGGATCGAAGTGAACGGGTCGGGATGTTTAAATGAAGGAGATCAGAGATGTATGGAGGAGCCATATTGTGAACTGCTTTGAAAGTAATGAGAAGTATTTTAAAGATGATCCTCTGTTTGATGGGAAGCCAGTGAAGTTGTTGCAGGATGGGAGTGATATGATGAGAGATGGGGGTCCGAGTAATCAGGCGTGCAGCAGAGTTCTGTAGGAGCTGCAGCTTCTGGAGTGACTTATTAGGGAGGCCAAACAGGAGTGAATTGCAGTAATCTATCCGAGATGTGACAAGGCTGTGAACCAGGATGGCGGTGGTTTGGGGAGTGAGAGAGGGACGGAGACGGGAGATGTTACGCAGGTGAAAATAGGCGGACCGTGTGATGCTGTTAATGTGAGAGTGGAAAGATAATGTGCTGTCGAGGACGACACCCAGACTCTTAACCTGTGGGGAGGAAAGGACAATTGAGTTATCAATGGCAATGGAAACTTTATTGCCTTTGGAGAGAGTATGAGGTGTGCCCACCAAGAGAACTTCAGTTTTTGAACTGTTCAGTTTGAGAAAATTGGATGAGAACCAAGAGTGGATTTCTTGGAGACAGAGGGTGAGAGAGGTTGGTGGGAGTAAAGAGGATGGTTTAGTAGAGAGGTAGAGCTGGGTGTCGTCCGCGTAGCAATGAAATTTAATGTTATGTTTACGGAGGATGTGACCAAGAGGGAGAATGTAGATGATAAAAAGGAGAGGCCCCAATACAGAGCCTTGGGGCACTCCAGCGGAGACGGGGAAGGTAACGGATTTCTGGGATTTGAATTGTATGAACTGTGTGCGATCAGAAATGTAAGAAGTAAACCAGGCTATGGGAGTATGGGTGATACCAATGGATGATAGTCGACTAAGGAGGGTAGGATGGGAAATGGTATCAAAAGCTGCTGTGAGGTCCAAAAGAATAAGAATTGAAAGTAACCCAGAATCAGAAGCCATGAGAAGATCATCTGAAATTTTGAGGAGTGCGGTTTCAGTGCTATGGAGGGGACGGAAGCCAGATTGAAACTGCTCGTAGATGCTGTTGGACATGAGGTGATTATGAAGTTGAGAAGCGACTGTTTTTTCCAGAATTTTGGATATGAAGGGTAAGTTAGATATAGGACGAAGATTGCTGAAATTGCTGGGGTCCAGGCCAGGTTTTTTCAGAATGGGTGTGACCGAGGCAGTTTTAAGTGAAGGGGGGACTAAACCAGAGCTTAGGGAGGAGTGGATAATCTCAGTGATGAGAGGGGCAAGTGAAGAGCAACAGGATTTAACCAGAGTGGAGGGAAGTGGATCGAGCTGGCATGTGTAAGGTTTAGATTTATGAATAATATCCGAAATGGCTTGAACGGAAGGAAGGTCAAAACTGGAAAAAGTATTAGTTAGTGATGGATAAGGGGTGTTGAAGTTGCCTCCAGAAGCTGCAGCTCCAGATGAAATCAGATAGTTATGGATATCAGTGGTTTTGGAAACAAAGAAAGACATAAGTTTATTACAGAAATCCTGGGATTGCATATGGTAGGGAAGGGAGTCAGGAGGTTTTGTAATGGAGGTGAGAAGGGAAAACAGGGTTTTAGAATTGTGATGATTAGAGTGAATTAAATGAGAGTAGTAGGCAGATTTAGCTGAGGAGAGGGAGTCCTTATACAGATTGACATGGTCCTTGTACATATTGTTGTGAATGGTGAGTCCAGTTCTATTGGCAAGGCGTTCCAGCTGACGGCCCTGAGATTTCATAAGGCGTAGGGCGGGAGTGAACCAGGGTGCTGAGCGGGTGAAGGAAACTGATCTGGATCTCATAGGAGCATGGGTGTCCAGGAGAGTGTGAAGATTTTTATTGTAGTAAGAAACTAATTCATCGGGTGAACAGCCGGCAGATACACTTGGAAAATTATTGATATCAGATGCAAAGGTGACAGTGTTAATGTCCTTGATATTCCGGAAGGAGATGGTGCGAGGGAGAGTCATTTTAGATTGCGGGAGGGTGATGTTAAAAGTAATGAGCATATGGTCCGAAAAGGCAACAGAGTGAGTTTTACAGGCAGGGGGGATGACACCAGAACAACAGACTAAATCCAGTATGTGCCCCCTACAATGAGTTGGAGAGTCAATATATAGATGCAGACCGAAGCTTTCCAGGCAAGATAAAAAGTCTCTTGAGAGCGGAGAACTGATATTATCCATATGAATATTAAAGTCACCCAGGATGATTAAATTATGGGATAGGGTTGAAAGATGAGTGAGAAGCTGAGAAAAGTCATTCAGAAAATCTTTGTTATATTTTGGGGGACGGTAAACAGTGACCACAACTGTGGGAGAGGGTCCGGGCAACAATGATGCAGAATACTCAAAGGATGAAAATAGAGAAAAAACAGGAATCGGCGCAACTTTCCAGGTCTCGCGATGAAACAGTGCGAGACCTCCGCCACGTCCAGAAGCACGGGGCTGGCAATTGTAAACAAACCCCGGCGGGGCAGACTCATTAAGAGGAATAAAATCGTTAGTCAGCTGCCAGGTCTCAGTCAAACATAAAAAATCAAGATTATAATCCATAATGACATCTCTGATTAATGGACCCTTGTTATTGAGAGAACGAATGTTCAAGAGACCGAAGTTGACGGTGGCAAAGCTACTTTTACAGGCAGAGTTAGCCACTTTGGGCAGGCTAGCCAGACTACTATGATTGGCTCCCCGGCTAGCGTTACGAGAGCGGCGGCGTGTGGTAAACCAAGTTGGTATGGAAGAATAAAGGTTCTTGTAAAAGCGCTTACCGCGCGATCCACGGTGGATGTATCTCCGGTTTGGCTGGAAGAAGATGTCCGAAGGAATGGAGCAACCAGATGGAGGCTGGAGGACATCGACATGGCGTCGGAGCTTCAGAAGCTCAGCAACAGAGTACTGGAACAGAGCGTCGGCATGCAGATGGGCAAGGGAGACCAGAAGCCAGCCAAGCACAAACCAGAGAATTGACCGGAGAATCAACGTCATCCTGCACAGGAGAGAGAGAAAGGCTGGGGGGGGCTAGAGATCCTCAGGTAAGCTCAGCGGTGAAGATGTAAAGACGCAGTCGGGATCACAGAAGAGCGATACTCCAACAGTTACTGGTCATAAGCAGCAACCAATGTTGTACAGGCGATGTAATGATTCAATTTGATCAGATTGAAACACTGTCTATCTGAAAATTCGCTGGTATTGTCATAATTTATGCCAAAGTTATACCGGTGAGTAGCGGCGACAGTCACGCCAGCGTTCACTCTCCGTTCCGGAGCTTCCAATGTCCAAATGTTATCACTGTGTGTGTGTGTGTGTGTGTGTGTGTGTGTGTGTGTGTGTGTGTGTGTGTGTGTGTGTGTGTGTGTGTGTGTGTAGTTTAAAAAAATTGCGCGAACGTTATCACAGTTCGTGTGTGTGTGTGTTGCACATCCATAATTGCAAAGGGGACGCGATTAAAACTTTGTAAGTACATAAATGTATCAAATAACCATTCCGAGACGTTTAGTCCATTCTCATTGGTGTCTCTTCATCATCTGGGTCCAGCAGCAGGGCGGGGATATGCAGCTCATTAACATTTAAGGTGGTACACTCCAAAACAGCTCTTTTTAAAACAGGCCCCAAAAATGACATTTTCAAATGGTTATAATAAATTAACTGTGGGGTATTTTGTGCTGAAACTTCACAAATGCATTCTGGGGACACCCAAGACCAATATTACATCTTGTAAAAAGGGGCATAATAGGTGCCCTTTAAAGGTTTAACTTTTGATTTTAAAATGTTTGTTAAACGAGTTTAAATGTAGGCAGTATTATACATGTTAAAACGAAATATCATCTGAAATAAAGGACGATATCATGTAGCCTAAACGAGTCATTGTCGTGTTTTATTTGAGTCAGAAGTATGTGGTAACTCTTTATTAATTACTAATGGGTTCCCTATACTTTCACTTTAGAATACTGTTTCAGGTTCTAAGTAATTTCTGAAGAGTTATCTAATAATTCTTTATTAATTACTAATAAGTTCCCTATATTTTCACTTTAGAATACTGTTTCAGGTTATACGTAGCCTAATTCCTGGATAATTATTTGATAATTTTTTATTAATTACAAATAAGTTCCCTATATTTTCACTTTAGAATACTGTTTCAGGTTCTAAGTAATTCCTGAAGAATTATCTAATAATTCTTTATTAATTACTAATAAGTTCCCTATATTTTCAGTTCCCCTCAGTCGTTGCCTCAAACCAAGCGGCAACCTCCCCGTCTCTCTCTTGAAACCAACACGGAAGTGAGTTAAACTGCAATTCATCGACTGGCCGCTTGAGGCTGGCTGCACAAGTGAGTCAAATCTGTATCTCCCCCATGTTAAAATAACCAACTTTACAGCAGAAAAAAACATGTTTACAGCCTGGTTATCTATGTGGCTTTGGTCTATACAGCTAATTTTGCCCTTCATAACAACTGTGAGGGGGGTGAATTTTTTATAACTCATCCGTTTAGTTGATTAATATTTAAAGTTCTGCATAATTAAGGGTGTGGCCACTTGAGTGACAGGTGATGCCGCTGATGTCAATGCTAGCCGTTTGTCTGCTGTTACTAGCCGTCACTTCACCGCAGCAGCATATGTTAGCTGCTGAACTTGCCATCTCTGAAGTGTTTGTGCTTTTTTTCTGGATTATTTCATACAATTTAATACACCCATTACTTCGCCCACGGCTTAGGATTCCGTCGTTGTCGTCGAGTATCGTTCGAGAGAACAACCAGCGCTGTATTTCAGTTGTTTTCCTCTGTGAACATGCACTAATGGATGTCTGACAATTTTGTTGGTTTTTGGTACCCTGGTAAACCAGAGTTCTCGCGAGAGCACAAGTTGAATTTGCTCAGCGAGTTACTCTGGTGTCGAGCAATGGAGCTCATTAAATATGTCCCTGTGAGATTTTCAAATGCATGCTTGGTGCCGCCCCTCGAGCTGGACGATTTTCATTGATCGACACCAGACCATTAATCTTTTAGATTTAGGTCTCGATTTCCAGGCTAGGTTTTTGGAGTTTTCAGATTTAAAAACGTCTATAGATGTAAAGGCTCGTTCGTTCTGCTCTCACGGAACAGATAGGTTATAATATGTTTATGTACTGTCAGGTGAAATCCTGCAGGTGTCGGCGCTTTCTCCGTCCATGCAATAAATGCACATCCTTGAATGAGCGCGGATTTTCTAGCGGATTTACTTGAACTTCATAGGCAATATATCTATGGTTTAACCCATTGAGAGGCGGCCAAAATCTGAATTTAAAATGGACTGAATAAGCTCTCTAAGAACTTGACGAGCGATGCCGCGCTGACGGACCATACACTATAAAAAAAGAGTGACTGACATGTATGCACATAAATCACTGTCACACACACTCTCTCAGAGTAATATTAAGTTACTGCATAATACATTTTCAACTAGCAGAATAGTACAGAATCACGAGACACAGTCTCACTTGTAGCCATGTCTTTTAACTATTATAATATTTCGAAGGGCAAAAACAGGAACTTTTAATTGGCTTTACATCATCAACTGTCACTTTAGCGCGAGGCCCTGTGCAGTCGCAGACTTGGTACTTTCCATAGGGTACTTTCAGTAGCATATAGCATTACCTCCCAAGCCTGAGCTAACTCGGTCACGTCGAGCGAGGTGGGTGTGGTTTCAGATAGCCAGACTCCTCAGCCTCTTTGCCCATTTTCTGTTATCCGGGAGTGACGCGAGGCCAAGATGGCGACGGCCGGCTCCGCCCACTTAAGGCTTCAAAAATGCTCTTCAGAAACCTACGGGTGACGTCACGGACACTACGTCCATATTTTTTTACAGTCTATGCCTCAAACACATGAATTTACTCAATGGCATTCTGCTGAGGAAAACAGACACACACAGTACTGTATATAAAATATAAAAACTAATCTGAGGTTAGTTTTGTATGACTGTTCATTAGTTACTTCTTCTTGAACCTTAATTAGTAGATAATTAGTAGTAGTTCTTCAGGAGGTATGACAGAATTCATTAGTTATTGATTAACTAACTGTTACTTAACCTGTTAAGCTGCAACGCCACTTTTGAAAAATCCCCAGAAATGACATACCCAAACTGAAACAGATTCAGTTCATGAACCCTTTGCACTAAAAGCACAAGTATGATCTCATTTGAAAGCTGACACCTGGTAGTTTATTGTAAATGTAGATTAATTATTGTCATAATGAAAAAAACATTTTTTAAATAGCTTCAAAGTTTTGTAAAGTTATTAGAAATTTATTTTTATGAAACATATTAATGAAAATAAAATTGAAGTGGGCACTGTAGCAATCTAGAAATGCACTGCAGCTAAAGCCATATGTGTGACCATGTTATATTTAAAATCTGAAAATGATAAGTCTAAAACTCTGTATTTAGTTAAATGTTTTTCAAGATCATGTCAAATTACTTTATTGTGGGCCTAGCTAGCATGTTAGCTTAGCACACCATCAATACACGACCATTTATGAGATTAAAACCATGTTTGTGCTACAAACGTACTTTATAACGCAAGTGGACTGTTTTAAATAATCTTCTGTGATCTAATTTGGCTTCAGATAAAAAAAAAATCAGACAGAAAATATATTATTTATAGAATTATGTACAATGATAACGTCTATATCGATTAGCATTACATTATAAATATAATCTATTATTATAAAAATACCTGGCATTGCTTGAAGAACACAGGCAAATCAAATATCATTGCAATTATGTTTATTGTCTTCAAAACGTCTGTATCTGCATATTACAGCGATCTCTGTGTTAGCTTTGTGTGTAGCTGCTATCAGTGACGTCCTTGAAGGTCACATGATTATGTCTCTTCTTCATGTTCCATATATGGAGTATTATTGTGCATATAGCGCCCTCAGGCTATTGGTATGAATTGAAAACACAGCACATCTTAGTAAGAAGCGCTCATAATGATTACATCGACGCATTTGGGTATAAATTCAATAAATATTATTCCTGTCTATAGAAATATGATGTGAATCTATGAGAATATATCAATATTTCTCCAAGTCTGCACATTTTTTAGCTAAAAGCCCTGAGGGACGTTGTTTTGTATAGCACTGTCATGACGACAGCACGGAGTTTTTTTTCTGAATGGACCAGCTGACGGTCATAATTCATATTAAAGGTATCAACGCATTTTTTCATTTCATAACTCCTGACACAAATTAAGACATAACTGTCACTATAAGTTTCTCAGAATACAATAGTGGTCAAATACTGAAACTTGAGTCTTATATCTTTTTAATGATGTATAGTTTGTCAAAGTATAACATTTAATCTGATAGTAACTTTGAACTAAATAAATAAAAAAACGCTTCAGTGCGCCGACGCACTGGTGCAGCTTAACAGTTAACACAATCATACAATTATATTACATACTGATTAGTTAACACATCTTCCTTAGTAGTTAACAGTAGTGAAGAAGTAGTTAATGAAGAATTACCTACTAGTTCTTCAATAATTCCTTATTAGTTATGCAGTAAGTAAGATACAGTATTCTAAAGTGTTTCCTAGTTATGTTTGTGATTTAGTTAATAAAACTTGTGCACACTATGTATTTGGTTCTGATTCTCTGCTTGCAACAGGCTCTTGACTACAGGCTCTTAGAACTGTACAGTAAGAAAAGACATTTCCCTTCCACGGAATTGAATATTTCTTAGAATTAATAAACAATTAACGCTGAGTGTTCACAAGACAAACAGGTGGGTTGATTGTTATATTAATTTTACTACATTAAGTTAATTATATTAACTGATCCAAATATTCATAATCAATTATAACCAGTTATTATTGATTATTAATATTTCATAGAGCTAATTCATTACATAGTCAACAATGAAGAATCAAGAATGGACACCAACCTATTTGTTCCTCAGTATCTTCATGTTCTATTGGGGATGGTTCTGGATCACACATGTCTTCAATCTCCTCTTTAACAGATTTCAGCTGCTACTCCTGGAGTTTGAAACAAAAAATGTCAGTTCTTGTCTTTTGCTCTTTCACTTACACTGGGTCTGAAATATATTAAAACATTAAGTTGTTAGTAGGGATGGGACGATTAGCGGTTTCACTATAAACCACGATAAAATGTACTGACGGTTAGTATTATCGTTTAAAATTTAATAATCATTAAAACCGTGTTTGATTATCACGATTTTAATAACTCACTGTAAATCCTGTCCAGCCAGCAACAGTGGGACGCAGGCAATGTAAAAAACGTATTTTATTAGAGACGGAATGGCGGAAGGCTGTGATCGTGCTCGGGAGATTTCTCAGCCTTTTAAGAGAACCAAATCTGAGCTATGGTCATATTTTGGCTTTTACAAAAGTCCTGAGTGAAACTTAATCGAGGATGTTCACTACAATAGGGGGGAAACACTTCAAATCTGCAGAGTCCTCTTGTGTGACCATCACCCACTGTTTATAGCCAACGCAAGGCAAGTTAACTTTGACCTCAATGCCAAAACTAGCCTAGCCTTGGCCTATTAAAATTATAAAAGATAAAAACATAACAAGCCCAACAGTAGGCTAAGCTATAAAAATGCAATATATCAAGTGTCTTCCATATTTATGTTTGTGGGTGCATTTGACCCTCAAAATGTAAGTTAAACAAGAACACACAGAAATATAACAGACGCAGACGGTCACGTTCAGGGAAAAAAATTATAAATAACTTCATTGCCACACGTGAATGACGTGTGACGTCTGACTCGACACTTCACTGCCACGCGTGATTTACGTCTGCGTCTTAAAATGAATGGAATAAATAGCAGAATAAAAAAATTAAATAATAATAAGACCTTGAGTGAGACGTTCATTGTGACGAGTGCATGTTGCAAAGTTGCATTAAAGACCCGAACGGAACGCCATATTAACATGGGATCCGAAATAAAAACGGACAACAAGGTGTCTACTATTGATGCATTTGCAATTACTCAACTTTTTTTAATGTGGTCATAGAACTCACAAACATGTCAGCGGCAACAATAGTGACCGGTGGGATAACCCATTGTATCTACATGCTAATACACATAGGCTAACGGTTCTACCTTACTTTCTGCTGCTACCTAACTTTCTACCTAATTTTACACACACACACACACACACACACACACACACACACACACACACACACACACACACACACACACACACACACACACACAGAAACACACAGCAAATAGACCTATATTCAGTCTGTCCAATGGTTGTTACAACACAGTAACCCACTGGTCACAATTGTGACCGATCATAAAACACACTTTTCCATGAAAATTTCTAAAAATGATGATTGATTGTTTCAAAGGGATACTAATGACATGATTTGGATATTTTTGTGTGGGATTAAATGGGTTTAAACATCACATAGTTACAGGCTAACTTCAGCGCATGACACAGTATAGATTAACATTTAGGCCTACTACAAATGATGGCCGTGAAAGAGACTTAGCATAGGCTACTATTAAACAGTTAGCAATAATGTTAAGCGCACCAGAATTAAATAATATATTAATTAAAGAAGTAAACAGCATAGCTTTAAATAAACATATTAAGAAGTAAACAGCTTGACTTACAATTCAGTTGACATCCAGAGAGTGTTTGTTTATTGTTTATTTTTGAACCACAACCCATTATGTCAGAATGTTTATTTTTGAACCACAACCACAATTTATATTTTTATAGACATACATATATATATATATATTTTTTTTTTACCTTTTTGTGTTTGTATTTCATCTCATTAGTTTGAGTTTTCAGTTTTGGACATTTTATTCAATCAGTGTCATTCATTAAAAATGAACAAACAATCATATATCATATTTTAATATATAAAAAAACATTTTACATTTTAATTATTCTTATTTACAATTTACACCAGTACACAAAGTAACAGTAAAACATTGTCAATCATAAAAAAAACGTATAAAATAGTACATTTGCGTTTGTAAAATGAACGAGCTGGGACTCGGCTTTACATTCACTCAGGGACTAGAGATGTGTTCATCACGATTATGTGGAATACACAGAATGAAACATGACAATCATACTAATAGTATTCAGATATCAGTGAAACAATTACACCAGAAAGCATTGAAGTGAAAGCCCTATAAAATATTTTGAACAAGAGATTTGCTTAATTGAGTAAGGTCACTGTTTTCTAAAAGAGCAGGTTCTAGAATAAAAAGGCATATTTGATGCTATGCATGTACTTGTTGAGATGGTATTGGTGAGTTTATGTAGGGGTGTGTGTGCAATGCAAAAAAACACAGTCATATGCTTCATCCACAATACTAGAATGCTTTTCCATTTTGTCTTTTCTATTTCATTAAAATCACAAATTCTGTTAATCCCTCTAATCAGAAAAACCCGGCAGCCATTTTGGATAAACATGTCTAAGCAGTTTCTAAAGCTCACTAGCAGCTCAGATGGCATTGTGTCGTTCGGTTCCTGGTTGTCTTGTAAACGGACTCATTGAAAGGCAGAATAAACATGCAGTCAACATACGGAGTAACTGCTTACAAGCAAAGAGCAGAAAAAATGATCTAAATATCGGATGTATCCTTCACGGCCTTAAATCGCCCACAATCCTTTGCACATATTCAAATTCAAACAAGTCGATACTGAGCTCGTCTGAGTTCATTATGACATGTAAGACAAACATAATATTCTCGGACATGAAAGTATAGATGTTATCTTTTGTTTTTGCTGTAAATGAATTGCTTAACACTAAACTGCCAATAATGTAAGCCACTGGGAGACCACATACGGTGGTCATTCACAGTACTGTATTAATAGAAAGCCAGTTAGTTAATATAAAGATTTGTAAAAGTATTAGTCTAAAATTAAGTGCGGGGGCACTAACATTTATAACGTAGTCATACACATTTCCTTTTCCATCTCATTCTAGCATTTAATGCTGAGGAGGACTCTAGTCTACAAGCCTCTGAAAGACTCGGTAGGATGAAGAAGCTTGTGTGTGTGTGTGTGTGTGCTGACCTGCTCATTCATGATGGCGGAGAGCTCGGTCAGCATGTCTTTATAGTGTGCTTTCATCTCCTCCTGATACTCCAGCAGATCTTCTTTTATGAGGCACTCGTTCACTTCCAGGGCCTGCCCACATGCGTCTGCAAACTGCCTGAGGGACGAGAAACAGCAAATTACAGTCACAGGCCTAAACAAACCAAACCTTTGTGGTCTTTTAAAGGTGCCTTGTGTAATGTCCGCCAAAAATTCAATTCATACTCCACATTCCATACCAGATGGGGGCAGTATACCTCCAGAAAGTGAGTTGGTCTACTCTAGAGTAACAACCGAGAAACGGCATAGTCTCTATGCTCCGCCCCTACCTTCACAACGACCCTAGAGCCATAGCCGAAGCCGAGCCAACTCCTAATAGAGGACGTTTTGACTCCAGAGGAACGTTGGTTGATGTCAAGTGATTTTGAAATATGACATCTTCAAGCTACTCCCCTTCACCTTTACCAGAGAATATGTTCATATTCGTTTTGTTCATATTACATTTTTATTGTTAGTTTGAATTACATTAATTTGACAGACAGCATTCGCTGATGTTGACCAAGCTAGCGCCAACGTAACCAGAGCTGCCAACTCTCACGCATTCACCGTGAGACACACGCAATTGACACTTTTCACATGCTCTCACTCCACACATCCATTTTCTCACGCACAGAAAAATCGCGAAGCAAAGAGGACACGGAGACCGACAGACTAGACAGAGCAGGTTAGTTATGATATAAAAAAATCTCAGCTCTCAGATTCCGTCAATTTTATTACGCAATTCAAACAATAAATACTGTTTTGGCGCTTGTAAATGTTACACGACAGATCCCTAGCGGCACGTGAACCGATCATCTCTACTAGCTAATAGTAAAAAAACACGAACACTGTTGAAAGATACAGTAGGCTACAACTTACCAAAATGTATTCCTCATACATAATATCGACCAATCAGTGTTTTTTATCAGCGTGAAGAGGTCAATAACATAGCTGGAGAACAATTATGTCAGATTTACCTCAGATTTACCTCAGGAAAGCCATTTAATAAACATAATATAGGTCATGTAGTTGGCTAATGTTACATTTTAGCATCAGCTTGGTAGAGACGGGCTCTGGTAGATAACAGGTGAAAACCGGATCGGATCTGTGGGTAGAGAGCTAACTATCAAACGCTAACAGCTACGGTTAGCCATCGCTAACATTAGCACGTTTATCGAACAGCCTTCGATACATTTCTATGTTATAACTTCCCGAAAAAACTACACAAACATATAAAACAAACTTCTAGCGAAATACTAACAGCATCTTACTTACCAATCCAAAAGAAATGTTGCAAGTTCGGAGTCGAACCTCATTTCTTTCATGTCCATCAGTTGTCTCCAGCGATGGAAAGCAGTGCCAATGTTTACTCTGGTTCTGTTTCTTTTTTTATCTGATTTTATTTGTGATTCAGAGCGCGTTTTTTTCCCTGCAGCGGGTGGTGGTGGTGGTGGTGGTAGGGGTCTCTTGCCAAGGGCTTCAGCCATTCTTCCGCTCTCTTCCCTGAACTGAAATGTAGTAGTGGGCTGTACTTTCCACACGATTGACATCAGGTTCAAGTACAAGCCCACAAGCCGTGCGAGTTATTCGTGTATTGCAGTTTGGCTGGTGGTTATGTTGCCCCCATACCGCCTCCCATGGCCGAAACTGGTATTATGACACCTGTCGGGCTGTGGCTAGTAATTTAGCATGCTAATTCAGGTTGATATCTCTGCAGCACTATAACTTGTCATTTTTTTAATGACATCATCACCCTTATTTCTTCTCATTCTTTTGATGCGTGTAGCTCATTTTTTGGATATTTTTACCTCAATTCTTACACATGGCACCTTTAAACCTATATCCTTATCTCCTAGTGTTATTGTCAGTCACTTGATAAGTGCACAAGCAAGCGCACAGAGAGATTTGCACTCTTCATAAGAGAGCACAGCATATCTAGATATGTGCCAGAGCGGAGGAAATTCACTGTTTTTATAAATCCTCGATGGTCGGAACAATGAATAAAGAAGTACCTGAAGATCTCTTTCAGGAGTTTGACTTGGTTGTCTGGGTATTTCTTGGCATTCTTCTCCTCAAGGAAGGCTCGGGCGTAGGCCATGGGCCCTGCATTTACCTAAACACGCATAAACTTCATGAAATACATTCTTATTCTACAGTCTTAGTAAAGATGATGGAATAGCTAAAGCTTAATGTCATTAAAGGGAAGTTCGCCCAAAAATGAAAATCCTGTCGTCATTTACTCACCCTCAAGTTGTTCTAAACATGTATGATTTTATTCTTCTACTGAACACAAATGAATATATTTTAAAGAACATAAGTAACCAACAGACTGGGCCATCTGACCAATCAGAGCAGAGAAAGCCAGTCTGTTGTGATTGGTCTACTCTGCTCTGATTGGTCAGATGGCCCAGTCTGTTGTGATTGGTTTACTCTGCTCTGATTGGTCAGATGGCCCAGTCTGTTGTGATTGGCTTTCTCTGCTCTGATTGGTCAGATGGTCCAGTCTGTTGTGATTGGTCTACTCTGCTCTGATTGGTCAGATAGCCCAGTCTGTTGGGATTGGTCTACTCTGCTCTGATTGGCCAGATGACCCAGTCTGTTGGGATTGGTCTACTCTGCTCTGATTGGCCAGATGACCCAGTCTGTTGGGATTGGTCTCCTGCTTACAGCGCCTGTCTGAAGTTAAACTCCCATTAACAGATCTGAACTTCAGCTCTGGAGGCTTCCTAAAGCTCAGTGATTGTACACACTGTAAAGACAGTAACAATGACGTCGATTTTACCATATCAATTTGAGCGCGAGTCCGATGATGAAACATGGGAAGAACTAGTAATTCAACCAAACCTTTTTTCTCAGCGTCCATGTTAACAGATTAGAGCATTCACACCACATGCAGAGGCTGAATTAAAGCCACAGTGCATTGCTCTTGATCAAAATTGACCTGATCAACATGAAAAATAACAAATTTCCCCCAAAAATCATGTAAGTGTTTTGTGTTTCACAATAACCATATAAAATTCCACGCTGTGAAAAAAAAAATACTCGAAAACACCATGTCACTGTACGTCCCAGATCTAAGTTTTGGCAGAGTGCACGTGGATCTGTCTGCCTCTTCCAAGGCCACTTTTTAAAATAATTTTCACTTTTGGTGTGAAAAATTCCAACATTAAAAATTATACTAATACTAATTAAAAGGTCGGCTTCAGAATCGGAATTGGGAACCAGTGTGCTGAGGTAACAACTGCACATTTCCACTTTTTTTCCCCAAAATATGATTTCAAGAGTTTCTGAGTGATTGAGTGTCTTACCTGTCCATAGAAAGCCACACGATAGTACCGACCAAACAGACGTTTCTCTGAGTTCACAACCTCTGTCACCTTCAGGTATGAGCAGTGAATGTCATAGTACAGCTCCGATAACCGCTATTGGACACACACACAAACACACAGTTGAAAAGCATGCTCCCTCATGTTTATTTTCTTCCAAGTCAACCAATAAAAAGTCCAAGTACCGTAACCCCCTGGGGTCAGCGGTATCGCCGGTGATACCAGCTCGCTTTTTTCCTTATCAGTGCAAAAGAGACTATAAATACTCTGTTGACTTTGATCTTTCATACAAGTTTCATACATCAATCGATCCTGTTAAGTGTGTATTCTTTTTGTGTATACTCACAATAAAAACAAAGTGTTGTGCTTTTTGCCAAATAAAGAAAAATAAACATGATGCGAGTTCTGCCTTCTCTCTGCCAGTGTAGTCCATTCTGAAACGCGTCCGAAAATGAACTGTAACTCAGCAAATACTCAGTCAAACAAGCATACAGGCACACAGGCATGAAGCTTGAATTATCTTCTTTTAAATGAAGTAATTTTTATAAAAAAAAACAAATATTCTCAGTTTATGTAATATGAATGAAAAGAGAGAGATGTCAGTCGTTCTCATCTCAGCTCATTATGTTTTATTGTGGGCGCCCACGGAGAGCGCCCGCTATTCAAACGCAAATAATCTGAGGCGATACAAACCTGTGAAACGCCCCCATATCAGCTGGATAACCAGGCTTGGGAGGGTTACTTTAAAAATCTATTCCGTTACAGTTACAAATTACTTCATAAAAAAAGTATTCAGTAACGTAATCCAAGTACTATAATATGAAAGTAATGTAACTGATTACTTTTGGATTACTTCAAGGTCACGTATATAAATAAAGTCAAGCAAGAAGAAATAATTTTTTTTTTAAAGAAAAACAAAATGTATTTATTAAAAATTTGGTCCAGTGTACAAAATTTGCAAAATATACACACAGGCCTGAATATATATTTATGTAAAGGGATATACAGACATCTAGTGGCTAATGTATGGTATTACAGATTATTTTGTTTTATTTTTAACTAATTTTTAAATAAAAAATAAAAACACAACATTTAAAATTTTTACACAATCTACATATTAGTTTATTTTAAAATAGGCCTACATGTTGACTAAAGCCGTGATCTTTCTTAATTTGCCTGACTGAACTTGGGGCGTTGGCAGTGGGAGTTCCCCTTCGTTACCTAGACAGTGAACATCCCGTTACGTGAGAAAAGATTAAGAAAGGACATTTTAGGTACTAAAAAAGCTACTCTCCTAATTTCTACAAAATAGCAGCGGAATTTCCATGAATTAAAAGCGATTTTACCCGCAGGCAGCATCGTTTCTACTAGCAGCAGTGATTCATTCAGCGTCTGAGGAGATCGTAGACAGCTGTTATTTGCACATGCACCAGCGGGTGGCACACGTGAGTCATTACTGGCAACAGAACCAGGAACCACTGTATAATCAAGCAGCGCTTAATATAGTGTTATTATGCCAAAATACTTATTTATTTAGTTTTAAATGAAACCATTGTAATCGTGAAAGTATTCCCCCTTTTTTCAAAATGTAACTATAATCTTATTACTACGTTTTTTGACATAACTGTAACGGATTAGTTACTGGATTTTTGTATCCTGATTACATAACGCCGTTACATGTATTCCGTTACTCCCCAACCCTGTGGATAACACACACCGTGAGTTCACTTTCAGAGTCATGTAAAATGGTAAATGGTAAATGGACTGCATTTATATAGCGCTTTCACAGACCTATGGCCACCAAAGCGCTTTACATAGCCTCACATTCACCCATTCACTCACTCATTCACACACCGACGGCGGTGTCCTTTAAATGTACTTTACGACGCTGTGAGGAATAATACTATCTTAATAATAATCCTGGAAAATGTACCTCAGAAGTGCTGTAAGTTTCACTTCGAGGAGCAACGGATCCGGCTGAGGAATAGGTCAGTTCTATATTTGCTTTGTTCTAATCGCAATAGTGTCTGTACAGGCAAAAAGACTGTTTCAAAATGAACCGCGTTTCTGTGTGTGAATGAATGAACAGCTTTTACCAAACTCTAGGACCATGTGATATTTCAGTTTTTCTTTTTTAATAAATGTGCAAAAATGTCAACAATTCTGTGTTTTTCTGTCAATATGGGGTGCTGTGTGTACAATAATGAGGGGAAAAAAGAACTTAAATGATTTTAGCAAATGGCTGCAATATAACAAAGAGTGAAAAATGTAAGGGGGTCTGAATACTTTCTGTACCCACTGTATATCATATATATATATATATATCATAGATCATTCACGCCCACTCGCATATTGCCTTTCCAAACAAAAAGTGTCTTACACCACTTAGGGGTGGTGGTGGCGCAATGGATAAGACACATGCCTTTGGTGTGAGAGACCCGGGTTCGAATCCACTGTGAGACACCAATGTGTCCCTGAGCAAGACACTTAACCCCTAGTTGCTCCAGAGGCGTGCGACCTCTGACATATGACATAGACCTCTGACAATTGTAAGTCGCTTTGGATAAAAGCGTCAGATAAATGTAAATGTAAATGTTACAAAATTTAAATCAATGTATTGTTTTATGTGAATGATTAGGCATGATGATTTTCAGATCATTTTGAAGAAAAAACTCTAGGCGACAAAATGCATTATTCAGAAGTCTTATTGACACATATTTAGTATGTGTTTTGTGGCCTTATTTCAGAAACTTTCATTTTTAGTTATTTTCAATAACCATGCATAAACATTATTCTCTCAAAAATACAAGCATGTACATACATGTTGCTCACATATTATGGTAGCCCTGTTTGTGCTAAATAGAGTGTAATTACACCTTTGCCATTAATATGTTTATAAGCAACTGAAAAAAGCACAAATGTCAGGGCATGTCAGAACATCTCAAGGACCCCAAAAAACACCTTAGACCCCAGAGGGTTAATCACGTCTCTTCTCAAAGACAGCTATAACAGGTTTGCTGATCTCTGCAATGAGCTCGTATCTCTCAGACTTCCAAAGATAATCCACGCACATCTCTAACTGCTCCACCAGTGTGTCCTACAGAACAGAGGGATTATTCAGTGTGTATGAGAAACATTTGAAACTATAGGCTTGTTTGAGATGAGCAAAATCTGCGCAGAACCGATCACCGGTGATCAGTGCGAGATGCATGCCGGTTAGAAATGTGTCCGAGTGCGGTCCGCCTTGCTCTGATGTCATGCTGACGTATGTCAAAAATCTCTCGCGATCGCAAGGCGCACCTGTCGGATTCTGCAGTCGAGCACAGTTGCTCTCCACCGACTGCGCTGATCAAAAGCATGATGGGAAACGACTTGCTGACGACACAGCTTAATGCTCATTGGTTTAAACAACTGTGATGTGTTGTTCTCTTTTATAATTCTCTTCAAGTTCTCTTTCTAATATCATGTTTTATATGTATATTATATGTGTGAATATTCCCAAACTATCTGACAGTGCGATCTCTTTGGGTAATGCAATTTAATTTTTATAAAAAAAAAATAAAAATAAAAACACATATGTCTGTATTGAAGAAAAAAATATTGATAAACATGTATTTGGAATGGAATTAAATAACAAGTACTTTGGGTGTCTTGTTCATTTTATTTATTTTAATATAAAATCAACAGAACTTAAATTACAAAAGCATATCTGCTGACTCTGTTGATTTTCTCCTTGATTCTTTTAACTCAAAAGTTAAAAGTGCAATTGATGATATTGCTCCTGTGAAAGTCAGGAAGAAGAGTGGCAGACAAAAAGCACCTTGGAGAAACTCAACAGCAGTGCAAAATATGAGAAGACAATGCAGAAAAGCAGAGCGCATGTGGCGGAAGACAAAGCTTGTAGTCCATTATAACATCTACAAAGACAGCCTTCATGCTTTCAATATGGAACTAGGCAAAGCTAGACAGACTTTCTTCTCAAATATTATAAACTGCAATTTAAACAAAACACGCACTCTTTTTGCTACTGTAGAGAGACTGACAAACCCCCCAAGCCAGATTCCCAGTGAAATGCTCTCAAACAGCAAGTGCAGTGAGTTTGCTTCTTTCTTCTCTGACAAAATCAATAATATCAGAAAGGTGATCAGCACATCCTTGAGTTGCGCTGGGGTCAGACAGATCAGACCACCTGAGAAAGTAGTAACTTTGTCTGATTTCAATAAAATTGATGGCAAAATTTTGGTAGAAACCGTACAACACCTTAAAACATCAACATGCGCTCTTGACACACTTCCCACATCTTTTTTTAAAAGTGTGTTAAACAGTTTAGAAGCAGATCTTCTAGAAGTGGTAAATGCCTCACTTCTCTCTGGGAGCTTTCCAAACTCCCTGAAAACTGCAGTTGTCAAGCCCCTCCTGAAAAAGAACAATCTGGATAAGACCATATTAAGCAACTATAGACCGATCTCAAATCTTCCTTTCATAGGCAAGATCATAGAAAAAGTTGTCTTCAATCAGCTGAACAAATTCTTAAGCTCGAATGGATACTTTGACAATTTTCAATCTGGTTTCCGACCGCATCACAGCACAGAGACAGCGCTCATAAAGATAATAAACGATATTCGCTTAAATACTGATTCAGGCAAATTATCAGTGCTGGTACTACTCGACCTCAGTGCTGCATTTGACACTGTCGATCACAACATACTTCTTGACAGGCTGGAAAACTGGGTGGGGCTTTCTGGGATAGTCCTAAAATGGTTCAGGTCATACTTAGATGAGAGAGGTTATTATGTGAGTATAGGAGACCATAAGTCTGAGTGGACATCCATGACATGCGGAGTCCCTCAAGGCTCAATTCTTGCGCCACTCCTGTTCAACCTGTATATGCTCCCAATGAGCCAAATAATGAGAAACAACCAAATTGCTTACCACAGCTATGCAGACGACACACAGCTGTACTTAGCCCTATCGCCTAACGATTACAGCCCAATTGACTCCCTGTGCCGATGCATTGATGAAGTCAACAGTTGGATGTGCCAAAACTTTCTTCAGTTAAACAAAGACAAAACTGAAGTCATTGCGTTTGGAAACAAAGATGAGGTTCTCAAGGTGAACGCATACCTTCACTCCAGGGGTCAAACAACTAAAAATCAAGTCAGGAATCTTGGTGTGACACTAGAGTCAGACCTTAGTTTCAGTAGTCATGTCAAAGCAATAACTAAATCAGCATACTATCATCTAAAAAATATTGCAAGAATTAGATGCTTTGTTTCCAGACAAGACTTAGAGAAACTTGTGCATGCTTTCATCACCAGCAGGGTGGATTATTGTAATGGACTCCTCACTGGCCTTCCCAAAAAGACCATAAGACAGTTGCAGCTCATACAGAACGCTGCCGCTAGGATTCTGAGCAGAACCAGAAAATATGAACATATCACACCAGTCCTCAGGTCTTTACACTGGCTCCCAGTTAGATTTAGGATTGATTTTAAAGTATTATTACTGGTATATAAATCATTCAATGGCCTAGGACCTCAATACATTGCAGATATGCTCACTGAATATAAACCGAACAGATCACTCAGATCATTAGGATCATATCAGCTAGAAATACCAAGGGTTCACTCTAAGCATGGCGAGTCTGCTTTTAGCTATTATACAAGCCACAGCTGGAACCAGCTTCCAGAAGAGATCAGATGTGCTCCTACAGTGGTCACATTCAAATCCAGACTCAAAACACTTCTGTTTAGCTATGCATTTACTGAATGAGCACTGTGCCACTGTTCGTCCGACTGTACTGTACTGTATTTCATTTTATTTTTCTAAACTGTTTTAATTATTCTTATTTCTTTTTATTATTTTAATTTCTTCTATGTAAAGCACTTTGAATTGCCATTGTGTATGAAATGTGCTATATAAATAAACTTGCCTTGCCTTGCCTTACATCCAGTTTATTAGCAACACTGTGCACGAGCGTGAATATCGTGAATCCCGCGATATCCATCTTTGATCTCACAGGTGTCAGATCCACTACGAGAAGAGAGATCTGTCCGTCTTGCCTGCGCTTTTTTCACTCCTCCTCTCACTGCAGCCGCCTACTCTCGCATACATTTCAGGCGAGGCTAGGCGCATCTCAAACAAGCCTACTGATTCCTCTGAAATGTGCGAAGTGAGAATGCACCTCTGTGTAAGGAGTGTCCTGATTGCCAACGTCTTCTTTCATTGCTCCCTCTTCTTTTACATTCGGAGAAATATTCATGAAGGCGGCCCAACCCATACTGAATGATGCTGCATTTAATACACAAACAGGTTATTAATTCATCCATCTTACATCTACCCATCCATCAGTTCATCCACTAACACATTAGTCCTTGTATTCCATCCATTCTCAAATCAGTTCTCCCTCCGTAGAGTATTCACTCATGCATGGATCCACTCATCCATTCATCTTTCATCCAGTATTTACTCATCATTCTATCCATCTTTAGCCTGGTTAAAACCAGACCATTCTCAGTAGTAGCTGAGTTATGGTCTGGCAAAGCTTCATTAATAACTCATTTCCAAAGGGGCATCACCAACGGACGTCGCTCAAATGTCTCTGGGCACAATTGGATAGACCTAAAAACAATCAGAGCGATCGTCATCGTGTAAAGACATACGCTGCGTCCCAATTCGCCTAAGTTACACTACGCCATAAAAGTATGTACTCTTTTTGTGAAGAAAATGTATTTACTTTTGAATGTGTAGCAAAAAAGTAGGCAAGCTTTGGGACACACTACTTCCTCATCTTTATCGGACGGATCTGTCGCGTGCGTCCTGTCACGTAAACTGCCCCGTCAATCATACGGTCACAGTTAAAATCCTCTATTAAATCTAATTTAATTTCCTACCGTTTCGGAGAGAAATGTAGTAGCACGTTCATCTGCCAGTGGGTCTTTCATGGAGACTGTCCTCATGTGTTTGCAATTTGAATATAATAATGCATTTAAACGTCGGTGCGCTTAACGGACGTCGCTCAAATGCCTCTGGGCGCAATTGGATAGACCTAAACCAATCAGAGCGATCGTCATCGTGTAAAGCCCGCCTCAACGTTTCTGATTGGTGCCGCGATTTCGACGGATTAGAAATGGGCTTGAATGAGCTCTTTGCCAGACTACTTGCAGAGCAAATCTAAATTTGCCGGAAGTTGTCTGGGTTTTCCCAGGCTAATCCATCTTCACATCCCAGACAGCAACATAGTGTCGGCCCAGATTCGGCCCACATCTGGTACACGTGGAATCCACATCTGGGCCGACACTATATCGCTGTCTGGGATCCAATCATCCATTCATCCATCCGCTTTACTCTCTCTGTTAAATCATACATTAACAATCACACAGTAACTTAATTTCAAATAATCAGTGCTACTATTAATTGTAAACAAACACCGTCTTTGCATTGTGATAATATCACAGTATGTGGCACATTACAAGGATGTTTGTGTCTTCAAGCAGTCTTTGCTTGAATCATGAAAACATTAGGTGAGCCGGAAACAGAGAGTTCTTGTGGACCCTTTCATTCACATTCCCGTGCACTGTTATTCACATTAATATTTCTACAGGGTGACAGGTACCTTGCACAAGCACACATTCGGGAAGACATCTTTACAAAAAAATTGAAAACACTAAAAAATAAACTTTACAAATATACCTCATTATAATAACTGATTTAAACATGCCTTTCTGAGTGCAACAAGCCCATTTCAAGAGTTAAACTAATGGACACGCGTGTCTGAAAACCAGTGGTGGACAGTAACAAAGTAAATGTAATTCGTTACTGTACTTTAACGAAAGTACAGTAACGGTACTTACTGTACTGTAAGAGATAGACTTCCTGCTCAGCTACTGTTCGGACGCTCTTGCTTACTGCTCCGCGCTTTGCTCTATCGCTTTTACATTTTATCTCCTATATTTTTATATTTTAGTTCCTTTTATCACCTAATTTTAACTTCAACAAACAGCACAGTACTCAGACAACAAAGTTTGGATTACTACAAAAACGCAGAATTCTTTTACCCGACCAGCTTACATTCCAGGAAAGGAAAACACAACTGCCTACATTCATAAGGATAAGAGAGAAAATGCCTCTTCAGGTTCAAGAATCTACTTGCTGCACTAACTGCCACAGACTCTTACAAAGGATTGCAGTTCTTGAAACAAAATTACTTACGGGACCACCAAACCAGACGGAGCACACAACAGAGCTTCGTCATGGACACCCTCAGCATACAGCCGGTGAGTCCCATGAAACTAGTGCTCCTCGACAGGTAGAGAAACAAGCCGATCGACTTACTAATCGATGGCACAAACAGGGAGCGAGACCCAAAGGCACTCGAGACATCAGATTGTCACGAGCATCACATATTGCCGCAGTAGCATGCTCTACCCCAGATACAGCTCTGACAAGGATTGCAAACACTGGTCTGCTACCACCGCCTATACATCTTGAGAACAGATTTGAAGTACTAATGAATGTAAATGAGGAATCCCCAAATGTGATGAATGTGATCGAACACAGACTGAATGGGCCAGTAGCTAACACTGATGCTAACTGGTGCTCAAGGTCGAGCAGACAGCGGCACTCAGCTCAGAGCGCAGCCGAGCCCAGGACTCTGATAGTGGGGGACTCCATAATCAGAAACATTAGCGGCAGGGACACAACTACGTGCTGCCTTCCACAAGCAACAACTTCTGATGTAAACAGGGAACTTCAGAACATTCTGATGAAACATAAGACTGCAAATCGACTCATAATTCATGTGGGGAAGAATGATATTCATAAAGAGCAGTCAGAACTCCTTAAGAAGGATTTCAATGAACTTTTTGAAACACTTAAAAGACTGAAAGTTCAAACATTCATCAGTGGACCACTACCAGCAAGAGGAACAAACAGGTTTTCACGGTTGCTTGGGCTAAATACATGGCTACAAAAAACCTGCAATATAAAAGGAGTAAACTTCATTGACAATTTCAATCTTTTCTGGAGTCAGAGACAACTTTTTCATCGGGATGGCCATCACCCAAACAAACTTGGTTCAAGAGTGTTAAAGGACAATTTCTACTTCTCCCTCAATCATCCTTCTGCAATGTGTGCCAATCCACTCAATCTGAATGGCACACACACACCTGGACACAGTATGAATGACCACAGGACTTCACTTCAGCAGCAAAATGGACATGCGGTTGACATATCACACAAGGACAATGATAACACCACTCCGCCACAACAACCTCTGCTCACGGACTCAATCTCAGCTGAACCCTGCCCACAGAGCTCACCACAGACAGACACATTAGAACTGCTTCAAGATTCAGCACCCAAGGACGACTTCCTGGAAAACAGCCAGGGAAGCCAGGACAGCATATCACAGCCTCCTTTAACACCAGAGGAACAGCCCCTTTCACCAGATACGTTTTCTCTCTCCCCAGCATCGCCATTACTGTGCTTCTCACAGAGAATGGAAGAACTGGTGCATGCTGGAACCAAACTATCCCACTCTTTTGCTGCAAGCCCCCAGATACCAACCAAAAAACGACAGGCACCGCTGCCACCAAAGCCTGCGGGCCCAGCTCGCCCTCCCCCTCCTATGAGAGCTCTTCGGCCTCTGCCACAACGCCAGGGCCCACACCCTCCTCCATCTGCTCGAGGTGAACCAAAAACAACTGATACCAGCTCTCAGTGATATGTGTCGGGTGCCCGCTCTGATAACAGTAACTTTCTCAAATGTTTACAGAACAAGCGGGAACCCATTGTGCCTGTATCTTTCTCTATTGCTGTTCTATTACAAGATAGAAAGTCTAAGGCCTTCAATAGCCGTACAGCAAACCCAACTAATCTGGTGCCTATTACACGTCAAAGTAAGATTGATGTGGGGACAAAAAGTAAGACTGTTAAGTTAGCACTTTTAAACATTCGTTCACTTAAAAATAAATCACTTCTAGTTAACGACTTAATAACCACAAACAACCTGGATTTTATGCTTCTAAATGAAACCTGGCTAGAAGACAGCTGCAGTGCAACAATCCTCAATGAAGCAGCCCCTCCTAACTTTACTTTTATGAGTGTCTGCAGAGCTGTTAAGAGAGGTGGGGGTCTAGCTGCTCTTTTTAAAGATATCTATCAATGTAAGCAAATATCATTTGGGAATTACCCGTCTTTCGAATATCTGGGTATTGTGTTAAAAGGTGCTCCACGCATTTTACTTATCATTATTTACAGGCCTCCAAAATACTCTCCAGCCTTCGCTGAGGACTTTACAGAGCTGTTATCAACAATTACCTCAGAGTTTGACTGTTTTGCCATTGCTGGAGATTTTAACATTCACATAGATAATGCAGAAAACAATATGGCAAAAGAAATCAAAACTGTTTTAAAAACTTTTGATCTGACTCAGCATGTACATGGACCCACACACAATCGTGGTCACACTCTAGATTTACTTATCAGTAAGGGTCTAAACATTTCATTGATTGTTATTAAGGATGTAGCACTGTCTGATCATTTCTGTATTTTCTTTGATATATTGATCTCTCCTGCCACTGAAGCTAGATCTGTGTCTGTCAAGAAGAGATGCTTAAATGAGAACACTGGTGTCCTATTTATGAAGGCTATATCCTTAACACCAAGCATATCTGCAGACTCTGTTGATTTTCTCCTTGATTCTTTTAACTCAAAAGTTAAAGGTGTAATTGATGATATTGCTCCTGTGAAAGTCAGGAAGAAGAGTGGCAGACAAAAAGCACCTTGGAGAAACTCAACAGCAGTGCAAAATATGAAAAGACAATGCAGAAAAGTAGAGCGCATGTGGCGGAAGACAAAACTTGTAGTCCATTATAACATCTACAAAGACAGCATCCATGCTTTCAATATGGAACTAGGCAAAGCTAGACAGACTTTCTTCTCAAATATTATAAACAGCAATTTAAACAACACACGCACTCTTTTTGCTACTGTAGAGAGACTGACAAACCCCCCAAGCCAGATTCCCAGTGAAATGCTCTCAGACAGCAAGTGCAGTGAGTTTGCTTCTTTCTTCTCTGAGAAAATCAATAATATCAGAAAGGTGATCAGCACATCCTTGAGTTACGCTGGGGTCAGACAGATCAATCCACCTGAGAAAGTAGTTACGATGTCTGATTTCAAAGAAATTGATGGCAAAATTTTGGAAGAAACCGTACAGCACCTTAAAACATCAACCTGCGCTCTTGACACACTTCCCACATCATTTTTCAAAAGTGTGTTAAACAGTTTAGAAGCAGATCTTCTAGAAGTGGTAAATGCCTCACTTCTCTCTGGGAGTTTTCCAAACTCCCTGAAAACTGCAGTTGTCAAGCCCCTCCTGAAAAAGAGCAATCTGGATAAGACCATATTAAGCAACTATAGGCCGATCTCAAATCTTCCCTTCATAGGCAAGATCATTGAAAAAGTTGTCTCCAATCAGCTGAACAAATTCTTGAGCTTGAATGGATCCTTTGACAATTTTCAATCTGGTTTCCGACCGCACCACAGCACAGAGACAGCGCTCATAAAGATAATAAACGATATTCGCTTAAATACTGATTCAGGCAAATTATCAGTGCTGGTGCTACTCGACCTCAGTGCTGCATTTGACACTGTCGATCATAACATACTTCTGGACAGGCTGGAAAACTGGGTGGGGCTTTCTGGGATAGTCCTAAAATGGTTCAGGTCATACTTAGATGGGAGAGGTTATTATGTGAGTATAGGAGACCATAAGTCTGAGTGGACATCCATGACATGCGGAGTCCCTCAAGGCTCAATTCTTGCGCCACTCTTGTTCAACCTGTATATGCTCCCAATGAGCCAAATAATGAGAAAGAACCAAATCTCAACCAAAACGACACACAGCTCTACTTAGCCCTATCGCCTAACGATTACAGCCCCATTGACTCCCTGTGCCAATGCATTGATGAAGTCAACAGTTGGATGTGTCAAAACTTTCTTCAGTTAAACAAAGACAAAACTGAAGTCATTGCGTTTGGAAACAAAGATGAAGTTCTCAAGGTGAACGCATACCTTCACTCCAGGGGTCAAACAACTAAACATCAAGTCAGGAATCTTGGTGTGACACTAGAGTCAGACCTTAGTTTCAGTAGTCATGTCAAAGCTATAACTAAATCAGCATACTATCATCTGAAAAATATAGCAAGAATTAGATGCTTTGTTTCCAGACAAGACTTAGAGAAACTTGTTCATGCTTTCATCACCAGCAGGGTCGATTACTGTAATGGACTCCTCACTGGCCTTCCCAAAAAGACCATAAGACAGTTGCAGCTCATACAGAACGCTGCTGCCAGGATTCTGAGCAGAACCAGAAAATATGAACACATCACACCAGTCCTCAGGTCTTTACACTGGCTCCCAGTTAGATTTAGGATTGATTTTAAAGTGTTATTACTGGTATATAAATCATTCAATGGCCTAGGACCTCAATATATTGCAGATATGCTCACTGAATATAAACCCAACAGATCACTCAGATCATTAGGATCATATCAGCTAGAAATACCAAGGGTTCACTCTAAGCATGGCGAGTCTGCTTTTAGCTATTATGCCAGCCGCAGCTGGAACCAGCTTCCAGAGGAGATCAGACGTGCTCCTACAGTAGTCACATTCAAATCCAGACTCAAAACACTTCTGTTTAGCTTTGCATTTACTGAATGAGCACTGTGCCACTGTTCGTCCGACTGTTTGTACTGTACTGTATTTTATTTTATTTTTCTAAACTGTTTTAATTATTCTTATTTCTTTTATTATTTTAATTTCTTCTATGTAAAGCACTTTGAATTGCCATTGTGTATGAAATGTGCTATATAAATAAACTTGCCTTGCCTTGCCTTGCCTTACTTAAGTAGCTTTTTTGTGTATCTGTACTTTCCTCAAGTATTTCAATTTGGGGAGACTTTTACTTTAACTCCACTACATTTCAAAGTCAAATATCTTACTTTTTACTCTACTACATTTTCAAAATCAGTCGTTCCTTTTTATTCATGAGTGAATAAAAACGTAACTGGTCAAACGAGCCACCAATCACAGTACAGCGTGCGTTTTGTTTTGAACTTGTTTTGCTTGCCCCTGTTAGCGCCTTGGCAGTCTCTAGCGCGAACATAAGGTTCAACGTGACATCACATTAGTGCAACAGCATCACATTTGAGTGTCAATTAAGTGCCTCTGCCTGCCTCGGCCCTGTACAATTTCTTCTTAAAATAATTATCCTTCTAATCTTCTAATCCGGAAACATGTAGAGGTAAGCCATTTTCATTTCACTCATTTTTCAAATGAGAAATTAACAGTAGCTTGCAGAAAACAAGCTTTCATTGTGCATTAAAATAAAGACTATGTGACGTAACCATGAACATTATATACATCGTCAGCTAAGTTAACTTAGCTGTTTCAGCGCATTTCATAGTTCATAGTATTTGTATTTGAAACTTTTTATGCTGAGTGCTCTGTGAATATCGTGAGATGGCAATTAATCGATGTTAACATTCTATGTTGGAATATAAATTCTATTTTGACTTGTTTTACTGTACATGCAGCGTATTCAATTCACATTTATTTGTATTAGCGTTTTTCACAATACATATAGTTTCAAAGCAACTTTACAGAACAAAGTATGTGTCTACATTACAATTTAGAGGGATCTGTTATTAGAGACTGTGTCCAAGTTATCTATGTCAGAAATGTACAGTTCTAAGATAATACAAATCATGCTGTTATTAGCTAACATCATGTATTAATTTAAAGAAGGAAACAATGAGCTAATTAAAGTAATTATTACGAGTTGGGAACATTAATGACTACATTATAAGAACATTTTGCATTGGTGCATGTATGATGCTAAAACAGTTGACTGGTGGAGTGCAGAGATTGTTATTTTCAAAAGTTCAGCTTCCAAAGACTGTGATCTAAGAAAAGAAAGAAAAAAAAAAAAGAAAAAACTGTGAACATACTGATATCAAGAGAAACTATAGGGCTGCACGATTTGGGGAATAGATTTTAGATTTTTCTGGTTAAAATTTCTTTTTAAAATTCACAGAATACACACACACACACACACGTTTCCAACAATATATAATGAACACCAGGTTTGTTGTGCCTTGTAGGCATAGGCTACGCAGTGCTGCATAAAATAATAATAACAATAAATTAAATCTTCCAAAAGATTTCAAGAACAACTACGCTAGAGAAAAATTTATTGATTATCATATGTTACTTCAAATGTTTCCATTCGTTATGATGATATGAAATGAGATAATAGTAAAAACATAAAGCCTAATGTTTGGTGCATTTTTCCTTTCAAACGCGATCGCGCTCCAAAATATAATACATTCAAACGCGATCACGCTCCAAAATATGATACTCAAACCCACAGCGGCTCCAAAATATTAAACATTATGGTTATACATATCTATGTTTGAGCAGATATCCACAAACAGTATTTAACAGGAAACACGGGTCTAAATAGTATAATATTCACCATATATCTAGCAACAGTTCAACTGCAATGTGAAGTTTATGCAACAATACCATAAACTAATAAGTAAGAATTTCTTACCTTACATCTTTCTTGACTTCAAATCGCGTTCTTCTTCTTCTGAGGTAAATCCAATGTAAGCTCAGACGTGTCTTCCAAACTCGACGAAAAGCAGAGACTTGTGAAGTGTTTTGGTGTTTTGTGTTTGAGGTAACCAGGGCGTTCGCGTTCCATGTGGACGATTTGCATGTGAATCTCTTTTGCGCGAGTGGGCGTGTCGAATTAAAAAGTAATTAGCAAGCGTTTGAGATACTGGACATCCTGTTGGTTTTATACAAATTACTTAAACAGAGAATATTTGTTTTCAGTTTGAATCCGATCATTTAAAAGTACACACTTAAATGTGTATAAAGGTATATGGCTCATAAATGTGTGACAAGTATTCGCTGAGTTTTGATTCAGTTTATAGACGTGCTCAAGAAAAAAAAGTTCACCGCGACGGAGAGGCAGAACGCACACCCTGTTTATTTTCTTTATTTTACAAAAGCACAATGTTTTGATTTGATTGTAAGTGGACACATACAAAAGTAGAAATATCACAGATTATTTTTTTATATTTCTCTTTTCTGTATAACCATAAGTGACGGAGTAATTTAAGTTTATGTTGCTGCTATGTGAAAAAAATCCAGCAAAACGCGTCGGCGCGTTTCTCGACCTCAGAGGGTTAACCTGTTGTATGAAATCAATGTCACAGTTTCAATCGTGATTGTATTCAGGAAACAGTAGCCTACTCGTCAAGTGAGGTTGCTTAACTCTATCATAGGTTATAAAATATATAAAAACTCCATATTTGTAATTTTTATAGTCAGTATGTTGTTAACTGGGTTTCTTTTTTGTGTGCTGCGCTCATTTGTTTAAGTTTCTCCTGGAGAAGCTGCACGAGCCTCAGCAGCGCAACCTTGTTACCGTTGATCAGTAATACATTTATTATCAACTGTTGATTGCAACTTAAAATGAATGTAATAAAATTAGAATAATCTCTCGTTTTAGTGATTCCCAAGTTATTTTTTGTCATTGACGTTCAAATCAGGCTACTCTGGTCGGGCTAAATTCTCTTTCAGGTAGGCCTATTGTATATATATATATATAAATATATTAGGGATGTCGGTTACTGGGGGCTTTTAAATCGCTAACTTAAAGTAAAATACAGATGTCTGCACAGACTTTAATAATGGTGCTGAGTAGAGCGAGCATTTTCAATGAATTCCTATGGAAGTAGGAATTAACTAAAACGTTCACTCTGTTCTGCTTGTTCCTCGCCGTGGGCGCTCACAGTTATGAATGCCTGTTTAGCCAAGAGCTTTTAGTTTAATTTTAAAATGAACGCCATTTCGGGGGGTGGATTGCTTGAATTTATTTTACAAAAGCACAATGTTGTGTTTTATTGCGAGTGTATATAAATATAAGTAAACACTTTGCAGTTTGAATGATGTCCTGTATGAACAAAATTATGTGCCAATTATGTTTTTATGTGTCTACTGTTAAATCACACACACATTCCAGCATTGCAAACTTGACATCGCAGCCTGTTCATTATAGCCTTAATAAAATATAATAAAATAGTAAACCTAACATATACACACTGCTCTGTTTAAATAGTCAGTAGTACAATTCGTACATTCACAGTAAGCACTTCTCCACTGTGATTTTTCCAAGCACATTTTTGTGCGTGTGAAGAGGATGATTTTTTCCGTCGATATTGGAACACGAGTGAAGTACAAAGCCTATAATAAAGAATAGTTTAGCATCCAAATACATCGCAACTGTTGTAACGTTTTGATTCTAATGAAAGGGTTACGTGAGCCCAACACTTACTTTCGTTTTTATTTTTACATTAAATTTAAAGGATTTGTTGTGGAATATTTTGAGTGTATCACAAAATCAGAATAAGGTAAGACAAGAAAAATTCCCCGTCTTTATTATATATATATATATATGTATATATATATATACACTGCTCAAAAAAATAAAGGGAACACTTTTTAATCAGAGAATAGCATCAAGTCAGTTAAACTCCTGGGATATTGATCTGGTCAGTTAAGTAACAGAGGGGGTTGGTAATCAGTTTCGGCTGCTTTAGTGTTAATGAAATTAACAGCAGGTGCACTAGATAGGCAACAGTGAGACAACCCCCAAAACAGGAATGGTTTTACAGGTGGAGGCCACTGACATTTTTTCCCTACTCATCTTTTCAGACTGTTTTTCACCAGTTTTGCATTTGGCTAGGGTCAGTGTCACTACTGGTAGCATGAGGCGATACCTGGACCTTACAGAGGTTGCGCAGGCAGTCCAGATCCTTCAGGATGGCTCATCAATACGTGCCATTGCCAGAAGGTTTGCTGTGTCTCCCAGCACAGTCTCAAGAGCATGGAGGAGATTCCAGGAAGACAGACAGCTACTCCAGGAGAGCTGGACAGGGCCGTAGAAGGTCCTTAACCCATCAGCAGGACCGGTATCTGCTCCTTTGTGCGAGGAGGAACATGATGAGCACTGCCAGAGCCCTACAAAATGACCTCCAGCAGGCCACTGGTGTGAATGTCTCTGACCAAACAATCAGAAAGAGACTTCATGAGGGTGGCCTGAGGGCCCGACATCCTCTAGTGGGCCCTGTGCTCACTGCCCAGCACCAGGGAGCTCGGTTGGCATTTCCCATTGAACACCAGAATTGGCAGGTCCGCCACTGGTGACCTGTGGTTTTCACAAATGAGAGCAGGTTCACCCTGAGCACGTGACAGACAGGAAAGGGTCTGGAGAAGCCGTGGAGAATGTTATGCTGCCTGTAACATCGTTCAGCATGACCGGTTTGGTGGTGGGTCAGTGATGGTCTGGGGAGGCATATCCATGGAGGGACGCACAGACCTCTGCAGGCTAGACAATGGCACCCTGACTGCCATTAGGTATTGGGATGAAATCCTTGGATCCATTGTCAGACCCTATGCTGGTGCAGTGGGTCCTGGGTTCCTCCAGGTGCACAACAATGCCCGGCCTCATGTGGCGAGAGCATGCAGGCAGTTCCTGGAGGATGAAGGAATGATACCATTGAAGGGCCACCACGCTCACCTAACCTACATCCAATAGAACACCTCTGGGACATTGTGTTTCGGTCCATCTGACATCACCTGGTTGCACCTCAGACTGTCCAGGAGCTCAGTGATGCGCTGGTCCAGATCTGGGAGGAAATACCCCAGGACACCATCCATCGTCTCATTAGGAGTATGCCCCGACGATGTCAGGCATGCATACAAGCACGTGGGGGCCATACAAACTACTGAGTACCATTTTGAGTTGCTGCAATGAAATTTCAGCAAAATTGACAAGCCTGCTGCATCATTTTTTCACTTAGATTTCCGGGGTGTCTTTGAATTCAATCCTCTGTAGGTTGATAATTTTCATTTCCATCAAACGATGTGGCATCCTTTCGTTCATAACACATTACCCAGTCCATATTAGTATAGATATCCAGCATGATATTTTTCCCCATTGAGATCTGATGTGTTTTCAAAGTGTTCCTTTAATTTTTTTGAGCAGTGTATATATATATATATATATATATATGTATGTATATATATGTATATATATGTATATATATGTATATATATATATATATATATATATATATATATATATATATATGTATATGTGTATATATATATATATATATATATATAAATATAGCTGCGAGCAGCGATGGAGGGCCCAAGCCGGTGACACCGCCACCCCGGTGCCTTTAGTGTAACTAAAGGCACCAGGGTGGCGGTGCCACCGGCTTGGGCCCGCAATCGCTGCTCGCAGCTATATTTATTATTAGGGCCCAAGCCCTGAAAGGGCGAAGGCCCTATTGTTTCCGGTAGGATTATTTATTATTATTATTATTATTAGGGCCCAAGCCCTGAAAGGGCGAAGGCCCTATTGTTTTCGTTAGGATTATTATTATTATTATTATTATTATTATTATTATTGTTGTTCAAGGGTTCGGGGGCTTTTGGGGCCTTTAACGTGCTCAAAAACTCATGAAACTTTGCACACAGGTCAGAAGCTGCGGCCATTAGGGCCGGGCTGAAGATGGTACCTGGGCGTGGCAGGGGGGCTCGACAGCGCCCCCTTGAATGGGGTCCGAGTGCGGTCCGAAAACTTGGTCCATATACCAAACACTCTTGCATGAATTAATATGAAACTCGGTACACATATAGATCTTATTGGGATGAACAACTTTCGTGCTCTAAGTTTTACGCCAGCCCAACAGGAAGTCGGCTATTATGGGTTGTTTGGAAAACGCATGCTGTGGAATTTGATGTACTCCTCCTAGGAAATTCATCCATTCGCCTCAAAACTCGGTGTGCATGAAGTCAAGACATTGAGGATGATAAATTGCGGACGGATTTTTGATATCTCGAACGGTTTGGCCAAGGCGAGGAAACGAATTTATGGCGAATAATGGGACAGAGGAAGTGTATTATAACTTCTGCATACATTGACTGATCTTGATAAAACTTCAGCAGTGTGTTCGTGGTCAGAGGCCGATCACATTGATGTGACTATTGTGAGTCAAAGTTATAGCGCCACCAACTGGCAGCAGGAAGTGTGTCACTTTCAAAATGCTTTGATATCACCCTCTTATTTTTACCCGATTTGCTTCAAACTTTATGTGTATAATGTAAACACTGGGCAGATGTAGACCTGTGAAAGGATTTTTGATATCTTTAATACTGTTGCCATGGCAAAGCTTCAAACTTTAATATTCTTTTTTGATGCTTTTGAGACTCTTAACATACTTGAAATTGGATGAAACTCGACAGACACATCACATTTATTAGCCCGTAGACATGTGCAAAGTTTAAGAAACGGGCGTGGTGAGGGGCTCAGTAGCGCCACCTTTAGTCATAAATGGGGCGGTTAGTTTTATCAACAGCAACAAAACTTGGTATGTGTATTGTTCTCATCAAGACGGACAACTTTCTAATTGACATTAACCATCTCCGACCAACAGGAAGAGAGATATTTTGGTTTGAATGTGGATTTTCTGAAGAATTTTCTCTCCCTCTCTCTGTGTCTGTGTGTGTGTGAGGGGAGGGGGGATTTGACTATTGCTTTTATATTGTTAATCAAGGTTTCAGGGGCTTTTGGGGTCCTTAACGTGCTCAAAAACTCTTGAAACTTTGCACACAGGTCAGAACCCACGGCCATCAGGGCCGGGCTGAAGCTGGTACCCGGGCGTGGCTGGGGGGCTCAACAGCGCCCCCTTGAACGGGGTTCTAAAACTTGATCCATATATCAAACACGCTCGCATGAATTAATATGAAACTCGGTACACATATAGATCTCATCGGGCCGAACAACTTTACCCCGGTCAAGTTTTACGCCAGCCCAACAGGAAGTCGGCTATTATAGGTTGTTTGGAAAACGCTTGCTGTGGAATGTGAAATACTCCTCCTGGAAAATTCACCGTGTCCCCTTCAAACTCGGTGTACATGTAGTCAAGACTTTGAGGATGCTAAATTGCGGACGGATTTTTGATATCTCGAACGGTTTGGCTGTGGCGAGGAATCGAATTTATGGCGAGAAAAGAGAAACACGGAAGTGGAATAACTTCTGCATACATTAACTGATCTTGATCAAACTTCAGCAGTGTGTTCGTGGTAAGAGGCCGATCAGATGGATGTAGCTATTGTGAGTCAAAGTTATAGCGCCACCAACTGGCAGCAGGAAGTGTGTCACTTTCAACATGCTTTTGACAAAAGTGGGGGGGTTACTTTTAACTACAGTAAAGAAAAAATAGTTTCTATATTGTTCTCATCAAGCCGGACAACTTTCTAATTTACATTCAATAGCTCTGGCCATCAGGAAGTCAGATATTTTGGTCTGAATGTGAATTTTTTTGCAAAATCAGCCTCTGAATTTTTAGCCACTCCTCTTAAACTATTTATTTTATTCGTACCAAACTTTTTCAACATGATGAAACTACATTAATCCCTCGCCATAGCAAAACCGTTTGAGATATTTATTATCCATTCACAATTTAGCATATTTAAAGTAAAAATCTTCTAAAAATGTAATTATATACCATTTATTTCTATATAAAAGTATACAAATATCACAACTAAACCCATTTTATTCTGTTTTTGCAATTCAAGAAGAATGAAAAGGTTAAAAACAGGCTATTTAGTGCTATTTGGTTCAACAAAAAAGCAAACATAGGGCTATACTGCCCTCTTGTGTCCAAAAGGACATCAAAATAGTATATAAAACTTTTTACCAGGTAGGCCAATATTGTATTTAAATATACATTTATTAGGTATGTGTCTGAGGATATTTTCCCACCGGTTAATCGACGTGTGACACGAGTGGGTGCTTTTAAATCGCTAATATAATAGTGAAAGAAAAATAATGATAATGTTGCACACACAAATCACACACATGTGGGAAAGAATGATGCTTTTAAACAACACTAAACCGCCATTAGGTGTCGCCAGGCATCCATCTTAATAAGCGAGTCATTGATTCATTCGTTCAAACGATTCGTTCGAATGAGTCGATCATGATTAAGACAGATGTTTATGGATTGATCATTCAATCTTTGAGTCAACCGATTCGTTAAAAATGCTGAATCGTTCAGTTATGAGAAAACACGTGATGCGTGATGGTTCTGCCGTGATCTTTGTTTAACTATTTTCGCTGCTGAAACAGAACAAAAACAGTCAACATTGCATCTAAAATGTAAGTGACTTAATTGTAACTGTTTATTAACCTGTTGTATGAAATCTAGGGGTGGGAGAAAAAATTGATTCTTAGATGCATCGCGATGCGGACGTGGACGATTCTGAATCGATTCACAAATGTCAAAAAATCGATTCTCTAAAAAAATATTTTTCTAATAACGTAATATTGACGGAAGGCAAAAGGCGGAACTCTAAGCGGACGTGCGTGCAGTCTGTGGCGCGCACATAACAGAGAAGTTTCTTCTGCTCACCAAGGCTGCATTTATTTGATTAAAAATACAAACAAAAACAGTAATATTGCAAAATAGTATTCCAATTTAAAACAGCTGCTTTCTATTTTAATATATTTTAAACTGTTATTTATTCCTGTGATCAAAGCTGAGTTTTCAGCATCATTACTCCAGTCGTCACTGTCACATGATCCTTCAGAAATTATTCTAATATGATGATTGATACTCAAGAAACATTCATTATTATTTTAAATGTCGAAAACAGTTGTGTACAGTCTTTGATGAATAGAAAGTTCAAAAGAACAGCATTTATCTGAAATCTAAAGCTTTTGTAACGTTAAACACTACCGCTCAAAAGTTTGTGGTTAGTAATAATTAAAATTTTATTTTTGGGGGAAAGAAATAAAATAAATCAGTACTTTTATTTATGAAGGATGAGTTAAACTGATCAACAGTTACAGTAAAGACATTTATAATGTTAAAAATATATATATTTGAAATATATGCTGTTCTTTTGAACTTTACATTCATCAAAGCATTTTGAAAAAAAAAATCTGTACACAACTGTTTTCAACATTGAAAATAATAATGAATATTTATTGAGCATCAATCATCATATTAGTATGATTTCTGAAGGATCATGTGACACTGAAGACTTGAGTAATGATGCTGAAAACTCAACTTTGATCACAGAAATGAATTACTATGTAAAATATTTTAAAATTGAAAACAGCTGTTTTAAATTGGAATAATATTTCACAATATTACTGTTTTTGTTTGTATTTTTAATCAATAAATGCAGCCTTGGTGAGCAGAAGAGACTTCTCCTAAAAACATTAAAAATCTTCCTGACCCCAAACTTTTGAACAATAATATATATATATATATATATATATATATATATATATATATATATATATATATATATATATACATACATATATATTTATGTGTATGTATGTATGTATATATATATATATATATATATATATATATATATATATAAATATAGCTGCGAGCAGCGATGGAGGGCCAAAGCCGGCGGTACCGCCACCCCCGGTGCCTTTAGGTAACTAAAGGCACCAGGGTTGCGGTGCCACCGGCTTGGGCCCGTAATCGCTGCTCGCAGCTATATTTATTATTATTATTATTTTTCTGTCAACCTTTCGGGCATTTTTGGGGCCTTTAACATGCTCGAAAACTCTTGAAATTTTGCACACAGATCAGAACCTGCGGCCATCAGGGCCGGGCTGAAGCTGGTACCCGGGCGTGGCAGGGGGGCTCAACAGCGCCCCCTTGAACGGGGTCCGAAAGTTTGGTCCATAAATCAGACACGCTTGCATGTAATAATATGAAACTCAATACACATATAGATCTCATCGGGCCAAACAACTTTCGTACTTTTACTTTTTACGCCAGCCCAACAGGAAGTCGGCTATTATGGGTTGTTTGGAAACGCATGCTGTGGAATTTAATGTACTCCTCCTAGGGAATTCATCCATTCGCCTCCAAACTCAGTCAGCATGAAGTCAAGACATTGAGGATGCTAAATTGCGAACAGATTTTTGATATCTCGAACGGTTTGGCCGTGGCGAGGACACGAATTGATGGCGAATAATGGAAACAGGAAGTGTGTTATAACTTCTGCATACATTAACTGATCTTGATTAAACTTCAGCAGTGTGTTCGATGTAAGAGGCCGATCACATGGATGTGACTATTGTGAGTCAAAGTTATAGCGCCACCAACTGGCAGCAGGAAGTGTGTCCCTTTCAAAATGCTTTGAAATCACCCTCTTATTTTTACCCGATTTGCTTCAAAGTTTATGTGTATAATGTAAACACACGGCAGATGTAGACCTGTGAAAGGATTTTTGATATCTTTAATACTGTTGTCATGGCAACGCTTCAAACTTTAATATTCTTTTTTGATGCTTTTGAGACTCTTAACTTACTTGAAATTGGATGAAACTCGACAGACACATCACATTTATTAGCCCGTAGACATGTGCAAAGTTTCAGAAACGGGCGTGGTGAGGGGCTCAGTAGCGCCACCTTTAGTCATAAGTGGGGGGGTTAGTTTTATCAACAGCAACAAAACTTGGTATGTGTATTGTTCTCATCAAGACGGACAACTTTCTAATTTACATTAACGATCTCCGACCAACAGGAAGAGAGATATTTTGGTTTGAATGTGGATTTTCTGAAGAATTTTCTCTCCCTCTCTCTGTGTCTCTGTGTGTGTGAGGGGAGGGGGGATTTGACTATTGCTTTTATATTGTTAATCAAGGTTTCAGGGGCTTTTGGGGTCCTTAACGTGCTCAAAAACTCTTGAAACTTTACATACAAGTCGGAACCCCTTGCCATCAGGGACGGGTTGAAGCTGGTACCCGGGCGTGGCAGGGGGGCTCAACAGCGCCCCCTGGAACGGGGTCCGAAAACTTGGTCCATAGATCAAACTAGCTTGCATGAATTAATATGAAACTCAGCACACATATAGATCTCATCGGGCCGAACAACTTTCGTGCTCTAAGTTTTGCGCCAGCCCAACAGGAAGTCGGCTATTATGGGTTGTTTGGAAAACGCTTGCTGTGGAATGTGAAATACTCCTCCTAGAGAATTCGTCCAATCCCCACAAAACTCGGTGTGCATGAAGTCAAGACATTGAGGATGCTAAATTGCGGACGGATTTTTGATATCTCGAACGGTTTGGCCGTGGCGAGGAAACGAATTTATGGCGAGAAAAGAGAAACACGAAGTGTTATAACTTCTGCACACATTAACTGATCTTGATGAAACTTCAGCAGTGTGTTCGTGGTAAGAGGCCGATCAGATGGATGTAATTATTGTGAGTCAAAGTTATAGCGCCACCAACTGGTAGCAGGAAGTGTGTCACTTTCAAAATGCTTTTGACAAAAGTGGGGGGGTTAGTTTTACCCACAGTTATAAAAATCAGTACGTATATTGGTCTCATCAAGCCGGACAACTTTCTAATTTACAGTCATTAGCTCAGACCAACAGGAAGTCAGATATTTTGGTTTGAATGTGGATTTCTTTGCAAAATCAGCCTCTGAATTTTTACCCAGTCCTCTTAAGTGGTTTATTTTATTCCCACAAAACTTTTTCAACATGATGAAAATACATTAAAGATGCTAAATTGTAAACGAATAATAAATATCTCAAACGGTTTTGCTTTGGCGAGGGATTAAAGTAATGTCAAAAAAGGAAACACTAAAAACCTCCTATCTTCTAAAAATGTAATTATACACCATGTATTTCTATATAAAATTATACAAATATCAGAACTAAACCCATTTAATTTTTTTTTTCTATTTAATAATTGTTTAAGTTTAAAAACATCCAGAATGTTTTTTTACTCCAAAAAATAAATTATGTAATTCATAGTGCTATACTGCCCTCTTGTGTTCAAAATCAGGTAGGCCTATTGTATCTATATGAAAATATACTAGGTTTGTGACGGTGAGAATATTTCCCCACCGGTTAATCAACGTGTGACACCGCTGGGGGCTTTTGAATTGCTAACTTAAAAACGAAAGTGAAATATGATCGTCCGCACAGACATTGATAATGGTGCGGAGCAGAGCGAGCGTTTTCAATGAATTCCTATGGAAGTAGGAATGAATATATATATATATATATATATATATATTGTTACATTTATATATGTATATATAAATATATATATATATATATATATATATATATATATATATATATATATACACACATATATAAATATATATAAAATATATATATATATATATGTGTGTATATGTATATATATATATATATATATATATATATATATATATAAATATAGCTGCGAGCAGCGATGGAGGGCCCAAGCCGGTGACACCGCCACCCCGGTGGCTTTAGTGTAACTAAAGGCACCAGGGTGGCGGTGCCACCGGCTTGGGCCCGCAATCGCTGCTCGCAGCTATATTTAGGGCCCAAGCCCTGAAAGGGCGAAGGCCCTATTGTTTCCGGTAGGATTATTAGGGCCCAAGCCCTGAAAGGGCGAAGGCCCTATTGTTTCCGGTAGGATTATTTATTATTATTATTATTATTATTATTATTTTTCTGTCAACCTTTCGGGCATTTTTGGGGCCTTTAACATGCTCGAAAACTCTTGAAATTTTGCACACAGATCAGAACCTGCGGCCATCAGGGCCGGGCTGAAGCTGGTACCCGGGCGTGGCAGGGGGGCTCAACAGCGCCCCCTTGAATGGGGTCCGAAAGTTTGGTCCATAAATCAGATACGCTTGCATGTAATAATATGAAACTCAATACACATATAGATCTCATCGGGCCAAACAACTTTCGTACTTTTACTTTTTACGCCAGCCCAACAGGAAGTCGGCTATTATGGGTTGTTTGGAAACGCATGCTGTGGAATTTAATGTACTCCTCCTAGGGAATTCATCCATTCGCCTCCAAACTCAGTCAGCATGAAGTCAAGACATTGAGGATGCTAAATTGCAAACAGATTTTTGATATCTCGAACGGTTTGGCCGTGGCGAGGACACGAATTGATGGCGAATAATGGAAACAGGAAGTGTGTTATAACTTCTGCATACATTAACTGATCTTGATTAAACTTCAGCAGTGTGTTCGTTGTAAGAGGCCGATCACATGGATGTGACTATTGTGAGTCAAAGTTATAGAATCACAAAACTTGGTATGTGTATTGTTCTCATCAAGACGGACAACTTTCTAATTTACATGAACCATCTCCGACCAACAGGAAGAGAGATATTTTGGTTTGAATGTGGATTTTCTGAAGAATTTTCTCTCCCTCTCTCTGTGTCTGTGTGTGTGTGAGGGGAGGGGGGGATTTGACTATTGCTTTTATATTGTTAATCAAGGTTTCAGGGGCTTTTGGGGTCCTTAACGTGCTCAAAAACTCTTGAAACTTTGCACACAGGTCAGAACCCATGGCCATCAGGGCCGGGCTGAAGCTGGTACCCGGGCGTGGCTGGGGGGCTCAACAGCGCCCCCTTGAACGGGGTTCTAAAACTTGGTCCATATATCAAACACGCTTGCATGAATTAATATGAAACTTGGTACACATATAGATCTCATCGTGCCGAACAACTTTCCCCTGGTCAAGTTTTACGCCAGCCCAACAGGAAGTCGGCTATAATGGGTTGTTTGGAAAACGCTTGCTGTGGAATGTGAAATACTCCTCCTAGAAAATTCACCGTGTCCCCTCCAAACTCGGTGTGCATGTAGTCAAGACTTTGAGGATGCTAAATTGCGGACGGATTTTTGATATCTCGAACGGTTTGGCCGCGGCGAGGAATCAAATTTATGGCGAGAAAAGAGAAACACGGAAGTGGAATAACTTCTGCATACATTAACTGATCTTGATGAAACTTCAGCAGTGTGTTCGTGGTAAGAGGCCGATCAGATGGATGTAGCTATTGTGAGTCAAAGTTATAGCGCCACCAACTGGCAGCAGGAAGTGTGTCACTTTCAAAATGCTTTTGACAAAAGTGGGGGGGTTAGTTTTACCCACAGTTACAAAAATCAGTACGTACATTGGTCTCATCGAGCCGGACAACTTTCTAATATACAGTTATTAGCTTCGACCAATAGGAAGTCAGATATTTTGGTTTAAATGTGGATTTATTTGCAAATTCAGCCTCTGCTTTTTACCCACTCCTGCTAAGTGTTTTTTTTTTATTCACACCAAACTTTTTTAACACGATGAAAATACATTAAAGATGCTAAATTGTGAACGGATATTAAATATTTCAAATGGTTTTGACATGGCGAGGGATTAAAATAATGTCAAAAAAGGAATCAGAAAACATCTCATATCTTCTTAAAATTTAATTATACACCATTTATTTTTATAGAAAATTATACAAATATCAGAACTAAACCGAAACAGAACTAGTTTTGGGTTTATTCAGTTTTTTCAATTCAAGAATTATGTACAAGTTTAAAATCAGCCAGAATGTGCTATTTAGTAAAAAAAAAAGGTCATACATAGGGCTATACTGCCCTCTTGTGTTCAAAATCAGGTAGGCCCATTGTATATTGTATTTATATATAAATATAATAGCGATGTGACTGAGAATTTTTTCCTACTGGTTAATCGATGTGTGACACCGCGGCGGGGGCTTTTAAATCGCTAACTTAAAGGGATACTCCACTTTAAATTGAAAATTCTGTCATCATATACTCACCCTCATGTTGTTTCAATCCTTTATTAATTTCTTTCTTCTGCTGAACAGAAAGGAAGATATTTAGAAGAATGTCAGTAACCAGACAGTTTCTGGTCTCATTGACTTCCATAGTATACATTTTTTTCCTACTATGGAAGTCAATGGGATCAGAAACTGTCTGGTTACTGACATTCTCCTAAATATCTTCCTTTCTGTTCAGCAGAAGAAAGAAATTCATAAAGGATTAAAACAACACAAGGGTGAGTATATGATGACAGAATTTTCATTTTAAAGTGGAGTATCCCTTTAAAAGCGAAAGTGAAATACGGACGTCCAGTAGGAATGAACTAAAAAACATTCACTCTGTTCTGCTCGTTCCTCGCTGTAGACGCGTTATTGCCCATGCAGCCGTGAGCATTTTAGTTTCATTTAAAAAAATAGCGCCATTTCGGGGGTGGGATTGCTTGAATTTTTTTTTACAAAAGCACAATGTTGTGTTTTATTGCGAGTGTACATAAATATAAGTAAACACAGTGCAGTTTAAATGATGTCCTGTATGAACAAACCGACGGAGTAGCCTATGTTTTTATGTTTCCACTGTTCGATCGCGCCCACGCCTCACACACACACACACACACACACACTGTGCATTCCAGCATTGCAATCTTGACATCGCAGCCGGTTCATTACAGCTGTAATAAAATATAATAATAAATATAAATAGTCAACCTATTTGCAGCAAATGATAGTAGATTTTAGATCAATATATTTGTTTTCCTTACAATTTTAATTAACACTAACTTTATTCTCATCTGAATTATAAATAATTTATTTCTGTATAAAATAATACTACCATTAAAAAATACATTTGATTGTCTTTTTTAATCAATGGAGAATGTGTGACTTAAAAATAAACAGATTAGTGCTCGGTTTGAGGACAAGAAATGAAAACCAATGCAATATGATGAATGTCCAAAAACGTTCGCTCTTCTCTGCCCGTTCCTCGCCTCGCCATATATATATATATATTTATTTATTTTTTGTTACATATATATAATGTATATATATATATATTTTTTTTTTGTTACATATATATATATATATATATATATATATATATATATATAAATATAGCTGCGAGCAGCGATGGAGGGCCCAAGCCGGTGACACCGCCACCCCCGGTGGCTTTAGTGTAACTAAAGGCACCAGGGTGGCGGTGCCACCGGCTTGGGCCCGCAATCGCTGCTCGCAGCTATATTTATATATATATATATATATATATATATATATATATATATATATATATATATATTTAGGGCCCAAGCCCTGAAAGGGCGAAGGCCCTATTGTTTTCGGTAGAATTATTAGGGCCCAAGCCCTGAAAGGGCGAAGGCCCTATTGTTTTCGTTAGGATTATTATTATTATTATTATTATTATTAGGGCCCAAGCCCTGAAAGGGCGAAGGCCCTATTGTTTCCGGTAGGATTATTATTATTATTTTTCTTACGACTATTCAGGCACTTTTGGGGCCCTTAACATGCTCAAAAACTCTTGAAACTTTGCACACGAGTCAGAACCCGCGGCCATCAGGGCCGGGCTGAAGCTGGTACCCGGGCGTGGCAGGGGGGCTCGACAGCGCCCCCTTGAACGGCGTACGAAAACTTGGTCCATATATCAAACACGCTTGCATGAATTAGTATGAAACTCGGTACACATATAGATCTTATCGGGCCAAACAATATTCGTGCTTTAAGTTTTACGCCAGCCCAACAGGAAGTCAGCTATTATGCGTTGTTTGAAAAACGTACGCTCTGGAATTTAAAATACTCCTCCTAGGAAATTCATCCATTCGCCTCCAAACTCGGTCAGCATAAAGTCAAGACATTGAGGATGCTAAATTGCAGACGGATTTTTGATATCGCGAACGGTTTGGCCGTGGCGAGGAAACGAATTTATGGCGAGAAAAGAGAAACAGGAAGTGCTTTATAACTTCTGCATACATTAACTGATCTTGATGAAACTTCAGCAGTGTGTTCGTTGTAAGAGGCCGATCAAACTTCAGCAGTGTGTTCGTTGTAAGAGGCCGATCACATGGATGTGACTATTGTGAGTCAAAGTTATAGCGCCACCAACTGGCAACAGGAAGTGTGTCACTTTCAAAATGCTTTGAAATCATCCTCTTATTTTTACCCGATTTGCATAAAACTTTATGTGTATAATGTAGACACACGGCAGATGTAGACCTGTGAAAGGATTATTGATATCTTAGATACTGTTGCCGTGGCAACGAATCAAACTTTAAGATTCTTTTCGGATGCTTTTGAGACTATTCACATGCTTGAAAATGCATGAAACTCGACAGACACATCACATTTATTATCCAGTAGACATGTGCAAAGTTTCAGAAACGAGCGTGGTGGAATGGCTCAGTAGCGCCACCTTTAGTCAAAAATGGGGGCTTAGTTTTTCCTAAAATCACAAAACTTGGTACGTATATTGTTCTCATCAAGCCGGACAACTTTCTAATTTACAGTCATTAGCTCAGACCAGCAGGAAGTCAGATATTTTGGTTTGAATGTGGACTTTCTGGAGAATTTTCTCTCTCTCTCTGTGTGTCTGTGTGTGTGTGTGTGTGGGGGGGGGGGGGGGGGGTTGTCTATTCCACTTAATCTTTGTTTTTCAAGGTTTCAGGGGCTTTTGGGGCCCTTAACGTGCTCAAAAACTCTTGAAACTTTTCACACAGGTCAGAACCCACGGTCATCAGGGCCGGGCTGAAGCTGGTACCCGGGCGTGGCAGGGGGGCTCAACAGCGCCCCCTTGAACACGGTCTGAAAACTTGGTCCATATATCAAACACGCTTGCATGAATTAATATGAAACTCGGTACACATATAGATCTCTTCGGGCCGAACAACTTCCGCACTCTAAGTTATTAGCTCTGCCCAACAGGAAGTCGGCTATTATGGGTTGTTTGGAAAACGCTTGCTGTGGAATTTGAAACACTCCTCCTAGAGAATTAATTCAGTCGCCTCCAAACTCGGGCAGCATGAAGTCAAGACATTGAGGATGCTAAATTGCGGACGGATTTTTGATATCTAAAACGGTTTGGCCGTGGCGAGGAAACGAATTTATGGCGAGAAAAGAGAAAAACGAAGTGTTATAACTTCTGCATACATTAACTGATCTTGATGAAACTTCAGCAGTGTGTTTGTGGTAAGAGGCCGATCAGATGGATGTAACTATTGTGAGTCAAAGTTGTAGCGCCACCAACTGGCAGCAGGAAGTGTGTCACTTTCTAAATGCTTTTGACAAAAGTGGGCGGGTTAGTTTTAACTACAGTAAAAAAAAAATAGTTTGTATATTGTACTCATCAAGCCGGACAACTTTCTAATTTACATTCATTAGCTCCGGCCATCAGGAAGTCAGATATTTTGGTCTGAATGTGGATTTTTTTGCAAAATCAGCCTCTGAATGTTTAGCCACTCCTCTTAAACTATTTATTTTATTCCCACCAAACTTTTTCAACATGATGAAAATACATTAAATATGCTAAATTGTGAACGGATAATAAATATCTCAAACGGTTTTGCTATGGCGAGGGATTAAAGTAATGTCCAAAAAGGAAACACTAAAAGCTTAAAATCTTCTAAAAATGTAATTATATATCATTTATTTCTATATAAAAGTATACAAATATTACAACTGAACCCATTTTTTTCTGTTTTTAAAAAGAATTTTATTCTAATTTTAATCTAAAATTAAAAACAGTAAAGTAAAAAAAAAAAAAAAAAAAGTCATACATAGGGCTATTCTGCCCTCTTGTGTCCAAAAGGACATCAAAATAGTATATAAAACTTTTTACCAGGTAGGCCAATATTGTATTTAAATATACATTTATTAGGTATGTGTCTGAGGATATTTTCCCACCGGTTAATCGACGTGTGACACGAGCGGGTGCTTTTAAATTGCTAATATAAAAGTGAAAGAAAAATATGGACGTCCGCACGGACATTGATAATGTTGCACACACAAATCACACACACGTTGGAAAGAATGATACTTTTAAACATAACACTAAACCGCCATTAAGTGTCGCCAGGCGACCGTCTTAATGAGTGAGTCATTGATTAATTCGTTCAAACGATTCATTTGAATGACTGAGTCATTCATGATTAAGACATATGTTTATGGATTGATCATTCAATCTTTGAGTCAACCGATTCGTTCAAAATGCTGAATCATTCAGAAATGAGAAAACACATTGCTGAGAGATGCGCGTGATGATTCTGCTGTGATCTTTTTGTTTAACTATTTTCGCTGCTGAAACAGAACAAAAACAGTCAATATTGCATCTAAAATGTAAGTGACTTGATTGTAACTGTTTTTTAACCTGTTGTATGAAATCAATGTCACAGTTTCAATCGTGATTGTATTCAGGAAACAGCCTTCTCGTCAAGTGAGGTTGCTTAACTGTTATAAAATATATCAAAACTCCATATTTATCATTTTTATAGTCAGTAAGTTGTTAACTGAGTTTGTTTTTTGTGTGCTGATCTCATTTGTTTACATTTCTCCTGGAGAAGCTGCATGAGCCTCAGCAGCGCAACCTTGTTACCATTGATCAACTGATTACTGGTAATCCATTTATTAACAACTGTTGATTGCAACTTAAAATGAATGTAATAAAATTAGAATAATCTCTCGTTTTAGTGATTCCCAAGTAATTTTTTTGTCATTGACGTTCTAATCAGGCTACTCTGGTCGGGCAAGTAAAATTCTCTTTCAGGTTGGCCTATTGTATTTATATATAAATATATTAGGGATGTGACTGTGGGAAAATTTTCCCACCGGTTAATCGATGTGTGACACCGCTGGGGGCTTTTGAATCGGTAACTTAAAAATGAAAGTAAAATATGTTCGTCCGCACGGACATTGATAATGGTGCAGAGCGAGCGCATTGCAATCTTGATATCGCAGTCTGTTCATTATAGCCTTTATAAAATATAATAATCAAATAGTCAACCTAACATATAAAAATTACACTGCTCTGAATAGTATGAATTGTACTGACTATTTAAACACAGTAATCACCGCTAAACTGTGATGTTTCCAAGCACATATTTGCGCATGTGAAGAGGATAATTTTTCCCTTCAATAGTGGAACGTGAGTGAAGTACAAAGCCTATAATAAACAAATGTTTAGCATCCAAAAAATTTAATATATATATATATATATATATATATATATAAACACACTTAAAAAAAATTAAAAATAAATATATATATATATTGTTTTTGGTTTTTTTGTTATATATATATATATATATATATAAATATAGCTGCGAGCAGCGATGGAGGGCCCAAGCCGGTGAAACCGCCACCCCGGTGCCTTTAGTGTAACTAAAGGCACCAGGGTGGCGGTGCCACCGGCTTGGGCCCGCAATCGCTGCTCGCAGCTATATTTATATATATATATATATATTTTATTATTATTCTTCTTATTCTTATTTTTCTGTCAACCTTTCGGGCACTTTTGAGACCCTTAACGTGCTCGAAAACTCTTGAAACTTTGCACACGGGTCAGAACCCGCGGCCATCAGGGCCGGGCTGAAGCTGGTACCCGGGCGTGGCAGGGGGGCTCGACAGCGCCCCCTTGAACGGGTCCGAAAACTTGGTCCATAAATCAGACACGCTTGCATGTAATAATATGAAACTCGGTACACATATAGATCTCATCGGGCCGAACAACTTTCGTACTTTTACTTTTTACGCCAGCCCAACAGGAAGTCGGCTATTATGGGTTGTTTGGAAACGCATGCTGTGGAATTTAATGTACTCCTCCTAGGGAATTCATCCATTCGCCTCCAAACTCAGTCAGCATGAAGTCAAGACATTGAGGATGCTAAATTGCGGACAGATTTTTGATATCTCGAACGGTTTGGCCGTGGCGAGGACACGAATTGATGGCGAATAATGGAAACAGGAAGTGTGTTATAACTTCTGCATACATTAACTGATCTTGATTAAACTTCAGCAGTGTGTTCGTTGTAAGAGGCCGATCACATGGATGTGACTATTGTGAGTCAAAGTTATAGCGCCACCAACTGGCAGCAGGAAGTGTGTCCCTTTCAAAATGCTTTGAAATCACCCTCTTATTTTTACCCGATTTGCTTCAAGGTTTATGTGTATAATGTAAACACACGGCAGATGTAGACCTGTGAAAGGATTTTTGATATCTTTAATACTGTTGCCATGGCAACGCTTCAAACTTTAATATTCTTTTTTTATGCTTTTGAGACTCTTAACATACTTGAAATTGGATGAAACTCGACAGACACATCACATTTATTAGCCCGTAGACATGTGCAAAGTTTCAGAAACGGGCGTGGTGAGGGGCTCAGTAGCGCCACCTTTAGTCATAAGTGGGGGGGTTAGTTTTATCAACAACAACAAAACTTGGTATGTGTATTGTTCTCATCAAGACGGACAACTTTCTAATTTACTTTAACGATCTCCGACCAACAGGAAGAGAGATATTTTGGTTTGAATGTGGATTTTCTGAAGAATTTTCTCTCCCTCTCTCTGTGTCTCTGTGTGTGTGAGGGGAGGGGGGATTTGACTATTGCTTTTATATTGTTAATCAAGGTTTCAGGGGCTTTTGGGGTCCTTAACGTGCTCAAAAACTCTTGAAACTTTACATACAAGTCGGAACGCCCTGCCATCAGGGACGGGTTGAAGCTGGTACCCGGGCGTGGCAGGGGGGCTCAACAGCGCCCCCTGGAATGGGGTCCGAAAACTTGGTCCATAGATCAAACTAGCTTGCATGAATTAATATGAAACTCAGCACACATATAGATCTCATCGGGCCGAAGAACTTTCGTGCTCTAAGTTTTGCGCCAGCCCAACAGGAAGTCGGCTATTATGGGTTGTTTGGAAAACGCTTGCTGTGGAATGTGAAATACTCCTCCTAGAGAATTCGTCCAATCCCCACAAAACTCGGTCAGCATGAAGTCAAGACATTGAGGATGCTAAATTGCGGACGGATTTTTGATATCTCGAACGGTTTGGCCGTGGCGAGGAAACGAATTTATGGCGAGAAAAGAGAAACACGAAGTGTTGTAACTTCTGCACACATTAACTGATCTTGATGAAACTTCAGCAGTGTGTTCGTGGGAAGAGGCCGATCAGATGGATGTAACTATTGTGAGTCAAAGTTATAGCGCCACCAACTGGTAGCAGGAAGTGTGTCACTTTCAAAATGCTTTTGACAAAAGTGGGGGGGTTAGTTTTACCCACAGTTATAAAAATCAGTACGTATATTGGTCTCATCAAGCCGGACAACTTTCTAATTTACAGTCATTAGCTCAGACCAACAGGAAGTCAGATATTTTGGTTTGAATGTGGATTTCTTTGCAAAATCAGCCTCTGAATTTTTACCCAGTCCTCTTAAGTGGTTTATTTTATTCCCACAAAACTTTTTCAACATGATGCAGGAAGTCAGATATTTTGGTTTGAATGTGGATTTCTTTGCAAAATCAGCCTCTGAATTTTTACCCAGTCCTCTTAAGTGGTTTATTTTATTCCCACAACACTTTTTCAACATGATGAAAATACATTAAAGATGCTAAATTGTAAACGCATAATAAATATCTCAAACGGTTTTGCTATGGCGAGGGATTAAAGTAATGTCAAAAAAGGAAACACTAAAAACCTCCTATCTTCTAAAAATGTAATTATACACCATGTATTTCTATATAAAATTATACAAATATCAGAACTAAACCCATTTTATTCTTTTTTTTTCTATTTAATAATTGTTTAAGTTTAAAAACATCCAGAATGTTTTTTTAGTCCAAATTTTCTTTTTAAAATATGTCATTCATAGTGCTATACTGCCCTCTTGTGTTCAAAGTCAGGTAGGCCTATTGTATCTATATAAAATATACTAGGTACCGGTATGTGACGGTGAGGAATATTTTACCACCGGTTAATCAACGTGTGACACTGCTGGGGGCTTTTGAATTGCTAACTTAAAAATGAAAGTAAAATATGTTTGTCCGCACTGACATGGATAATGGTGCAGAGCGAGCGTTTTCAATGAATTCCTATGGAAGTAGGAATGAACTAAAAAACGTTCGCTCTTCTCTGCCCGTTCCTCGCCGTGGACGCACACCATATGTACAGTATATATATATATATATATATATTTATTTATTTATTGTTACATATATATAATGTATATATTTTTTGTTACATTTATATATATATATATATATATATATATATATATATATATATATATATATATATATATAAATATAGCTGCGAGCAGCGATGGAGGGCCCAAGCCGGTGACACCGCCACCCCGGTGGCTTTAGTGTAACTAAAGGCACCAGGGTGGCGGTGCCACCGGCTTGGGCCCGCAATCGCTGCTCGCAGCTATATTTATTATTATTCTTATTTTTCTGTCAACCTTTCGGGCACTTTTGAGACCCTTAACGTGCTCGAAAACTCTTGAAACTTTGCACACAGGTCAGAACCCGCGGCCATCAGGGCCGGGCTGAAGCTGGTACCCGGGCGTGGCAGGGGGGCTCGACAGCGCCCCCTTGAACGGGGTCCAAAAACTTGGTCCATAAATCAGACACGCTTGCATGTAATAATATGAAACTCGGTACATATATAGATCTCATTGGGCCGAACAACTTTTGTACTTTTACTTTTTACGCCAGCCCAACAGGAAGTCGGCTATTATGGGTTGTTTGGAAACGCATGCTGTGGAATTTAATGTACTCCTCCTAGGGAATTCATCCATTCGCCTCCAAACTCAGTCGGCATGAAGTCAAGACATTGAGGATGCTAAATTGCGGACAGATTTTTGATATCTCGAACGGTTTGGCCGTGGCGAGGACACGAATTGATGGCGAATAATGGAAACAGGAAGTGTGTTATAACTTCTGCATACATTAACTGATCTTGATTAAACTTCAGCAGTGTGTTCGTTATAAGAGGCCGATCACATGGATGTAACTATTGTGAGTCAAAGTTATAGCGCCACCAACTGGCAGCAGGAAGTGTGTCTCTTTCAAAATGCTTTGAAATCACCCTCTTATTTTTACCCGATTTGCTTCAAAGTTTATGTGTATAATGTAAACACACGGCAGATGTAGACCTGTGAAAGGATTTTTGATATCTTTAATACTGTTGCCATGGCAACGCTTCAAACTTTAATATTCTTTTTTGATGCTTTTGAGACTCTTAACATACTTGAAATTGGATGAAACTCGACAGACACATCACATTTATTAGCCCGTAGACATGTGCAAAGTTTCAGAAACGGGCGTGGTGAGGGGCTCAGTAGCGCCACCTTTAGTCATAAGTGGGGGGGTTAGTTTTATCAACAGCAACAAAACTTGGTATGTGTATTGTTCTCATCAAGACGGACAACTTTCTAATTTACATTAACGATCTCCGACCAACAGGAAGAGAGATATTTTGGTTTGAATGTGGATTTTCTGAAGAATTTTCTCTCCCTCTCTCTGTGTTTCTGTGTGTGTGAGGGGAGGGGGGATTTGACTATTGCTTTTATATTGTTAATCAAGGTTTCAGGGGCTTTTGGGGTCCTTAACGTGCTCAAAAACTCTTGAAACTTTACATACAAGTCGGAACCTGCGGCCATCAGAGCCTGGCTGAAGCTGGTACCCGGGCGTGGCAGGGGGGCTCAACAGCGCCCCCTGGAATGGGGTCCGAAAACATAGATCTCATCGGGCCGAACAACTTTCGTGCTCTAAGTTTTGCGCCAGCCCAACAGGAAGTCGGCTATTATGGGTTGTTTGGAAAACGCTTGCTGTGGAATGCGAAGTACTCCTCCTAGAGAATTCATCCAATCCCCACCAAACTCGGTGTGCATGAAGTCAAGACATTGAGGATTCTAAATTGCGGACGGATTTTTGATATCTCGAACGGTTTGGCCGTGGCGAGGAAACGAATTTATGGCGAGAAAAGAGAAACACGAAGTGGAATAACTTCTGCATACATTAACTGATCTTGATGAAACTTCAGCAGTGTGTTCGTGGTAAGAGGCCGATCAGATGGATGTAACTATTGTGAGTCAAAGTTATAGCGCCACCAACTGGCAGCAGGAAGTGTGTCACTTTCAACATGCTTTTGACAAAAGTGGGCGGGTTAGTTTTAACTACAGTAAAAAAAAAATAGTTTGTATATTGTACTCATCAAGCCGGACAACTTTCTAATTTACATTCATTAGCTCCGGCCATCAGGAAGTCAGATATTTTGGTCTGAATGTGGATTTTTTTGCAAAATCAGCCTCTGAATTTTTAGCCACTCCTCTTAAACTATTTATTTTATTCCCACCAAACTTTTTCAACATGATGAAAATACATTAAATATGCTAAATTGTGAACGGATAATAAATATCTCAAACGGTTTTGCTATGGCGAGGGATTAAAGTAATGTCCAAAAAGGAAACACTAAAAGCTTAAAATCTTCTAAAAATGTAATTATATACCATTTATTTCTATATAAAAGTATACAAATATTACAACTGAACCCATTTTTTTCTGTTTTTAAAAAGAATTTTATTCTAATTTTAATCTAAAATTAAAAACAGTAAAGTAAAAAAAAAAAAAAAAAAAAAAGTCATACATAGGGCTATTCTGCCCTCTTGTGTCCAAAAGGACATCAAAATAGTATATAAAACTTTTTACCAGGTAGGCCAATATTGTATTTAAATATACATTTATTAGGTATGTGTCTGAGGATATTTTCCCACCGGTTAATCGACGTGTGACACGAGCGGGTGCTTTTAAATTGCTAATATAAAAGTGAAAGAAAAATACGGACGTCCGCACGGACATTGATAATGTTGCACACACAAATCACACACACGTTGGAAAGAATGATACTTTTAAACATAACACTATACCGCCATTAAGTGTCGCCAGGCGACCGTCTTAATGAGTGAGTCATTGATTCATTCGTTCAAACGATTCATTTGAATGACTGAGTCATTCATGATTAAGACATATGTTTATGGATTGATCATTCAATCTTTGAGTCAACCGATTCGTTCAATATGCTGAATCATTCAGAAATGAGAAAACACATTGCTGAGAGATGCGCGTGATGATTCTGCTGTGATCTTTTTGTTTAACTATTTTCGCTGCTGAAACAGAACAAAAACAGTCAATATTGCATCTAAAATGTAAGTGACTTGATTGTAACTGTTTTTTAACCTGTTGTATGAAATCAATGTCACAGTTTCAATCGTGATTGTATTCAGGAAACAGCCTTCTCGTCAAGTGAGGTTGCTTAACTGTTATAAAATATATCAAAACTCCATATTTATCATTTTTATAGTCAGTAAGTTGTTAACTGAGTTTGTTTTTTGTGTGCTGATCTCATTTGTTTACATTTCTCCTGGAGAAGCTGCATGAGCCTCAGCAGCGCAACCTTGTTACCATTGATCAACTGATTACTGGTAATCCATTTATTAACAACTGTTGATTGCAACTTAAAATGAAACAACTTAAAATTCCTCTCGTTTTAGTGATTCCCAAGTTATTTTTTTGTCATTGACGTTCTAATCAGGCTACTCTGGTCGGGCAAGTAAAATTCTCTTTCAGGTTGGCCTATTGTATTTATATATAAATATATTAGGGATGTGACTGTGGGAACATTTTCCCACCGGTTAATCGATGTGTGACACCGCTGGGGGCTTTTGAATCGGTAACTTAAAAACGAAAGTAAAATATGTTCGTCCGCACGGACATTGATAATGGTGCAGAGCGAGCGCATTGCAATCTTGATATCGCAGTCTGTTCATTATAGCCTTTATAAAATATAATAATAAAATAGTCAACCTAACATATAAAAATTACACTGCTCTGAATAGTATGAATTGTACTGACTATTTAAACACAGTAATCACCGCTAAACTGTGATGTTTCCAAGCACATATTTGCGCATGTGAAGAGGATAATTTTTCCCTTCAATAGTGGAACGTGAGTGAAGTACAAAGCCTATAATAAACAAATGTTTAGCATCCAAAAAATGTAATATATATATATATATATATATATATATATAAAAACACACTTAAAAAAAAAAAAAAAAAAAAATATATATATATATATATATATATTGTTTTTGTTTTTTTTGTTATATATATATATATATATATATATATATATATATATATATATATATAAATATAGCTGCGAGCAGCGATGGAGGGCCCAAGCCGGTGAAACCGCCATCCCGGTGCCTTTAGTGTAACTAAAGGCACCAGGGTGGCGGTGCCACCGGCTTGGGCCCGCAATCGCTGCTCGCAGCTATATTTATTAGGGCCCAAGCCCTGAAAGGGCGAAGGCCCTATTGTTTTCGGTAGGATTATTTATTAGGGCCCAAGCCCTGAAAGGGCGAAGGCCCTATTGTTTTCGTTAGGATTATTAGGGCCCAAGCCCTGAAAGGGCGAAGGCCCTATTGTTTCCGGTAGGATTATTTATTATTAGGGCCCAAGCCCTGAAAGGGCGAAGGCCCTATTGTTTTCGGTAGGATTATTTATTATTATTCTTCTTATTCTTATTTTTCTGTCAACCTTTCGGGCACTTTTGAGACCCTTAACGTGCTCGAAAACTCTTGAAACTTTGCACACGGGTCAGAACCCGCGGCCATCAGGGCCGGGCTGAAGCTGGTACCCGGGCGTGGCAGGGGGGCTCGACAGCGCCCCCTTGAACGTGGTCCGAAAACTTGGTCCATAAATCAGACACGCTTGCATGTAATAATATGAAACTCGGAACACATATAGATCTCATCGGGCCGAACAACTTTCGTACTTTTACTTTTTACGCCAGCCCAACAGGAAGTCGGCTATTATGGGTTGTTTGGAAACGCATGCTGTGGAATTTAATGTACTCCTCCTAGGGAATTCATCCATTCGCCTCCAAACTCAGTCAGCATGAAGTCAAGACATTGATGATGCTAAATTGCGGACAGATTTTTGATATCTCGAACGGTTTGGCCGTGGCGAGGACACGAATTGATGGCGAATAATGGAAACAGGAAGTGTGTTATAACTTCTGCATACATTAACTGATCTTGATTAAACTTCAGCAGTGTGTTCGTTGTAAGAGGCCGATCACATGGATGTGACTATTGTGAGTCAAAGTTATAGCGCCACCAACTGGCAGCAGGAAGTGTGTCCCTTTCAAAATGCTTTGAAATCACCCTCTTATTTTTACCCGATTTGCTTCAAAGTTTATGTGTATAATGTAAACACACGGCAGATGTAGACCTGTGAAAGGATTTTTGATATCTTTAATACTGTTGCCATGGCAACGCTTCAAACTTTAATATTCTTTTTTGATGCTTTTGAGACTCTTAACATACTTGAAATTGGATGAAACTCGACAGACACATCACATTTATTAGCCCGTAGACATGTGCAAAGTTTCAGAAACGGGCGTGGTGAGGGGCTCAGTAGCGCCACCTTTAGTCATAAGTGGGGGGGTTAGTTTTATCAACAACAACAAAACTTGGTATGTGTATTGTTCTCATCAAGACGGACAACTTTCTAATTTACATTAACGATCTCCGACCAACAGGAAGAGAGATATTTTGGTTTGAATGTGGATTTTCTGAAGAATTTTCTCTCCCTCTCTCTGTGTCTCTGTGTGTGTGAGGGGAGGGGGGATTTGACTATTGCTTTTATATTGTTAATCAAGGTTTCAGGGGCTTTTGGGGTCCTTAACGTGCTCAAAAACTCTTGAAACTTTGCACACAAGTCAGAACCCCCTGCCATCAGGGACGGGCTGAAGCTGGTACCCGGGCGTGGCAGGGGGGCTCAACAGCGCCCCCTTGAACGGGGTCCCAAAACTTGGTCCATAGATCAAACACGCTTGCATTAATTAATATGAAACTTGGTACACATATAGATCTCATCGGGCCGAACAACTTTCCCCCGGTCAAGTTTTACGCCAGCCCAACAGGAAGTCGGCTATTATGGGTTGTTTGGAAAATGCTTGCTGTGGAATGCGAAGTACTCCTCCTAGAGAATTCATCCAATCCCCACCAAACTCGGTGTGCATGAAGTCAAGACATTGAGGATTCCAAATTGCGGACGGATTTTTGATATCTCGAACGGTTTGGCCGTGGCGAGGAAACGAATTTATGGCGAGAAAAGAGAAACACGAAGTGGTATAACTTCTGCATACATTAACTGATCTTGATGAAACTTCACCAGTGTGTTCGTGGTAAGAGGCCGATCAGATGGATGTAACTATTGTGAGTCAAAGTTATAGCGCCACCAACTGGCAGCAGGAAGTGTGTCACTTTCAAAATGCTTTTGACAAAAGTGGGGGGGTTAGTTTTATCCACAGTTACAAAAATCAGTACGTACATTGGTCTCATCGAGCCGGACACCTTTCTAATATACAGTTATTAGCTTCGACCAATAGGAAGTCAGATATTTTGGTTTGAATGTGGATTTATTTGCAAATTCAGCCTCTGCTTTTTACCCACTCCTGCTAAGTGTTTTTTTTTTATTCACACCAAACTTTTTTAACACGATGAAAATACATTAAAGATGCTAAATTGTGAACGGATATTAAATATTTCAAACGGTTTTGACATGGCGAGGGATTAAAATAATGTCAAAAAAGGAATCAGAAAACATCTCATATCTTCTTAAAATTTAATTATACACCATTTATTTTTATATAAAATTATACAAATATCAGAACTAAACCGAAACAGAACTAGTTTTGGGTTTATTCCGTTTTTTTCAATTCAAGAATTATGTACAAGTTTAAAATCAGCCAGAATGCGCTATTTAGTTAAAAAAAAAGTCATACATAGGGCTATACTGCCCTCTTGTGTTCAAAATCAGGTAGGCCCATTGTATATTGTATTTATATATAAATATAATAGCGATGTGACTGAGAATTTTTTCCCACTGGTTAATCGATGTGTGACACCGCTGCGGGGGCTTTTAAATCGCTAACTTAAGGGGATACTCCACTTTAAATTGAAAATTCTGTCATCATATACTCACCCTCATGTTGTTTCAATCCTTTATTAATTTCTTTCTTCTGCTGAACAGAAAGGAAGATATTTAGAAGAATGTCAGTAACCAGACAGTTTCTGGTCTCATTGACTTCCATAGTATACATTTTTTTTCCTACTATGGAAGTCAATGGGATCAGAAACTGTCTGGTTACTGACATTCTCCTAAATATCTTCCTTTCTGTTCAGCAGAAGAAAGAAATTCATAAAGGATTAAAACAACATGAGGGTGAGTATATGATGAGCGAAAGTGAAATACGGACGTCCAGTAGGAATGAACTAAAAAACATTCACTCTGTTCTGCTCATTCCTCGCTGTAGACGTGTTATTGCCCATGCTGCCGTGAGCATTTTAGTTTCATTTAAAAAATAGCGCCATTTCGGGGGTGGGATTGCTTGAATGTTTTTTTACAAAAGCACAATGTTGTGTTTTATTGCGAGTGTACATAAATATAAGTAAACACAGTGCAGTTTAAATGATGTCCTGTATGAACAAACCGACGGAGTAGCCTATGTTTTTATGTTTCCACTGTTCGATCGCGCCCACGCCTCACTCACACACACACACTGTGCATTCCAGCATTGCAGTCTTGACATCGCAGCCGGTTCATTACAGCCGTAATAAAATATAATAATAAATATAAATAGTCAACCTATTTGCAGCAAATGATAGTAGATTTTAGATCAATATATTTGTTTTCCTTACAATTTTAATTAACACTAACTTTATTCTCATCTGAATTATAAATAATTTATTTCTGTATAAAATAATACTACCATTAAAAAATACATTTGATTGTCTTTTTTAATAAATGGAGAATGTGTGACTTAAAAATAAACAGATTAGTGCTCGGTTTGAGGACAAGAAATGAAAACCAATGCAATATGATGAATGTCCAAAAACGTTCGCTCTTCTCTGCCCGTTCCTCGCCTCGCCATATATATATATTTATTTATTTTTTATTATTTTTTTATTTTTTTTGTTATATATATAATGTGTATATATATATTTTTTTTTGTTACATTTATATATATATATATATATATATATATATATATATATATATATATATATATATATATATAAATATAGCTGCGAGCAGCGATGGAGGGCCCAAGGCGGTGACACCGCCACCCCGGTGGCTTTAGTGTAACTAAAGGCACCAGGGTGGCGGTGCCACCGGCTTGGGCCCGCAATCGCTGCTCGCAGCTATATTTATATATATATATATATATATATATATATATTTATTATTATTATTATTAGGGCCCAAGCCCTGAAAGGGCGAAGGCCCTATTGTTTTCGGTAGGATTATTTATTATTATTATTCTTCTTCTTATTCTTATTTTTCTGTCAACCTTTCGGGCACTTTTGAGACCCTTAACGTGCTCGAAAACTCTTGAAACTTTGCACACGGGTCAGAACCCGCGGCCATCAGGGCCGGGCTGAAGCTGGTACCCGGGCGTGGCAGGGGGGCTCGACAGCGCCCCCTTGAACGGGGTCCGAAAACTTGGTCCATAAATCAGACACGCTTGCATGTAATAATATGAAACTCGGAACACATATAGATCTCATCGGGCCGAACAACTTTCGTACTTTTACTTTTTACGCCAGCCCAACAGGAAGTCGGCTATTATGGGTTGTTTGGAAACGCATGCTGTGGAATTTAATGTACTCCTCCTAGGGAATTCATCCATTCGCCTCCAAACTCAGTCAGCATGAAGTCAAGACATTGAGGATGCTAAATTGCGGACAGATTTTTGATATCTCGAACGGTTTGGCCGTGGCGAGGACACGAATTGATGGCGAATAATGGAAACAGGAAGTGTGTTATAACTTCTGCATACATTAACTGATCTTGATTAAACTTCAGCAGTGTGTTCGTTGTAAGAGGCCGATCACATGGATGTGACTATTGTGAGTCAAAGTTATAGCGCCACCAACTGGCAGCAGGAAGTGTGTCCCTTTCAAAATGCTTTGAAATCACCCTCTTATTTTTACCCGATTTGCTTCAAAGTTTATGTGTATAATGTAAACACACGGCAGATGTAGACCTGTGAAAGGATTTTTGATATCTTTAATACTGTTGCCATGGCAACGCTTCAAACTTTAATATTCTTTTTTGATGCTTTTGAGACTCTTAACATACTTGAAATTGGATGAAACTCGACAGACACATCACATTTATTAGCCCGTAGACATGTGCAAAGTTTCAGAAACGGGCGTGGTGAGGGGCTCAGTAGCGCCACCTTTAGTCATAAGTGGGGGGGTTAGTTTTATCAACAGCAACAAAACTTGGTATGTGTATTGTTCTCATCAAGACGGACAACTTTCTAATTTACATTAACGATCTCCGACCAACAGGAAGAGAGATATTTTGGTTTGAATGTGGATTTTCTGAAGAATTTTCTCTCCCTCTCTCTGTGTCTCTGTGTGTGTGAGGGGAGGGGGGATTTGACTATTGCTTTTATATTGTTAATCAAGGTTTCAGGGGCTTTTGGGGTCCTTAACGTGCTCAAAAACTCTTGAAACTTTACATACAAGTCGGAACCTGCGGCCATCAGGGCCTGGCTGAAGCTGGTACCCGGGCGTGGCAGGGGGGCTCAACAGCGCCCCCTGGAATGGGGTCCGAAAACTTGCTCCATAGATCAAACTAGCTTGCATGAATTAATATGAAACTCGGCACACACATAGATCTCATCGGGCCGAACAACTTTCGTGCTCTAAGTTTTGCGCCAGCCCAACAGGAAGTCGGCTATTATGGGTTGTTTGGAAAACGCTTGCTGTGGAATGCGAAGTACTCCTCCTAGAGAATTCATCCAATCCCCACCAAACTCGGTGTGCATGAAGTCAAGACATTGAGGATTCTAAATTGCGGACGGATTTTTGATATCTCGAACGGTTTGGCCGTGGCGAGGAAACGAATTTATGGCGAGAAAAGAGAAACACAAAGTGGAATAACTTCTGCATACATTAACTGATCTTGATGAAACTTCAGCAGTGTGTTCGTGGTAAGAGGCCGATCAGATGGATGTAACTATTGTGAGTCAAAGTTATAGCGCCACCAACTGGCAGCAGGAAGTGTGTCACTTTCAACATGCTTTTGACAAAAGTGGGCGGGTTAGTTTAAACTACAGTAAAAAAAAAAAATTTTGTATATTGTACTCATCAAGCCGGACAACTTTCTAATTTACATTCATTAGCTCCGGCCATCAGGAAGTCAGATATTTTGGTCTGAATGTGGATTTTTTTGCAAAATCAGCCTCTGAATTTTTAGCCACTCCTCTTAAACTATTTATTTTATTCACACCAAACTTTTTCAACATGATGAAAATACATTAAATATGCTAAATTGTGAACGGATAATAAATATCTCAAACGGTTTTGATATGGCGAGGGATTAAAGTAATGTCCAAAAAGGAAACACTAAAAGCTTAAAATCTTCTAAAAATGTAATTATATACCATTTATTTCTATATAAAAGTATACAAATATTACAACTGAACCAATTTTTTTTCTGTTTTTAAAAAGAATTTTATTCTAATTTTAATCTAAAATTAAAAACAGTAAAGTAAAAAAAAAAAAAAGAAAAAAGTCATACATAGGGCTATTCTGCCCTCTTGTGTCCAAAAGGACATCAAAATAGTATATAAAACTTTTTACCAGGTAGGCCAATATTGTATTTAAATATACATTTATTAGGTATGTGTCTGAGGATATTTTCCCACCGGTTAATCGACGTGTGACACGAGCGGGTGCTTTTAAATTGCTAATATAAAAGTGAAAGAAAAATACGGACGTCCGCACGGACATTGATAATGTTGCACACACAAATCACACACACGTTGGAAAGAATGATACTTTTAAACATAACACTAAACCGCCATTAAGTGTCGCCAGGCGACCGTCTTAATGAGTGAGTCATTGATTAATTCGTTCAAACGATTCATTTGAATGACTGAGTCATTCATGATTAAGACATATGTTTATGGATTGATCATTCAATCTTTGAGTCAACCGATTCGTTCAAAATGCTGAATCATTTAGAAATGAGAAAACACATTGCTGAGAGATGCGCGTGATGATTCTGCTGTGATCTTTTTGTTTAACTATTTTCGCTGCTGAAACAGAACAAAAACAGTCAATATTGCATCTAAAATGTAAGTGACTTGATTGTAACTGTTTTTTAACCTGTTGTATGAAATCAATGTCACAGTTTCAATCGTGATTGTATTCAGGAAACAGCCTTCTCGTCAAGTGAGGTTGCTTAACTGTTATAAAATATATCAAAACTCCATATTTATCATTTTTATAGTCAGTAAGTTGTTAACTGAGTTTGTTTTTTGTGTGCTGATCTCATTTGTTTACATTTCTCCTGGAGAAGCTGCATGAGCCTCAGCAGCGCAACCTTGTTACCATTGATCAACTGATTACTGGTAATCCATTTATTAACAACTGTTGATTGCAACTTAAAATGAATGTAATAAAATTAGAATAATCTCTCGTTTTAGTGATTCCCAAGTTATTTTTTTGTCATTGACGTTCTAATCAGGCTACTCTGGTCGGGCAAGTAAAATTCTCTTTCAGGTTGGCCTATTGTATTTATATATAAATATATTAGGGATGTGACTGTGGGAAAATTTTCCCACCGGTTAATCGATGTGTGACACCGCTGGGGGCTTTTGAATCGGTAACTTAAAAACGAAAGTAAAATATGTTCGTCCGCACGGACATTGATAATGGTGCAGAGCGAGCGCATTGCAATCTTGATATCGCAGTCTGTTCATTATAGCCTTTATAAAATATAATAATCAAATAGTCAACCTAACATATAAAAATTACACTGCTCTGAATAGTATGAATTGTACTGACTATTTAAACACAGTAATCACTGCTAAACTGTGATGTTTCCAAGCACATATTTGCGCATGTGAAGAGGATAATTTTTCCCTTCAATAGTGGAACGTGAGTGAAGTACAAAGCCTATAATAAACAAATGTTTAGCATCCAAAATTTATATATATATATATATATATATATAAAAAATATATATATATAAACACTTAAAATATATATATATATATATATATATATATATTTTGTTATATATATATATATATATATATATATAGCTGCGAGCAGCGATGGAGGGCCCAAGCCGGTGACACCGCCACCCCGGTGCCTTTAGTGTAACTAAAGGCACCAGGGTGGCGGTGCCACCGGCTTGGGCCCGCAATCGCTGCTCGCAGCTATATTTATTATTATTATTCTTATTTTTCTGTCAACCTTTCGGGCATTTTTGGGGCCTTTAACATGCTCGAAAACTCTTGAAATTTTGCACACAGGTCAGAACCTGCGGCCATCAGGGCCGGGCTGAAGCTGGTACCCGGGCGTGGCAGGGGGGCTCAACAGCGCCCCCTTGAACGGGGTCCAAAAACTTGGTCCATAAATCAGACACGCTTGCATGTAATAATATGAAACTCGGTACACATATAGATCTCATCGGGCCGAACAACTTTCGTACTTTTACTTTTTACGCCAGCCCAACAGGAAGTCGGCTATTATGGGTTGTTTGGAAACGCATGCTGTGGAATTTAATGTACTCCTCCTAGGGAATTCATCCATTCGCCTCCAAACTCAGTCAGCATGAAGTCAAGACATTGAGGATGCTAAATTGCGGACAGATTTTTGATATCTCGAACGGTTTGGCCGTGGCGAGGACACGAATTGATGGCGAATAATGGAAACAGGAAGTGTGTTATAACTTCTGCATACATTAACTGATCTTGATTAAACTTCAGCAGTGTGTTCGTTGTAAGAGGCCGATCACATGGATGTGACTATTGTGAGTAAAAGTTATAGCGCCACCAACTGGCAGCAGGAAGTGTGTCCCTTTCAAAATGCTTTGAAATCACCCTCTTATTTTTACCCGATTTGCTTCAAAGTTTATGTGTATAATGTAAACACACGGCAGATGTAGACCTGTGAAAGGATTTTTGATATCTTTAATACTGTTGCCATGGCAACGCTTCAAACTTTAATATTCTTTTTTGATGCTTTTGAGACTCTTAACATACTTGAAATTGGATGAAACTCGACAGACACATCACATTTATTAGCCCGTAGACATGTGCAAAGTTTCAGAAACGGGCGTGGTGAGGGGCTCAGTAGCGCCACCTTTAGTCATAAGTGGGGGGGTTAGTTTTATCAACAGCAACAAAACTTGGTATGTGTATTGTTCTCATCAAGACGGACAACTTTCTAATTTACATTAACGATCTCCGACCAACAGGAAGAGAGATATTTTGGTTTGAATGTGGATTTTCTGAAGAATTTTCTCTCCCTCTCTCTGTGTTTCTGTGTGTGTGAGGGGAGGGGGGATTTGACTATTGCTTTTATATTGTTAATCAAGGTTTCAGGGGCTTTTGGGGTCCTTAACGTGCTCAAAAACTCTTGAAACTTTACATACAAGTCGGAACCCCCTGCCATCAGGGACGGGTTGAAGCTGGTACCCGGGCGTGGCAGGGGGGCTCAACAGCGCCCCCTTGAACGGGGTCCCAAAACTTGGTCCATAGATCAAACACGCTTGCATGAATTAATTTGAAACTCGGTACACATATAGATATCATCGGGCCGAACAACTTTCCCCCGGTCAAGTTTTATGCCAGCCCAACAGGAAGTCGGCTATTATGGGTTGTTTGGAAAACGCTTGCTGTGGAATGCGAAGTACTCCTCCTAGAGAATTCATCCAATCCCCACCAAACTCGGTGTGCATGAAGTCAAGACATTGAGGATTCTAAATTGCGGACGGATTTTTGATATCTCGAACGGTTTGGCCGTGGCGAGAAAACAAATTTATGGCGAGAAAAGAGAAACACGAAGTGGAATAACTTCTGCACACATTAACTGATCTTGATGAAACTTCAGCAGTGTGTTCGTGGTAAGAGGCCGATCAGATGGATGTAACTATTGTGAGTCAAAGTTATAGCGCCACCAACTGGCAGCAGGAAGTGTGTCACTTTCAACATGCTTTTGACAAAAGTGGGCGGGTTAGTTTTAACTACAGTAAAAAAAAAAAAGTTTGTATATTGTACTCAAGCCGGACAACTTTCTAATTTACATTCATTAGCTCCGGCCATCAGGAAGTCAGATATTTTGGTCTGAATGTGGATTTTTTTTGCAAAATCAGCCTCTGAATTTTTAGCCACTCCTCTTAAACTATTTATTTTATTCACACCAAACTTTTTCAACATGATAAAAATATATTAATGATGCTAAATTGTAAACGGATATTGAATATCTCAAACGGTTTTGCTATGGCGAGGGATTAAATTAATGTCAAAAAGGAAGCAGGAAACATCTCATAACTTCTAAAAATGTAATTATACACATTTATTTTTATATAAAATTAAACAAATATTAGAACTAAACCCATTTTATTCTGTTTTTGCTATTCAAGGAGTATGAAAAAGTTAAAAACAGGCTATTTAGTGCTATTTGGTTCAACAAAAAAGCAAACATAGGGCTATACTGCCCTCTTGTGTCCAAAAGGAAATCAAAATAGTATATAAAACGTTTTACTAGGTAGGCCTATTGTATTTAAATATAAATGTATTAGGTATGACTGTGAGGATATTTTCCCATCGGTTAATCGACGTGTGACACGAGCGGGTGCTTTTAAATCACTAATATAAAAGTGAAAGTAAAAAACGGACGTCCGCACTGACATTGATAATGGTGCACGTTGGAAAGAATGATACTTTTAAACACTAAACCGCCATTAGGTGTCGCCAGGCGACCGTCTTAATGAGCGAGTCATTGATTCATTCGTTCAAACGATTCGTTCGAATGACTGAGTCATTCATGATTGAGACAGATGTTTATGGATTGACCATTGAATCTTTGAGTCAACCGATTCGTTTTAAAATGC